>JAKOOJ010000005.1:88200080-88522580 GCA_022577455.1 Arizona elegans | reverse complement strand
AAACATGCTCTTGGAAAGCATCCCCCACCTTTGTTAATAGCCTCAGAAAGACTGGACCATCCTATCTACAAGACAAAAGGCTGGATCAGCTTATCTACAACACAAAAGACCTTCATCCTCAGGACATAATAGGATTAGCCCTCTACACATCTCACCACATAGCACCTGGGAAGATTACATCACCCAGCAAGATTCAACCAAGTCTGGGACTCAAGACAACCTACAAAGTTACTCCTGCATGGCCCCATGGGAGTCTGACAACCAATCAGAATACATTTCTTTCACAGGAACAGGAAGCAAGTTCAAAGCCCAAGAGCCCGTATCTCTTACTCTCCACTCCATGCGGTCAGCTACCCAGGACTTCAAACCATGGGATCCTGTCCACCATTAAACCATCTTTCCAAGCAGTCTCTATGTTTCCAGTGATTTTCTGCCCACTTGGAACTGAACCCAGGTGGACATTTCTTCCAACATTACTATCTTATTTTACTGCACCAAGGGCAGTCGAGTGTCAATGCCCCGTCTTTATTTTTTCCCTTCTTTTCTGAACTCTTCCCTTTCTTTTTCTCTCCCCCCATATTTTTCCTACTATTTGTTTTTGCATTTTTGCATTTTATATTATAAACT
The DNA here is from genome assembly GCA_022577455.1 of Arizona elegans. Taxonomy (NCBI): domain Eukaryota; kingdom Metazoa; phylum Chordata; class Lepidosauria; order Squamata; family Colubridae; genus Arizona; species Arizona elegans. Next base: position 88,521,953 of record JAKOOJ010000005.1, on the reverse strand, counting down.
AATAAAAACCAATAAAAATAAGGACCCCTCCCTGAACCCAAGTAATTCTGGAATTTCTTTGCTTATTTCCTTATCTTCTGTGTTTTGAAGTCAATGCTGGCTCCTGGCGGCTGCCTGTGGACAGGTCCCTGTTGTTTTCTTGGCAAGATTTCCAAAGCGGTGTGATGTTGCCTTCTTCTTTTATGGTTGAGAGAAAGTGTGACTGGCTGAAAATCACCCGTTATTTTAGACTCCTCACTCTAGCTTCCATTTCAGTGATTTCCTAATAGCCTCCTGTCTACATTCTCATAATGCTACGGTTGTTATGAAACATATCGTCCAGTAGTTTAATTTCAGAGCGCAAATTTTCCCTTTCTTCACTAAAATTGGCCTACAAGTTTCTTTCTGCCCACTAAAGCACAGCATTTTAAGCCTGCATCTGAAGGTTTACCACAATTGACCAAAGATTTTACATAAATGGGAACCAGAAGGAGAGCATGTGCTCTTCCAGTTCAGTGGATAAAATCCTCAACCCTTCTAAATCATTGCAGAACTTGCTCCATCTGTGCTGGCTTTAAGGATGCTCCAGGATTCAGTAGGATGGGGTTCTTTATTCTCCTGCCAAATTACCAAATGTTTTGCATTTTTATCCTTGTACTGTATTTGGTTACATTCTATATGGAACTTTAGTCTATGGGTGTAAATAAATTTTACTTATTTATTTACCGCAATTGCTATGCAACAAAAGCTCTCTCCCCTTTTTGTTCAGGCCTAGAGTTCATATCGAGATATATATATACTCCTTCGCTAAACCAGGTGTGGCCAGCGCATGACTCAAGGGTGAAATTCTACCGGTTTGCTCCAGTTCGGGCAAACCAATAGTGATAAAAACTACCAGTTCAGGTGAACCGGTAGTAAAAAAATGCTTTAAAAAAGACAAAAAAGTTCCAAGGATCATGAGGCACAGCTGTGATTGTCGGAACCTCTTTTTTTTTTACTTTTTTAAAGCATTTTTTTTACTACCTATTCACCTGAACAGGTAGTAAAAAAATGCTTTAAAAAAGTAAAAAAAAAGTTGGCCATACTCACCCAGTCACATGACCCCCCCCCCCCATATCAAGCCATGCCCACCAAGCCATGCCCACAGAACTGGTAGCAACAAATTTTACATTTCACCACTGGCGTAATTCATCCGGCCTGCGGGCTGGGACATTCTACTCCCCCTCCCCCTCTGTTCCAACTGCCAGTTGCCTTATATTAACACGCTCTGATGCTACGGAGTTACACATTCTACATTAAGTTTCAAGCTTTAAGTGTCAATTTATCACGCCCGATAGTTTCGTAGCAAAGCACAGGCATCCAGCTAGTTTATAGATAGATAGATAGATAGATAGATAGATAGATAGATAGATAGATAGATAGATAGATAGATACCTCTGCAAGAAAAAATAATGTAATGATGATTTCATAGAATCTGATCTGAGTTAGACACGGGGACCAGACTTTTAGTCTTCCAAGCATTGAAATGCTGGAGCCCATCCTCGGGGAACATCTTTTGCTCCAGAATGTATGCACTGGGCTATTTCATGTGTAGTATTTATGCGGTGCCTGGTTGCGTGTGGTTTTTAGTTGTTAATTGGGGTGTTGATGGCTGGCTATTAAGTCATCGGTTGTTGATTCCTAGTGCTGCCAAACTCTTGGCTCTTAGGTACCCGATAAGCTGGTGGTAAATCAGCACTCTTGTTGATTGACAAGGAGCTAGTTTCCCAGCCTTCAATCATTTCCCTGGCTACTTTTGTCCCTGCTCGGCCAACAATCTTAGTTGCTGTGAAATTGAATGTATGTCTTTGTTCACTGCAATGGGTTTGGGTCTCCTTGTTTAATGGTGATTTCCTTGCAGTTCTCATTTGTCAGCATGAAGAGGTTGGGAGTAGAGGAAGATGCAGCTTCCAAGCCTGAAATTTTGGACCTTTTGAAGCAACTTTAGAATGCTCAGATGTTAGATCCAGTTTTCAAACAAAAAGCTGTATGACCACATTTGTTGCAGAGTCCTTGAACACTCAAGCACAGTCAAATGCCAGGCCATTTATAATTGTCCACAGCATGAAGTCTTTCTCTCTGTATGTGTTGTCAAAGAACAATTTACTATTTGATTATAATTTCCTGTTATCATTTCCTATTTATTTAACTCAAAGCAGCAAAGTCAATCACTTAAAGCACAATGGCACTGTGGAGTACTTGTGAAGGTTCATCTGGTTGAAGAAGACCTAGGATTTTGTCCACCTTCAAGTGTGAAAGTAACGAACCTAGCAGAAATGGCGAAAATCTCAGCATACTTGAAGGATTATACACAAGAAAGATATATTTCGGAATGGAGAAGATGGATTGACTATATTCAAAATAAGTATCAGACAAGAAAATATCATATAGCTTATGATTGAATGTTAAGTATTAGAGGTATTTAGTTATCTATAGTGGAGTTAAGGTTTCAGGGGGGGAGTTAGTAGTCTGAGGATAAGTAGGTTAATCTAGTTTATGATTGTTAAATGAAACACCTTGTATTTTGCTCTGGGAAGTCTGGGGGAGAGGGTGGGATGAGGGGAGGGAAAGGGTGGGGGGAATAGGGGAGGGAAGAAAATTTTTGTTTTTTGTAAAACTTTTTAATAAAAAAAAAAGTGTGAAAAACCATTGGGTGTCCTTAGGTTATTCTAGTCTAGTGAAAAGATGGACCGGGGTGACATGATAGCAGTGTTTCAATATTTGAGGAGCTGCTACAAAGAAGAGGGAGTCAACCTATTCTCCAAAGCACCTGAAGGCAGGACAAGAAACAATGGATGGAAACTAAAAGAGGAGCCACCTAGAACTAAATAGAAATTTCCTAACAGTGAGAACATTTAACTAGTGAAACAACTTGCCTTCAGAAGTTTTGGATGCTCCATCATTGTAGATATTTAAGAAGAGATTGGACAACCATTTGTCTGAATTGGTATACGGTTTCCTGCTCTCCAGAAGGCTGGACTAGAAGACCTTCATATTTCCCTCCAACACTCTTATTCTCTTATTTATTTATTTAAGAGTTCTAGATTTTTATAGGGTATAAAAATGAAAGGGAATTTACAGGCAAGCTGTTGGACAAAAGGCAGGGCATTCATCTAACCAATAATTAAGATGATGTGTTGGATGTTCCTACATGTTCTCAGTTACTGGGTTATTAACTTCAGTGAACAGAACACAATGGGGAGGGGGAGGGGGGATCACATTGGAGTTACTGAGTTTTGAAAGGCCCTAATCTTCCCTTGATATATATTTCTGTCTACTTCTCCAATGACAGAGGGTTTGTGGGTGTCTCTGCATATGTGAAACAAGAATTACACTTTATTCTAGCACTGTATCTGTCATGGCTGCATCTCTCCTGTCCAAGATTCATGAGTTAACAGCCTGACATTAGCAATGGGGGTTAGGTAGGGGAAGGAAAGATTGGCCTGTAAGGAAGAAGAATGGGGGGATGGAAGCCCAGCTGAGCCTTGTGAGAAGCATCAGTCAGCCAAGGTCAACCATCGGCATGCAGAGCTGGGAACCAAGAACCTGTTTCCTAAACAATATGGACAAATACAGATAACCAAGGGATGGGGGCGGGGAAGAAGGAACTTTCCTTTGTGTTCTTTGCGTGGGAAAACCTCAGATTCAGTTCTCACTACTTCTGTAACCGTTTAAGCCCCAGTAAAGCATACTCTTCAGAGCTAGGATTCACTTACCTTCCTTACTGGTTCGCAAATGTGAGCACACGCATCACCTCTGCGCATGCGCAGTAGTTGCACATTACGTCCAGGCCAGAGGTGGGTTTCAGCAGGTTCTGACCAGTTCTGGAGAACCGGAATGGAAATTTTGAGTAGTTCGGAGAATCGGTAGTAAAAATTCTGACTGGCCCCACCCCCATCTATTCTCTGCCTCTTGAATCCCAGCTGATCAGGAGGAAATGGGGATTTTCCAGTAACCTTCCCCTGGAGTGGGGAGGGAATGGAGATATTATAGTATCCTTCCCCTGCCATGCCCACCAAGCCACGCCCACCAAGCCATGCCACGTCCACCAAGCCACACCCACAGAACCGGTAGTAAAAAAATTTGAAACCCACCACTAGTCCATGTGGGTGGGTGGAGCCTCCTGCAGTCACCTCTACCGGTTCGTGCGATCCGGAGAGAACCGGCTGAATCCCACCACTGATTACTCTTGGCAAAACAAATGGCCAGGGGTCTTTCTTTGCTAGATGTCTGAGTGGGACGGTTGACAGTGTCCTTCGGATGGGCAGCAGAATCGGAAAGGAAGAAAACGATCTCTTTTTTTCCCTCACGGGAGAGTAGAAATGCTTCTTCCTGGACCCCCAGCAGGGTCTCAGCTTGAGAGGATCTTCCCTTGAAATCATACAATTGGCTCGTGGGGGCCACGTGTGCCGAAGTTAGAAGCTCTGCGGTTGTGCTGATAATGGGATCTTGCCTGCTGAGGGATTTAATTAAACTGGCAAAATTGCAGAGGGTTGAGGTGGAAGATTTTCCAAAAACCTCTTCCCAATCTATCAGGAGATTGGCCTCCTGTGGAAGAAGGTCAGCCTGCCCTGAGTGCAGGAAGAGACGACGGAGAAATTAGTATAACTGAAAAATGCAGTGCTGCTCTACTTCCTGTCATCCACAGTCATAGAGGGATTCCCACGTCAAGTGTGACAACTGGAAACATCTAGACATGTTCCTATGTAACATCCAGAATTAATGAGTCCATGAAGACACTTCTTGATGGTTCCTCATGATGTCTCATCCAAGCCCTAATCTCATCTGATTCTGTTTAGCTTTTCCAGTGTAATTTACAGAATAACAGAGTAGGAAGGGACCTTGGAGGTCTTCTAGTCCAACCCCCCTGCTCACACAGGAGACCCTAACTCTAACCCTACCAATTTTATTAGAATTCTTCTCTTACTCATCTTTCTCCTCCCTTCCTTCCTTCCTTCCTTCATCTTATTGCAGATTAACACTCCAGGATTATCAATTGCAGACATCCAACAGTTTAATTTAATAATTTAATTTAATGAAACAAAACCAAATGGATTAGGGACAGTTTTTGTGAAGTGAAGACGAGCACAGCTCTCCCCATCTTCCTCCGAGGGGTACAGGATAAATTAAATTGATGAGTTTTTGACGGGGGAGCCTTTGCAGCAGCCTGCTGGACCATTCATTACGTGCCTGCTTATTTAGTACAAAGCAAGCGTCTCTCGGGAGGCAAAAGTGCTGAAGGGACAAAATCTGTCCTCTGTCTTGCAAACCGCCATTGTTGGAGGCAGGAAACAGGTCTGACAACTCCTACAGGACAATCTTTTATGTAGAAATACACAAAACCCATTTAAGAAAGCCTGAAATGCATAGCGCTCTCGCCCTCTCTCTCTCTCTCTCCCTCCCTCCCTCTCTCTCCATCCCTCCCTCTCTCCCTCTCCGTCTCCCTCCCTCCCTCACTTCCTCAGAGTAATATTTTCTTTAATAGCTGAAGAACTGTTGTGAATATTGCTGTGTATGCAATATAGAAGCAATATTTCGATTCCAACACAAAGTCAAGCTCAGATCAAAGGAGACTTTTTTATTATTATTATTATTTTAAATTTGATTTATATGCCGCCCTTTTCCGGAGACTCAGGGCGGCTTACAATGCGTTAAGCAATAGCCTTCATCCTTTTGTATATTTATACAAAGTCAGCTTATTGCCCCCACAAACTGGGTCCTCAATTTACCTACCTTAGAAAGGATGGAAGGCTGAGTCAACCTTGAGCCTGGCAAAATTCGAACTTACTTTAATTGCAGACAGCTGGTGTTAAATTACAGTGCCTTTGTCTGCAGAGCTATCCAGGCTCTTAACTTTGGCAGAGAACGCTTGGACTTCGGTCGAGTCCAAGTCAAGGAATTCTCTGTTGTGAATGCTGCAGGATACACCTTATAACCAGTGTACATTTATACCAGTGTATAAAATTCAGTGTACATTTCATTTTCAAGGGCAAGTTGCACAGTTGTAGGCCACTCACACAAGAATATGGTCTGCTAATGTTCAGCACTAAATTTGGTGCTAGATAAGAGTCACTGGAATTCAATGTCAGTGGAATTCAAGGAGGTTGGACTTAGAACATTTGTGGCAATGTAATGATTCTAGACTGATGACTCACTTGATTCCACCCCCAGACTCTGCCTGCTCTTCTACATCACAACTGCCAAATGAGTCTGGATCATTGCCATTCCTACTTAGGACAGAAGATCTGAAAAGTTAAATCTTCCAAGTTAAACCCATTTTGATCACGTCACCATGAGGAGGCTGGTCATAGGTGTGAAAAACGGTCATAAATCACTTTTTTCAGTGCTGCTGTAACTTCAAAAGGTCACTATAGAAATGGTTGTATGTGTACTTTTATAACTTCTATGTTTGTTTGAGCCATGCATTCATTTTAGGCAATATCATGGGTTCTTTGAAGCCACAGTGAACTGCATGTGGACTGAAGGAGAGCTAAGAGCTGAAGAAATCAGGGTGTCCAGATTTCCTAAACCCTCAGGTGAGTAAGTAGCGAGGTGCTGAAACCACTGTTTTCATAGTCAGAGCTGATTGAGCTACTAATTTTCTTCCTGGAGCTCTCCAAGGTCCTGACCGCTCTGTTTTGCTAGAGCTCAGATCTCCTTTGGCCAATCCTTGTGCGTATTTAACCATAGCTGGCTTCCGCGAGGGTTTCCCCAACATATAATTAACATATAATTGTTAATTAGATATTTCAACATCATTAGCCCACTCAAGTTAAATGTCCAGGCTTATAAGAGATATTAGATGCTAGCATCTGTTTTAACAAATTATGCTGTTCCAACAGATGCTACATCTGACTCATCTGGAAAGAATTTGAAGAAACCAGACCTTACAGAAAGATAGAAGGTATGCTTATGGAATCTAATATAGAGTTTTAACTAAAATGTTTCTTGACAATATGAATATCTACAGGTAGTCCTTGACTTACGACCATTCATTTAGTGGCCATTCAAACTCACAACATTGACAAAAATGACTATTGAAAACACTGAAAAACACTGAAAAAAAGGTTTATTTTTCTCACTTATGGCCACTGCAGAATCCCCATGATCACCTGATCAAAATTCAGAAGCTTGACAACTGATTCATAGTTATGATAGTTGCAGTGTCTCAGGGCCTGTGATCCCCTTTTGCGACTTTCTGACAAGCAAAATCAAGAGGGAAGTCAGATTCACTTAACAACCCTGTTACTTGCTTAATGGCAGTGATTTGCTTAACAGTTGTGGCAAGAAAGGCCGTACAATGCGGGGGAGCAGGAGGCGGGTGGAAATTCACTTAAGACATGTCTCGCTTTAGCAACAGAAGTTTTGGGCTCAATTGTGGTCTCATAACTCAAAGACTAGTTTTAGATCTCTCTTAGATCTCTCTCTTTCCAAAGAGAACAGTTATCCTTCCAGTCTGAAGGATGAGCTTCTGGGAAATTTATGGGTCATCTTAGAACATCCAGCATTGCATGGACTGGAAAAGGGAGACGGACATTCCAGAATGAACTGTTGAAATGTTCAGTATTAAAAGACTCTCTATCCAGAATGTTAGGTTTTGTGAAACTCCATAGAAAATTTAATGGCAAGCATTATTTCCATACTTCATATTCCTGCGTCTGCTCCTGGGCTACTGACTTCAGCAGACACACAAACATCAACACCCAAGATGAAACTAACGTGGGATACCAGAAGAGCGGTCTGCTGGATGGGGCTATTGAGATGAACATTTTGCCCGAGGCCTCTTAGAAGCTTTGAAAAGTTTTGCCTTCCTTCCTTCCTTCCTTCCTTCCTTCCTTCCTTCCTTCCTTCCTTCCTTCCTTCTTTTTCCTTCTTTTCTTTGTTTCTTGCTTTCTTTCTCTCCCTCTCCCTCTCTCTCTCTCTCTCTCTCTCTCTTTCCTTCCTATCTACCTACAATTTTTAAAAGAATCACTTGAATGACATTTGGATAACTTTATGATAATAATTTTTAATCTTTGTATTTTGGGAGAAATATGTCCAGTTTTTCCTTCCTTCCTTCCTTCCTTCCTTCCTTCCTTCCTTCCTTCCTTCCTTCCTTCCTTCCTCCTACCTACCTACCTACCTACCTACCATTTTTAAAAGAATAACGTGAATGACATTTAAACAACTTTATGATAATAATCCAGGAAAGAATTTCTGATTCACCCTATTACACTGGAGGAGACAATAAATCTCACCATAGAGTTTCAGCCCTCTTTGTATGCCACAGTGATTTAAAGCCACTCATAACTTTCTCAAGGAAATACATTTTGGGATGCAATTTCCCATCCATTTAGGCCAAGTGAACTGGCAAGCTGAAGTAAAATCTATTTCATTGTATTGCAGTCTGGCACAGAGAGAGAGGTGGGTGTGAGGGCCCATCTATTATACGGGCTGCCCTCACACCTTGTAATTCAAATAGGCTCATCGTTTAAAAACTGGTTTGTTTTTTTGTTCATCAGCATTTCAAAATTATTTAGTGTTAAAATCTGCTTCTTCTTCTTTTCACAAGATTTGGAAATAATGAAAGAGCAGGGTGAAGTTCTGACCTAGGCTTCCCAAAAGCATGAAGCAGACTCCTTGTCCCGAAAAAAAAACCCTTTTTATTAAGTTACTGTGAATTCCTCTCATTCACATCCAGAAATTCTTTCAAGGGAGAATTTACAGTCACAGACCTTATCTGGCTTGGAGAGCTGCCAGGCTGATATCTTCAAAACTTGGGAAGAAGTCTCTGAGAGTCATGAATCAATTAAGCGAATGAATTGCCTCCTGCAAACTCCACTCCCCTTTCGCTCCTCTTTATTCCCTATGGGAGGGGCCATTCACCGCCCACCTGTAGCTTTACTCCTGAGTCGACCCTTGTTCCTTAGCTGTTCCCTTCTCCTGGCAGCTCTGTGCATGCACACACTGGGAACAGGCTCCAGCTGTTCTTCTGCCCCACTGATGTCCGACTCCGAAGGCAGCTGACAGTCAGGGGTGACAACTGTCAGACGGCCCTGGCCCCATCTCTGCCTCCATGCAGAGCACTCATCAGAGCCTTCCCCAGACTCCAGGACTGGCCCATGTCCCTCCCCAATCTCCTCACTGCCTGAGTCTGCCACCAGCTCCACTGGCCGCTGGCGGGCCACAACAGGTAGACAAATAATCCCCTTTTGTAAGTAGCTGGCCAAAAGTAAATATGACAAAGAGAAGAAGCAATGTCAGAGAACAGCAGGGATAATCCTGAGCTAACAAGATGCTTCAGGAAGAAAGAAATTATTCCAACATTTTAAAAGTGTGAATTCACCGGAGAATATAAATCCTTCCGTCCTCCACCATTCCGTCAGAACCACAGAAGCTGCTTGGATGAGAAGCGAAACGGTCTCCAAGGAAAAACAAAGTCTCCGTTGCTTTTTCTGAAAAAAAGAATCTTTGAGAGAACCAGCCTGAAGCCAACAGGAAAGCAAGAGAATGAAGTGTCGGTTATAAGGAAGAGAATGATGGATGGCTTTAATTGTGAATTGAGTTTAAATAAGTTCTAATTGACCTGACATGGTCATCCTTTTTCCTTGTTTGACTGCCAACTGGCTGATTCTGCATGATTTATAAACTCCGCCAGATTCTCTCATTGGTTCGTACATTTGTCCTCTGTTCCACCTTAAATCCTTTTCGGATGATGGATGCTTAAACTACATTTGTTACCAAACAGATGTTTGATTAGTAAACTCACCTCCAGAGAGAGAGAGAGACCCTGGTTAATAATTAAAGGAAATGTGGGATGGAGGCTTGATACTATTTGCATATTGAATATAATTATTGCACTGGTTCAAGATTAGCTATAATTCAATTACAGTCGTCCAAGTTTGTCCTTCTTCAAACAACTACATCAATGACAAGGCACGTTTATACACTCTTTGAAACTTCACTTGCACTGCACCTTACACAATATCTTTGTCCAGTTCCTCTAATCTGAACAATCCTTTAGAACAAGTGTCAAACAGTCAGGGCAATTTATAATTTCAAGCAGCATAAAAAGATGAGCAAGGAAGTAGAGGAACAATCACAATGATGAAAAATGTGACTGGTAAATTAAAATCCAAATAATAAAGCCATTGGCTCCTAAAGATCAGAGTAAAATAAATGTTTTTTTTATGTCTTCTACAAAGATATTGGAGGTTTTAAAGAAGAGGTTGGACAACTATTTGTCTGAAATAAGATAGGGTCTCCTGCTTGAGCAGGGGGTTGGACTAGAAGACCTCCAAGGTCCTTTCCAACTCTATTCTTCTGTTAAGAAGTCTCTAATTCAGGATGGTTTCAAACTTATTTTCTCAGAGGCAAAAAAAAAAAGACTTTAAAAGACTTATTTTACTCTGTATCATCCTTAAAATAAAGGTAAAGGTTCCCCTCACACATATGTGCTAGTCATTCCCGACTCTAGGGGGCGGTGCTCATCTCCGTTTCTAAGCTGAAGAACCAGCTCTGTCTGAAGACATCTCCATGGTCATGTGGCCGGCATGACTAAACGCCAAAGGCGCACAGCACGCTGTTACCTTCCCACCAAAGGTGGTCCCTATTTTTCTACTTGCATTTTTTTTTTTTACGTGCTTTCGAACTGCTAGGTTGGCAGAAGCTGGGACAAGTAATGGGAGTTCACCCTGTTATGTGGCACTAGGGATTCAAACCACTGAACTGTCGACCTTTCGATCGACAACCTCAGACTCTTAGCCACTGAGCCACCGCATCCCCGGCGTATCATCCTTGGCCGTATCTAAATTATCTTGGCTGACCTCAAAATGGCTAAGTGGAATCTAAACTTCTTGTGGCTTGGAAAGGAAAGAAGACCATTGTGACATTCCAGATTTGCTGGCTAGACTGGGAAATCCAAATTTCATGGGAAAAGGCTGTTGATTTTTTAAAAAAAGGCCCTATGGGTCACCAGGAGCCAACTTCCACTGAGGGTGATGTTATTCTTGTATGCTAAGTTTGCAATGTATGGCTGTGAAAGTTGGACCATAAGGAAGGCTGAGCATCAAAGAATTGAGGCCTTTGAACTATGATGCCGGAGAAGACTCCTGCGAGTCCCTTGGACTGTAAGGTGATCAAACTGGTCAGTCCTAGAGTCCTGACTGCTCTCTAGAAGGCCAGATTCTGAAGATGAAACTCAAATACTTTGGCCACCTAATGAGAAGGAAGGACTCACTGGAGAAGAGCCTAATGCTGGGAAAGACTGAGGACAAAAAAAGAATGGGAAGACAGAGAATGAGGTGGCTGGATGGAGTCACTGAAGCAGTCAGTATGAACTTAAATGGACTCCAGGGAATGGTAGAGGACAGGAAGGCCTGGAGGAAAGTTGTCCATGGGGTCGCGATGGGTCAGACATGACTTCACAACTAACAACAGCAACAACAAAGGTTGAAGGATGTAGTGGTAATAAAAAAAGATTTTCCCAGTGAAGAACAATTTTTATTTCCCGTAGTTAGAAATCAAGTCACTTTCTATGTTCAGAGCCCCAATCAATCTTGTTTCATTCTATATTGTAAGGGGATATTTGGAAACGTTATTCATTTGTAGAGTGAAAGTCCCAATGTTGTAAATCTGGATTGCATTAAAACACACACTGTTTGCAGTACAGTGTGTGTTTTAATCTTGGCAGCACAAATGAGCATTCATCCACCTCCCCTTTCCTGGTCTATTCCACTTCAAAGATCAGATAAATGTTAGGCATAAAAACCCAAATATGTTCACTAACCCGAAAGAGTAGATTGCAATTTTTTTTAAAAGAAATCTCTTTTATTTACATCAAGTTGGACAGCAAGTAATTGGATGGGGAAGGAATATGATTGGATTTTGCACAAACATAAAAAGCCTGATTTTCCTTTTGCATGGATGGGCTCCATTCCTTTTTTATTACCCAGAACTCTGTTCAGGATTCCTTCCTTAACTTATCACTTTCTCGACAATCAGCTCTCTAGGCTAAGCATTTTCATCTCTAAAATATCTTTTTACCTCGTGTAGCAGTCTTCAAGTAAAAAACTTAATCAAGGAGGGTAGAGGTGGGTTGGAAACATGTGGAAGAGGCCTTCCTTCTGCAGTGAATAGGCAAGATCTAGGATGATGATGGATGATGATGATGATAATGATGGTGTTGATGATACCTATATATTCATTTGAACCACCTGGATTCCTGATTTATTGTGGCTGACGATCTAGTTTCTTCTGAAGACAACTGTTGTGACCAAGGCCCAAGTAGTGATTACCAAACACAATTCAGTCCTCAACAAACTTATTTTATTAAAACAGCTGAGAATTAATTCATCCTCAGCTTAGTCCAAAACAAAATTCTTCATGACCAGTCTGTCGGCCTTATCACCAACCTTTGATGTCTTTGGCAACCTGCCAAAGGCTTTTCTTGGCAAAAAGTTCAAGAGACACTGACAAGTGCTTCAACGTGGCGCCATGGGTTGGTCCTTTGTTGTTTTCACAGTGGCCCGGCAGCCCAGATCTAAGTACTCTGTGGGCCAGATCCAGCCCCCAGGTCTTGAGTTTGATACCCTTGCTGGTGAAATCCAAATTTCTGTGGGCGTGGCTTGGTGGGCATGGCTTGGTGGGCATGGCAGGGGAAGGATACTGCAAAATCTCCATTCCCATCCCACTCCAAGGGAAGGATACTGCAAAATCTCCATTTCCACCCCACTCCAGGGGAAGGATACTGCAAAATCTCCATTCCCACCCCACTCCAGGAGAAGGATACTGCAAAATCTCCATTCCAACCTCGCTCCTGGGGAAGGATATTGCAAAATCTCCATTCCCACCCTACTCTGGGGCCAGCCAGAGGTGGTATTTGCCGCTTCTCCAAACTACTCAAAATTTCCACTGATGGTTCTCTGAACTGTTCAAAATTTCCGCTACCAGTTCTCCAGAACCTGTCAAAACCTGCTGGATTTCACCCCTGGTATCACTGTCACATGTTTCATCCATAATTGCATAGTTGCGATGGCCAAGTCACAATATTTCATGATTTTTTTCTAGTTCTTTTTCTTTGACTCTGGCATCTCCTGGTACAGCGATATCAATAAATTGTACGTTTCGGTTTTCAACAACTGTGATGTCTGGCATGTTGTGTTCCAAATTATGATCCGTCTGTATTATTATTATTATTATTATTATTATTATTATTATTATTATTATTATTATTATTTTGGCTTTCTTGAGGGCAGGACAAGAAACAACGGATAGAAACTAATCGAGCAGAGAAGCAACCTGAAATTAAGGCAAACCTTCCTAACAGTGAGGATAATTAACCAGTGGAACAACTTCAGAAATAGTGGGCGCTCTATCATTGGATGTTTTAAAGAAGAGTCTACATCGTCACTTGCCTGAAATGTTATAGGGTCCCCTGCTTGAGCAGGAGGTTGGACTAGAAGATCTCCAAGGTCCCTTCCAGCTTTAGCCTGATTACTAACTACCTTGCTGTTTAGGAGATGCTCTTCCTATCTGATGCCTAACCCTTCTATAGGTTACATCCTCTTCTAGTCATCCAGCATCTATAGAACTCGGCATGTTAGGGAAGGTATGGTGCAGGATTCATTACTTTATTTCATAAAATACCGGCAGTTTTCTCCAATTGCATGACCTTGCAATCTTCTTTACACCGAGCTCTCCGCCTCTTATCTTGCAACCCTGGCAACGTTTTTAGCTTGTTGATAAAAAGAAAAAACACCTGTTCATTAACTTTTCCTGTGATTCTTAGCCATTAAGAGGGTGACCCCCGTTGTTTTGTAAAAACAGCCTGTCTCCTGCTTCTTTTGAACCTTGTCTGTTAGCAGAGAAGGAGGAAGGGATGTGATTAAAATAAATTCGCCTTTATTTTGCAGATTGCACGTCTCTGTCATCAGTCTATCCACAGAGGATGTGCACCCTGTGCAAAGGAGCAAGGCCTCCAGACTTCAATGTCTCTCATGCTTAGTTTGGCTTGAGAAGACATATTCCTTTTCTGCTCTCCATTTAGATATCGCTTAATACATTTTAAAAATTACCTTTTCCCCTCCTTCTGATGCCTCAGTTTCTCTCTCTGCTTTTTCAGAGTAACGGCCTGTAATGGCCAGTTCAGGTGCCCATTTTACATTGTCAAAGTGAATGATTTTTTTAAAAAAAATGATTAATTGGCTCAATGTATTTCAAGTATATAAGGGACACGGTGGCTCAGTGGCTAAGATGCTGAGCTTGTCGATCAAAAGATTGGCAGTTCAGTGGTTCGAATCCCTAGTGTCGGGTAATGGGGTGAGCTCCCGTTAGTTGTCCCAGCTTCTGCCAACCTAGCAGTTCGAAAGCACGTAAAAAAAATTGCAAGTAGAAAAATAGGGACCACCTTTGGTGGGAAGGGAACAGCGTTCCATGCGCCTTCGGCGTTGAGTCATGCCGGCCACATGTCTATGGAGATGTCTTCAGACAGCACTGGCTCTTTGGCTTAGAGAGATAAGCACCGCCCCCTAGAGCAAGAAACGATTAACACGCATGTACAGGGGAACCTTGACCTTATTTCAAGTATGGAGTAAATTAATCACAGATTTTTTAAAAAAGAGAGAAATCCTTCTGTTTTGCTTTTTTAAAGCTTCTGCTATTTTCATCATTTTCTCATTTTGTCCCATTACCAAAAAAAAAAAAAAAAAACCCCTTTGAAGGCCACGTTTTAGAGTTGTGTTACACAAACTTGGTCCTTGGAGGATGTATGGGCCTTAACTCCCAGAATTCCCCAGCCAGCATGACTGACTGGAGAATTCTGGGAGTTAAAGTCTATGAACCTTCCAGGGGGCCAAGATTAAGAAATACTGCTGTAGAACGTTTTTTTCCCTATCACACAAAATGAATGTGAAGTTTTGCCTAATATAGAGGTGGTTGTGTTAGAAAACCTTATCGCAAAATCTGACAAGTACACCAGCGGTGGGTTTCAAAAATTTTTACTATCAGTTCTGTGGGTGCGGCTTGGTGGGCATGGCATGGTTTAGTGGGCATGGCTTGTGGGCATGGCATGGGAAGGATACTGTAAAATCTCCATTCTCACCCTACTCCAGGGGAAGGATACTGCAAAATCCCCATTTCCTTCCAATCAGCTGGAACTCAAGAGGCAGAGAATAGATGGGGGTGGGGCCAGTCAGAATTTTTAGTACTGGTTCTCTGAACTACTCAAAGTTTCCGCTACCAATTCTCCAGAACTGGTCAGAACCTGCTGCAACCCACCTCTGAAGTACACGTACAAAAGGAGATTTACTTTTTTAGATCCAAAAAAAATTGTATTAAGCACTTGGTATTAAAATATAGTAAATATCATCTCTTCTGAGTCCCAGGGCCATCAAGGAGGCATGAGGGTTGCCCATATCCCAGAACAGAATAACAGAGTTGGAAGGGACCTTGGAGGTCTTCTAATCCAACCCCTTGCTTAGGCAGGAAACCCTACACCACTTCAGACAAATGGTTATCCAACCTCTTCTTTAAAACTTTCAATGTTGGAGCATTCACAACTTCTGGAGGCAAGTTGTTCCACTGATTAATTGTTCTCACTGTCAGGCAATTTCTCCATAGTTCAAAGTTGTTTCTCTCCTTGATTAGTTTCCACCCATTGCTTCTTGTCCTGCCCTCAGGTGCTTTGGAGAATAGCTTGACTCCCTCTTCTTTGTGGCAGCCCCTGAGATATTGGAGCACTGCTATCATGTCATCCCTGGTCCTTCTTTTCATTCAACTAGACATACCCAGTTCCTGCAACCAGTCTTCATATGTTTTAGCCCCCACCCCTCTTATCATC
Organism: Arizona elegans; assembly: GCA_022577455.1. Classification (NCBI taxonomy): domain Eukaryota; kingdom Metazoa; phylum Chordata; class Lepidosauria; order Squamata; family Colubridae; genus Arizona; species Arizona elegans. Next base: position 88,506,118 of record JAKOOJ010000005.1, on the reverse strand, counting down.
TTTGTTGCTCTTCTCTGCACTCTTTCTAGAGTCTTCACATCTAGAGTTTTTACATCGTGGCAACCAAAACTAAATGCAGTATTCCAAGTGTGGCCTTACCATATAGTCTAAACAAATTTCTCAGCCTGTTCGTAAGACCTTTTCAAGAAAAGAAAAGAAAAAAAACCAAAACATTCATTCACTTCTGCTGACCAATATTTCGTCAATTTTTCTCACTATCAAACAAACTCTGATTATAATTCACTTTCTTTATTAAATTTCTATGCCACTCATCTAATGGTTTTCCTCATCTTCTCAAAAGGAAAAGCAATTTTTGCAGTTCAGTAAATGAGACATATTTCACTGTTCCTCATTTTTCTAAGTAGAATAGTAGCTGGGATTTTTCAGGTATGTTATGAACCCATTATCCCTTTGAAGACATGTAGCACAATCTTCTGAAGTTCCAATACATTCTGTGATTTCAACTCCTGTGGAAGCGGGTGTGGGTTTGAGGTCTTTCATTGCAAACAGGGAAGGAAATTAGATTCCCACCCCTCCCTGCCCTTTCCCAGTTGCCAAGTAACAAATAAACTGTTATTTAATTCCGTCACTTCCATTTTCCATAAAACCTGCTTTTTCCAGTTCAGAAGGAACAGGGGAAAACAGCTGATAATCCACTGATAAGTGTCAAATCCGTCTAAAAAATGGAATTTGCATTATATTCATTGGCAAGTGATATTGAAGATAACTGCATTTTATGCTGAAGGATATGCTGGACAATTCAAGTGGAATTGAACCAAGGGACTAAGCAACTTTCATCATAGGCACTAAATCATGATACAAAAGTGTGCTGGAATAATGTATTTTTTTTCAGCTGTGTTCTCATGATAACTCAACATCAGCCTATGAGTGAAACAGCCTTACATAACCTTTAACTGTATAGAATAATACTTGCCCCCCATTTCCCAACGTTGTCCAACAGCTTATGCAACGTCTGCTAGCCATTGTTACCTACCCATATTTTCCCGAAAATAAGACATCCCCTGAAAATAAGCCCTCCCCTGAAAATAAACCCTTCCCAAAAATAAGCCCTTCCCTGAAAATATTTAAACACATGAGCAGCTGGTCCCTGCCATTTCCTCTGGTTAGGCTTAGGGAGACAGAGCTCAAAATCAGGTAAGATGGTAAGAGGAGCCCCGTCTTGCTCCACGCGTTCCAAAATAATAAGACCTCCCTGAAAATAAGGCCAAGTGCTTATTTTGGGGTTCAAAAAAAATATAAGACAGGGTCTTATTTTCAGGGAAATACGGTATTACTTTTGAAAAGTTCTGATCACCAAGAACAAAATCAGTAAAGGGGCTGAGGAGCAGGACAGCAAATCCCATACCAGTAGACTTTTTTGCTGACTCAGGGATGGATACACATACAGCATTTTAACTCATATAGGTTGCATTTGTCACCTTACATTTATTTGGGATGGTGTGCTTGGGGTTAGTATTTCTAAGTGAGTCAACAGCAAATGGTAATCTTTCTTTGGCTGAGCCAACTCCATCATTGACCAAAGTTTGAAAAGCCTCTCTGATAACATTTGTTTTTGATGCATTTGTTCTTTCATACACCTGCTGAGTATGGGGGGGGGGGGGGGAAATGACGCTCAGTGGCAGAAATGGCATTTCTTGCAGAATGTTAAAAGACAGCAATGAGACCATCATTATGGGTGCCATTGGAAGAGGAGAAGGATCAGGGGAGGGGGAGAGAGAAGGAGGAGAAGGAAAAAGAAGGGGTGGTGGAGAAGGGGGAAGGGGAAGGAGAAAGAGAAGAAGGAGAAGGAGAAAGAAGGAGAGGGAAAAAGAAGAGGTGAAGGAGAAGGGAAAAGGAAGGGGAAGGAGAAAGAGAAGAAGGGGAGGGAGAAGTGGTGGCGAGAACGGGGAAGGGGGAGAAGGGAAAGGCGAAAGGGAAGGAGAAGGGGAAGGGGAAGGGGAAAGGAGAAGGAGAAGAGAAGGAGAAGGAGAAGGAGAAGGAGAAGGAGAAGGAGAAGGAGAAGGAGAAGGAGAAGGAGAAGGAGAAGGAGAAGGAGAAGGAGAAGGAGAAGGAGAAGGAGAAGGAGAAGGAGAAGGATATCCATAGACTAGCTGAAAGTCATTCACTATTATTAGATAAGTTTTAAGTGATAAGATCCTCCAGTATTTTACCATCAACTACAGTATTCTGGTCATTCTGGATACTCCTGGCTGTCAGCCTGAAATTATTACAGCAGCCAGCAAATCCATTCCCTAATTTGCACTAATTTCCGGTCAACTCTTGTTTAACCAGGTTGGATCATACGTTTCCACAAACATCCGGAGTGGCTTCCCATGGCAGGTACAGCTCAATGTCCAAATGTTACTTCTAAATATTCCTTAAAGGCTTTGGGGTACAAGAATGTGGTGAGATGACTTCCTTCCTTATTGCATTCTTACTGGTTAAGAGAAATACCCTGTGGGTATCAATCTGCCTATTGCTTTGCCATGTGCCTTATTCCACAATCACAGCATTACTTTGTCTTGAAGTCCATCAAAAGCCCCAAAGTTGCACGAGTAAAGTTACACAATTTGCAAATGAAAGCGGTACGATCACAGCACTATTTTGTTAAACGTGTATGCTCTCTCTTCAGCAAATGCCCCCTTAACTCACATCAAATCAAGTTTTTATGATGGTGATGATGATCATAGACCGGCATAAAATTTCCCCCCACCCCCTAAAATAGCTACAACTCTCACATCAAGATTTAAACATGCATAGCATAAATTATCAATAGCATTTAATAAAATCATTTGATCAGTACTAAAGATGCTTTAACTTTAAAGAATCAAACATAGTGCCATGCAAACACATTGCAAACAGATCTGGTTTTTTAAGCATTAGAGCATGTTTATGTAGGTGGATGTATATATTGTCCCTTTTCCTGTATTCACAGGAGCATAAGGAACTGCCATCTTTATTCCTATTGGTGGATATAACTGTCCGTTTCTAAAATGCACTGAGTTTTAGCAAACAATCAGGGTTCACTAGCTAGACCAACAACCTCATTATGTGTCCGTGACAACTCTTGTACAATTCGCCCAGAATAGTGGATGGCAAATTATAGCCAGTCAAACTATAGGCAGTCACGGTATTATTCATTGCCTCATGCAATTATTTAAACACCATTTGCTCGTTCTAAAATCTAAAGTATCTCTCATCCATAACCTAAGTATAAATCAACCAACTGAAGGAAAGAAGGAACAGGTAAGCATTTTGATTTAGCAGATATCCAATACAATCTGGCTGAACGTAAAAAAAAATATATCAAGGCATTGCACGTATTTTTCATTAGAGTTAAGAAGTTGTTGGTTTAAAACAGTCTTTAAGGCAATTGTTCATAAGAACGAACTATCTACACTCCGGTCTGTGCATGAAACACACTCCAGCAAAGCTTCACCTTTTGAAATCATTTTTTGAAGCACATTGTCCATTGCAAGAACATTAGCACAACAGGCAAGATTTTACAAGCTATACATCAACGTCACATGGAAAGCAAGAGAAAAATTGAGCTGAAACCAATAGATAGATGATAGATAGATGATAGATAGATGATAGATAGATAGATAGAAATATAGGTTCCCCAGAGCTAATAAATATCACAGGATTATCATCTCCATGGGTGAGATTTTCCTGAAAGGTATGCTTTGCTAAAAAATCTTACACCAATGTTTTAACCGGTATCTGTACAGAATAGTTAATTCAACAGAGAACATTATTGCTTTTTTCCCCCTCTCAGATGGCTGGAGAGAGAATCTCAAGATTTCCAAATTCTCAGCCTAAATGAAGCCCATTATTTGTATTTGGGAGGCTCTAGATTTGAAGGATGTGCCAAATCGGTTTTATTTTATCTTATTTTTATTTTTGCGTGCCGAAACTGAGCTTCAGTGAAGTCCAAAGTGAGGCAAATTGAAAAGGGCCGGACAGATTCCCAATCAGCTGCCTTTCTCAAAGTGGTGCCCAAGTTACTTCCAGAGAGGAGAAAAATGGACCACCAGTTCTTCCTTCAGGGAGAAAATGGGTGGGATTGACCTCGTGATGAAAGTTGCACTTGAGAAGGGGAAGCAGGTGATACGACCGGCTTTGGTCTGCCTGTGGAGAACCAGAATTTCAGAGACCAGAAAGCCCTTTAGGGATACCTCCAGGAAGGCAATACAAGTGGCACCCTCTGCCAGGGAGATTGCCCCACTCTCAGCCATCCTTCAAAAGCCTGGGAACTCAATTGCTTGAGAAGGGGAGAGAGGAGGAGAGAGAGGGAGGGAGGGAGGGGGAGAGAGAGAAAGAGAGAGAGAGGGAGGGAGGGGGAGAGAGAGAGAAGGGGGGAGACAGAAAGAGAGAGATGGGGGAAAGAGGGAGAGAGGGAAAGAGAGAGAGAGAGGGAGAGAGAAAGAGGGAGGGAGAGAGGGAGAGAGAGGGAAAGAGAGAGGGAGAGGGAGAAAGAGAGAGGTAGAGAAAGAAGAGAGAGAGAGAGAGAGAGATGCATGCAATTTTGCTGCCTTACCTTGATCTGGTCCAGCGTAGCTTTTGAGGTGGCTTCCGTCCACTGCAAGAACGAGAGAAATTACAGCCAATTCCCCGTGAATCATCCTAAACGACAGAGTGAGCTTCGTTGCTTAGCCTTCTTGCTGCCTCCGGTATGTGACAGCTGCCGGCTAGCTTTGGAACAAGCGTGTCCCATTCTGCTGTTTTCTGCAGGGGGAGCAGTCGGCGAAAAGATCCAGCAGCAGAAGAAAGGCAGAAATGCAGGAGGGGGCGTGGGAGAAAGCCATTGCCAAGAAGGGGGCTGAGAAAGGAATATACCATGCGATTTCTCTCTCCATCTTCTCCTGAAAGGGGGGTGGGGGGTGGGAGGCTGGGCTTCTCTTTTTCTTCCAAGTTACTTTTCCACAATCCAAACAGAACGCCGGAAAACCCAGGCGCTCTGGAGTCTCTTTAAAAACAAAACAAAATAAAATTCAATAAATCTTATTTGGCCATCGTGACTTGGGAAGGCAGGGAGGTGGGGAGCATGTTTCTACATCTTGGCCCTTACGGGCTCATCTGAAAAGTCCTCAAAAGCTATCACTGCTTTATAGCTGGGGGTCCTGGATTAGAGAGAACAGGGTTTAAACTTGGGGCATGCTAGCTAGTGCCAGCTTGAAAGGCATAATAGTGGCAGATGAAGCTAGTGAAGAGAAGGACCAGGGGAGCACATCAGGGGTGGGTTCTAATTTTTTATTACTACCGGTTCTGTGGGCGTGGCTTATTTTGTGGGTGTGGCTTGATGGTCATGTGACAATTTTTTAGGATTTAGCAGAGGTACTGGTCTAATTGCTTGCAGAGCTGAACTGATCTACCCATTTATTTTTGCAGGCACTGATCTACTCATGTATTTTTGCAGGCACTGGTCTACCCATTTATTTTTGCAGGCACTGATCTACTCATCTATTTTTGCAGGCACTGATCTACTCATCTATTTTTGCAGGCACCGGTCTACTCATTTGTTTTCTTTTAACACTGATCAGCTGTAGGGCGGCCCTTTGAAGCCCTGGCAAGAGTTTAAACAGTTTTTTTCCCTCTAGCCATCAGCTGGGACTCAGGAGGCAGCAATAGATTGGGGGTGGGGCCAAATAAAAGATAAGAATAACGTGGGGGGGGTGATGGGTGGGGGGGGCAGAACCGGTTCGGTGACATCATATTGTCGTCACTACCATCTCGGCGAAACCGGGCGGAATAGGGAGAAACCCACCACTGGTGGAAACTAATCAAGAAGAGAATCAACCTACAACTAAGGAGAAATTTCCTGACAGTGAAAACAATCACTCAGTTAGGGTGAGGGTGAGGGTGAGGGTTGGGGTTGGGGTTGGGATTGGGGTTAGGGTTTAAATTAGAGTTAGGGTTGGGGTTAGGGTTTAAGTTAGGGTTAGGGTTCCGGTTTGGGTTATGGTTAGGGTTAGGGTTTGGGTTTGGGTTTGGGTTTGGGTTTGGGTTTGGGTTTGGGTTTGGGTTTGGGTTTGGGTTTGGGTTTGGGTTTGGGTTTGGGTTTGGGTTAGGGTTACGGTGAGGGTTTGGGTTAGGGTTAGGGTTTGGGTTAGGGTTAGGATGAGAGGTTAGGGTGAGATTAGGATGAAAGTGAGGGTGAGAGTGAGAGTTTGGGTTAGGGTGAGAGTGAGGGTGAGGGTTAGGGTTAGGGTTAGGGTTAAATTAGGGTCAGGGTTTGGGTTAGAGTTAGGGTTTGGGTTAGGGTTAGGGTTAGATTTTACATTAGGGTTTGGGTTAGGGTTTGGGTTAGGGTGAGGGTGAGGTTGTGGGCAAGGGCGAGGTTTTGGGTGAGGGTGAGGGTGAGAGTTAAGGTTAGGGTTAGGGTTTCACATCAACAGTTTACCAATGTATGCTAATTAAAATCTAGGGGGGGAATCTATTTTGGTCCCACAAAGTATGGTAGATATATTGAAACTGCTGAAAATATCTGAATGCATGTTTTACTTTCCCCTTATTGTCTCTTCACACATTGCAAATTCTTTTCAACACAACAGAAGACCACGTAGGTCAATATATGTGTCCTTTTAAAAAAAAATAGTATCACAAAAATATCTATGGAGATTCTCTATCATCCAGGTCATGGTTGTTCCAAAGGTGCTTTTTTTTTTCAAGGAATAATTGGACTTTCTGGTTTTTTCTTTGTAGACGTTTCGCTTCTCATTGAAGAAGCTTCTTCAGCTCTGGCTGGATGGTGGGAAATCACAAAAAAAAATCACATTACACTTACATTAAGCTTTGTTGTTGTTCAGTTGCTAAGTCATTTCTGGGTCTTTGTGACCCCATGGTCCACAGCATGCCTGGCCCCCCTATCCTCCACCGTCTTTTGGAATTTGTCCAAATTCATGTTCATTGCATCAAAATCACCATCTAACCATTTCATCCTCTGCAGTCCTCTTCTCCTTTCACCTTCCATCTTTCGCAACATCAGAGGCTTTTCTGAGGAGTTCTCTCTTCTCATTGGGTGGCCAAAATATTTTAGCCTCTGCTTCAGAACCTGTCCTCCCAAAGAAGGGTTGATTTCCTTTAGGTTTGATTGATTGGATCTCCTTGCAGTCCAAGGGACTCTCAAGTGTCTTCTCCAACACCACAACTCCAGCAAGATCCATTCTTCACTCAGTCTTCCTATGGTCCAACTCTCACAGCCATAAGTCACTGTTGGGAAAATTATTGTTTTGGCTATACAGACCATTGATGGCAAGGTGATGTTTCTGCTTTCTAATATGCTGAATGTCAACTCGGAAAGCATCCCTGGCCTGCTCTAGAGTTGCCATAGGCAAGGAGCATGGGAAAACAACAAAGCAGCATGGCAGCTAAAAACAAAAGCACATTCCAGACATATCTCACTCAAGGCTGTCTCTCAGAGTTACCCACAGTGGCTGAAGGGGAATGATCTCTACTACCCGCGAAATTGTCCCGTTGGCAAATGTGACTGATCACACCCCTTGGGGGGAGGGGGGAAACAGGGTCAAGATTGGCTCGAGGCTCATGATTTAATTAGGCCATCCATCGGAACTCTGACACTGTCTAGTTTTGCCATAGCTTTTTACATTTTCCATGCATCCTGGATAGTATTCGTTTTATTTTTTATGACAGAGTTCTAATTCTGCCAGTCACGACAAAATAATAATTTCTCTTTTTCTTTTCTGAGTAAATGGACATTGTTAGAGACCCTTCTCCAGCAGAGCTATTGACCAAATCTTATGAAACTATATTTCAAATTAAAAATGATTCAGATATTTCCACTGGTGAACAGTGAAGAACTTTGCCGCTCAGGGGAAATAGAACATAAATTTCCTGCTTTGTAATGTTGTATTCTTCCATCAAATGTATATGCTAAGCCAAACTTTGGTGAAGAGGGTTAATGCCAGCAAAGTTAAGGTTGGCAAGATGCAAAGCTTTTTTTTTTTTTTGAGTATTTTTTTAATTTTTTAAAAACAACCAAACAAACATTTAATACATCAATCCTCCTTTCCCTGTGACATCTCGGTGTTATCTTCTTGGCTTCTTCTCCATCTTCCATAAATTTCTTCTATCTTCATCTTCGTCCAAACCATTCTAACGTTTCATTGCTAAAGCAATGTTATAATCATCATTTATACATAGTTATAATATTGGTCATTTATATCTCTTTTTACAATCAACTATAAAAATGATTCCATGTCTTAAAATATTCTGATTCTTCTTTATCCTTAATCATCAAGGTTAATCTATTCATTTCTGCACAATCTAAACCATTTTTTTATTACTTCTTCTTCCAAAGATATTTTCTCTAATTTCCAATTTTGAGCATACACAATTCTTGCAGCTGTTATTACATGTATGATCAAATATACATTTTCTTTACTAATTTTTTCTGGAAAGATACCCAATAGGAACAACTCTGGTTTAAATTCAGTATGTTGCTGTATCATTTCTTCCAACCAGATTTTAATTTTGTACCAGTAACTTTTTTCTTCAGAACAGGTCCACCACATATGATAATAAGATCCTGGTGTTTGATGCCATTTCCAGCAGGTAGCTGACTTATCTTTAAACATTTTTGCTAACTTTTCCAGTGGCATATGCCATCTATAAAACATTTTATATTGATTTTCCTTAAATGCAGTGGACATTGTTAATTTATAGTTCCTTTCCCATAGTTGTTGCCATTTTTCAAACTCAATTGGATAACCAACATTTCTACCCCAGGCTATCATTGTTTCTTTTACTTGCTCCTCCTCCAGTTCAATGAACAGCAAAAAGTTATAAAAGTTTTTTATTAAGTTTTCCTTGTTCCCATGAGTAGGCAAGATGCAAAGGTTGACTTGATATATACATATGACATGAATTATATTTAGTGTTTTTGTAAACACAGTGATTGACATGGTTATTAAATGGTTCTATAAAGTAATTTAGTTGGTTGATGGCAACCACATCTTAAACATCTCTTTCTCTTTGATTTTGGTCATCTTTGATTTTATGCAGTGCCATTGTCAGTTCTACATCTGAGTTGGTACTCAAATTAGATATACTATACATGTGTCCTTTTCAAAGAGTCTTGCTGATAGACTTCCACTCAACCCTTTTCCCAACTGGAAAGAGGTAACTGGACTTTCTGGGTTTTCTTTGAAGACATTTCACTTCACATCCAAGAAGCTTCTTCAGCTCTGACTGGATTGTGGGGAATGGAAGGATTTATACTCCTTGCAGACAGCTGGTCATTTGCATCCTTTTAGAGAGTTGTTAAGGTCACCTGGACGTTTGTCTGTTTCCTCAGGGTCACCTGAGTGATGCAAATGGGTGTGGAGCCCTCTTGAAATTGTTGAAAGGACTAGATTGGAGAGAGGCGATGTTGTATCCCTCTCTCTGTTGAGAGAGGGCTTTTCAGTTTTGACACAGATGGTCTCTTTGACCCCTATGTCAAAACCAGCAGTCCTCTCAGTCCAAAAGGTGGGCTTTGCTGTCTTCAAAAGAGTGGCCTGTGTCTTTTAAATGCAGATGGACTTCTGAATCTAGTCCTGATTTATTTGTTCTCTTATGTTGTGTCATGCACTTGTGAAGTGGTTGTTTTGTTTCCCCAATGTACAGATCTCAACCCTTTTGTATTTGTGCTACATAGGCCTCTAAGGTCAATCCCAGCCATCATACCTTTAGCACTGATTGGGAAAAAATGACCTAGGAATTTGAGATTTCTGTTGTATGCTGATCCAGCACAACTCCTTGACATGTGATTTAAATGATACGTTGAAATGTTGAACTAATCCTCTTAACAGGCTTGATGAAATCATCACAAGAATCTCCTAGCAAGAAGAAGCATGACTACCATAAATAAAAACAACAGCTCTTTTCAGAACCAACTGACATAGGAGATGTCCTGAAAATTATACAACTTAATATGGAAGGTATGAAACAGGACTAAATCTATTTACTTAGGCTTATGAATGACTACTTAGTGGATGTTGTCCCACTACAAGTAAATGTACTATAAACTCAGTAATACTCTGAGCAGTTTTTAACATCCCTGCAGCAGTTAAAAAGTAAGAAAGGTCAATCTAATATATCTCTCTTTTTCTAATCTTGTAGCTGAGTGCCTAGATTCAAGGGATGGTGTTTTTATTCCACACTGCCAAATGGATCCTTGTGGTTGTGTTCCACAACAATCTTTCCTCCCTCCACCTACAGGGCAAATCTGAGTTGATATATGAAGCATGTGTGATATATATGGATGAGCAGTGTGGTAGCCTTGCGGTGAAGATGCTCATCTCACACTCGGGAGGTTGAGAGTTCAATCCTAGGCAGAGACAGATATTTCTCTGTCAGGGCGTGAAGAGAAAATACCTGCTGTGAACTCTGCACAAGCATCAGGAAGGGCATCCGGCCAGTAAACACCCAGCTCCATTCAGTCGCCATGGCTCCAATCAATAAAAGGATGGAGGGTCTTTACAGGGTCATAAAAAGAAAAAAAAAGCTGACATATATATTTATTTATTATTTATTTATTTATTATTTAAATTTGTATACCGCCCTTCTCCCGAAGGACTCAGGGCGGTGAACAGACAAAATTAAAATACATACAATATAAAATTTAAAATAATTTAAAAACAGAATTAAATCAAATTGGCTTCCCCAAAATTAAAACCCATTACCCTTAAAATAACCCATTAAAATTTTAAGCCAGCCAGCTTGCTAAAATAGGAAAGTCTTCAAAGCTCGACGGAAGGTCCGGAGGTCCGGGATCAGTCGTATTCCTGGGGGTAGCTCGTTCCAGAGGGCGGGTGCCCCCACAGAGAAGGCTTTCCCCCGGGGGTTATCAGTCGACATTGCTTGACCGACGGCACCCTGAGGAGGCACTCTCTGTGGGAACGAATTGGCCGGTGGGAGGTTATTGGTGGCAGAAGGTGGTCTCGTAAATAACCAGGCCCTAAGCCATGGAGCGCTTTAAAGGTGAGAACCAATACCTTGAAGCGCACCCGGAAGACCACTGGAAGCCAGTGCAGCTCGCGCAGGCAAGGTGTCACATGGGAGCGCCATGTCGCCCCCATAATTACCCGCGCGACCGCATTCTGGACCAGTTGGAGCTTCCGAGTGCTCTTCAAGGGGAGCCCCATGTAGAGAGGTAACATTATATAAAGGTAAAGGATCCCCTCACACATTTGAACTGCTGAACTACCGACCCTTCGATCGACAAGCTCAGCGTCTTAGCCACTGAGCCACTGCATCCCTTATATCTATATCTATATCTATATCTATATCTATATCTATATCTATATCTATATCTATTTATCTATCTATCTCTATCTCTTTATATCTATATCTATCTATCTATCTATCTATCTATCTATCTATCTATCTATTTATCTATCTCTATCTCTATCTAATCTATATCTATATCTATCTATCTATCTATCTATCTATCTATCTATCTATCTATCTATCTATCTATCTCTATCTCTATCTCTATCTCTATCTATCTCTATCTATCTCTATCTATATATCTATATCCAGTGGTGGGATTCAATTATTTTAACAACCGTTCTGTGGGCGTGGCTTAGTTTGGGGTGTGGCTTGGTGGTTATGTGACTGAGTGGGCATGGCTAGCTGGTCATGTGACTGGGTGGGCATGGCTATGTTCATAGGAACTACTCAGAGGACTGAAAAAAGTCATTTCTGGTCCTCGCACTTATGACCATCCTCACATTTATGCCCATTGCGGCATTCTTAACAACCGTGTCAGTCATTTCATCATTACTTCTTTTCACCACGGTGAAAAGATAGGGCGTAAAATGTAAAATGTGAGGACAGTCATAAGTTCAAGGACTGGTCAAAAGTGCGAGGACCAGTCAAAAATAACTTTTTCAGCCTTCTGACTAGTCCATATGCACATAGGAACTATTCAAAGGGCTGAAAAAAGTCATTTCTGACTGGTCCTCACATTTTTGACCGGTCCTTGCACTTATGACCTTCCTCACATTTATGCCCGTTGCGGCATTCTTAACAACTCTGTCAGTCATTCCACCACTACTTGTCTTCACCACGGTTACAAGATAGGGCGTAAAACGTAAAATGTGAGGACAGTCATAAGTTCGAGGACTGATCAAAAGTGCGAGGACTAGTCAAAAATAACTTTTTCAGCCCTCTGAGTAGTCCATATGCACAAAAGAACTACCCAGAGGGCTGAAAAAAGTGATTTCTGACAGGTCTTTGCACTTTTGACTGGTCCTCACCCTTATGACTGGTTATCATTTATGCCCATTGTAGCATTCTTAACAACCATCTCACTCATTTCACAACTGCTTCTCTTCACTGTGGTGACAAGATAGGGCGAAGAATGTAAAATGTGAGGACAGTCATAAGTTCGAGGAATGGTCAAAAGTGCGAGGACCAGTCAAAAATAACTTTTTCAGCTCTCTGAGTAATCCATATGCACAAAAGGATACAACAATAGAGAGGGATGAAGGAAGGAGAAGAGAGATGGAAGAAAGAAGGAGAGAGAGGGAAGGAAGAGAAGGGAGGAAGGAAGTGAAGGGAAATTAGAGTAGGAGTGAGGGTAAGAGAGGGAGGAAGAGAGGAGGAGAAGGAGAAAGGAAGAGGAAGTAGGAAGGAGAAGAAGCGGGGGGCGGGGGAAGAAAGTAAGAAGGAAAGAAAAGAGAGAGATGGTAGGTTTGAGGAGAAAGTGCTGTACAGTAAAAAAGATGAAATGGAAGAAAGGCAGCCCCAAACAAATATAAAGATATTAAGATAAAGAATGAATTGTTAAACTTTAAAGAATAAAAGAGAACAAATATGAATAAATAGCAATAATTAGAAACACACATACAAATATACAATTTATTTTCTTTGAACAGAGTATTTGGCCGGTTCACAAATTTAAACAGTGTTTAGTCATTTCAATTAAATTTACAATTTCTATATTTCCTTTTTGCCATATTTATTCCTTATCTGTTTTTTTAAAAAACCAATATTACCCTTCATCCTCATCTCTAATCTTACTCAAATTCAATTTTTCCCTTCTATTCTAAATTATACCCCTTCCCATTGTCATCTATTTTTATATCCATCCTCACATTGGTTAATTATGTAATATTACAGTTGTTTAATATAAATTCAACATTTTAATATAAATCAATTAGTTATATAACTATCTTTTTTGTATATTAATCAATATGAACATGAATATTCCAATTATTTCCATGCAATCCAATTTCTTACAAATCAATTAATTATATTTACCAATAATAATAAACCAAATAATTTCCCCCATATATTCCTCCAAACCACAACTTAACCATTTCTGCTTTCAACAAAATATACAATTAATAGTATCTCAATTATTACAATTCCCTAGTTAAATAGAGCTTTTTTTCTTTTGTGTTTTAAAATCTTGAACTCTTCTCTTTTTCCCTAAATTTCCCATTGTTTGCACCTACCTTTTTTGGTGAGGAAAAAAAAATAATTTTTTTTTTGGCCTAATTTTCCTACATTGCAGCAACAACAAAGCCAACAGCCTGCTTTACTTTCAGTTTCATTTTTCTGCATAGCTAGGGGAAAAAAAAATCTGCTCAAGCACTCTTTCTGCCGGTTCTAGGCGGTTCCGCCGAACCGTTTGTTAAATTGCTGGCTCACCCGCCCCTCGCCCACCACTATTTATTGGCAATAAATAGTGGTACGGAGGGGCAGGGCAAGGGTCGGGGTGAGCCAGCAATTTAACAACCGGTTCGGCGGAACCGCCTAGAACCGGCAGAATCCCACCACTGTCTATATCTATATCTATACCGTGTTTCCCCAAAAATAAGACAGGGTCTTATTTTCTTTTGACCCACTAAATAAGGGCTTGGACTTATTATCTGGGGTCTTATTATTTTGGGGGTGCATGAGGCGGTGAGCGTGGGACTGGATGTCCCATTGCTGCCATCGCCTCCCCTCCTCATTCTTCGCATTGGCCACTGCCCTGGCATGTCTCACTGCTGCCGCTTCCTCGTGGAGCAGGACTCTGCAAGGCTTGTGCCGTTGCATGTACAAACTGCAGCACCGCCATGAGCTTCATCATACCGGCACAGCTGGCATCCTGCCGCTCGCAGCTGTGCCAGTACGTCGAACCTCGCAGCTGTTCTGCAGTTCCTGCATGCAACGGCACAAGCCTTGCAGAGTCCTGCTCTACAAGTCTCACAAAGACTCGTTTCTGGCAGGTGGGGCGGGGGAGAAGCAAGGCTCATGGAGTGAGACGTGACTTCCCTTGCCATCTCTTCTCCCCTCCCTGCCGGGCATGACAGGGCTCCTGCCCCGCGCTTAGCCACCCACCCCCTTTAGGGTGCAATTTTGGAGGGGAAGTGGGGTAGGCAAGAAGCGGGACACGTGTCTTACTTTTCCAGCACCGTCACATTCCTTACCATTCTGTCCAGGGAGACACTTTGTAGAAAAAAACTTTCTTGCAAGTTCAGCCAAACTCCTTGAACTCGTGAGAAAGTTTTTTCTACAACTTGTCTCCCTGGACAGAATGGCAAGGAATGCGACGGTGCTGGAAAAGTAAGATGCACGTCCCGCTTTTCCCCCGCCCCACCTGCCACCCCCAAATTGCACCCTAAAGGGGGCGAGTGGGGACAGGTGGCTAAGCGAGCCGGAACCCTGTCATGCCCGGCGGCGGGAGTGGGGCATGTGGTTGGTGGGGGGGCTTATTTTGCGAGGGTGGCTTATATTATCACATGTTATATATTATCATACTCAGGACACAGAGCCTTGGTGGTGCAGCAGACTAAAGTGCTATTAAGCAGCACCAGCTGCCTGCAATTACTGCAAGTTCAAATCTCACCAGGCTCAAGGTTGACTCAGCCTTCCATCCTTTCGAGGTAGGTAAAATGAGGACCCGGTTTGTGGGGGCAATAAGCTGACTTTGTATAAAAAAGAACACCGCTTAGGGGGTGGCCGAAAGCCCTACTAAGCAGGTATATACAAAAGTATTCAGGCTATTGCTTAACGCATTGTAAGCTGCCCTGAGTCTCCGGAGAAGGGCGGCATATAAATCGAACCAATAAATAAACAATAAATAAAATATTCTGAAAAGCCTGATTGGCCTTATTTTCAGGACATGTCTTATTTTCGGGGAAACACGGTATCTATATCTATATCTATAGCTATATATCTATATTCTTATCTCTATCTCTATATCATCTATATCTATATCCTTATCTCTATCTCTATCTCTATATCATTATCTCTATCTATATCATCTCTATCTCTATCTCTATCCTTATCTCTATCTCTATCCTTATCCTTATCCCCCTCTCTATCTCTATCCTTATCTCTATCTCTATCTCTATACCTATATTATCACTGTTTGGCCATCAGCTAAACAATGTAGGCTGGCGACCCTCAGGGGGAGGGCCTTCTCTGTGGGGGCACCTACCCTCTGGAATCAGCTGCCCCATGAGATAAGGAGGATCCAAGACCTCGGTGCCTTCCGCCGTGCCCTTAAAACTTCCTTTTTTCAGCAAGCTGGGCTGGCTTAACATATTTTTTTTAATATTTTTAAATTTTTAATTGGTTTGTTATCTTAAATTGGGGCCAAATTAATATATATCCTTTTAATTGTTTTTAATGTTTGTATTGTATGTTTTTATCTGGCTCTACACCTCCCTGAGTCCCTCGGGAGAAGGTACGGTATATAAATTCGAGATAAAATAAAATAAAAATAAATCATCCATATCTATCGATATCTCTATCTATCTATCTA
This sequence comes from Arizona elegans, assembly GCA_022577455.1. Taxonomy (NCBI): domain Eukaryota; kingdom Metazoa; phylum Chordata; class Lepidosauria; order Squamata; family Colubridae; genus Arizona; species Arizona elegans. The sequence continues at coordinate 88,490,352 of JAKOOJ010000005.1, read as the reverse complement.
TCTATCTATCTATCTATCTATCTATCTATGAAAAAAGAGGGGGAAAAAACCTTACTTGTTAAAAAGGGAAATTTAGCATTTGATGTGAAAATAAACTGTTTCATAAGAGGTCTGCCCCTTCTTAATGCTGGAAAATGCCACTGATTTTTAAACCAAAAGAGGAACCAGTGTTACGCAATCTGTATGATGTATAAGTGCTATGTTATTTTTATGTTATATCAGTGCTGTGTCATCTTTATGTTACAACTGCTGTGTCATCTTTATGCCATATCATGTACACAAACACAGGCAGACAGTCATACACAGATACACCACACATACTATGTCATATGCTTTTGGAGAGCTTTTATTTATGTCTCTTCATATAAATAAATAAGAAAACCAACTGCTGGAATATTTTTTTTTTATTAGTAGACACATAAGTGCCTAGTTGGGCCTTTTGGCTGGAGAGGAAAATGAAGCTTGTGGGAAATAATCAATTGCCTTCATTTTACAGCAATCAGGGAGACCGTAATTGAGATTCATGTTGCATGGAGAGCCACCGATTCAGGGGACAATTCAGGAGCGCATACCCACTGATGCGGAAAGGGCTGTCACTGTGCTGCCGACTCATGTTGGCATCAATGATGCATTAATATAGCAACCTTAAAATGAAAAATGTCTTTATTATCAAGGAAAGGAGGCCGTTTATGAACCTCAGTGTGGTCTCATTCTGAGAATCGGTTAAGATAAAGTATTGGGTTGTGTTTTTTTTTTAATATGCTAACAAAATAACAGAATAACAAAGTTGGAAGGGACCTTGGAGGTCTTCTAGTCCAACCCCCTGCTCAAGCAGGAGATCCCACACCACTAGATAAATGGCTGTCCAGTCTCTTCTTAAAAACCTCCATTGTTGGAGCACCCACAACTTCTGGAGACAAGTCGTACTGTTAAGATAACGGTGTGTGTGTGTGTGTGTGTGTGTGTGTGTGTGTGTGTCCCGATAACCTATCTTGCAATGGAATCTAAGCCCAAACACAGGGGAATGGAAAAGTTTTAAAAAATGTAACAAAAATTATCTCAGAATGAATTGCTCTTAACTAACAAGTATATTTAATTATCTTGGCAACAATCAACTTCCCAATATTGCGCACTTCAGATGCTTTCAGCTACCGTTCCCATCCTTACCAGCCAAACAGTCATGCTAGATCAGTGTTACGAGTTGTGATCCAACACATAGAAATGTCAGCATGTTGGAAAAGGCTGCTATAAATGGTTACAGACCATAAATCGGTTTTTCGCAAAGGAAGGCCAATATACGGTGTACCAGGATCAGAAGTGATATTCAGGTGGTTCGGACCGGTTCGCCTGAACCGATTGCAGAAATTGTGGGTGCCCCCCCCCATCCCAGTTCTATGCCATCCTATTTAGGCATGTTTTTGAGGCTGGGCGCATGCATGGAAGGTGCACGCACCAGCAAAGTGCATGCACGGAAGGCTGGACTCATGCGTGGATGGGGTGCATGTGTGTGTGAAGCGAGCGTGAGTACTCACATTTGTACACACTCACATTTGTGAACCGGTAGGGAAAGTAAGCGAATACCACCCCTGCCCAGGATAATGTCACAGGAGCCAATCTCCTGTGAGTTGATCACCAGGCCCAGAGGTTGAGCCTTACTCTGGAGCCCATCCACAGGGAAATTCTCAATCTCTAAGATCATATTCTGGAGATTGAGATTTGTTGAAATGAGATTTCAAGTTCAAATCTGAAAAGATCAGATGAAGCATCTTTTGCAGGGTTCAAGATAATCAGCTCAGAAGCTCCGTCACTGTGTAGGGAAAAAAATATGGTCAACAGAAACAAGGTCCAGTTCACAACTATCAATGGGAAAAGGGGGAATTTCTCCTCTAATGTGGTCAATTGTTATTTTGAAAATGGAACACAAAGAATGCAGTGGTGAAATCCAAATTTTTTTACTATCGGTTCTGTGGGTGTGGCTTGGTGGGCATAGTGTGGCTTGGTGGGCATGGCATGGTGGGGGTGGCAGGGGAAGGATACTGCAAAATCTCCATTCCTACCCTACTCCAGGGGAAGGATACTGCAAAATTTCCATTCCCACCCCACTCCAGGGGAAGGATACTGCAAAATCTCCATTCCCACCCCACTCCAAGGGAAGGATACTGCAAAATCCCCATTCCCTCCCTACTCCTGGGGGAAGGATATTGCAAAATCTCCATTCCCACCCCACTCTGGGACCAGCCAGAGGTTGTATTTGCCAGTTCTCTGAACTACTCAAAATTTCCGCTACTGGTTCTTCAGAACCTGCTAGATTTCACCCCTGAAAGAATGGTATGAGAAATAATTCCTTCTTCGCCCATGGTAGCACTCATTGTCTCAAAAGCAACAGAAATAATTAAACGGACCTACTGCAACTTACCCAAAGTCTTTGGGTATACACTTAAAATCGGTTGCTATGGTAAGACTGTGCTAGCGCTTTATTAATAATTGTAACAGTACTTATGTACATAGCATAAACTGAGTTCACACAAATGATTTAAGTCAATTTTCATCTCACTAATACCTACGTTGTGATTTAGTGGTTAAGGTGCTGGGCTCATATGAGGAGACCCAAATTCAAATCCATTTTCAGCCATGGAAGATCACAGGGTGATACCAAGGAGAATGTGTATGGAGATACTCAGTCATCAAGGCCATGGTTTTCCCAAAGGGGTATTTTCATGAGGCAACTGGCCCAGAAAGTCCACCTTTGGGACCACCAAAGAGAATATTTGTAGCTTAGAGGTTTTTGTTTTGTTTTGTTTTGTTTTAAATTTGATTTATATGCCGCCCTTCTCCGGAGACTCAGGGCGGCTTACAATGCGTTAAGCAATAGCCTTCATTCTTTTGTATATTTTATACAAAGTCAGCTTATTGCCCCCACAAACTGGGTCCTCATTTCATCTACCTTAGAAAGGATGGAAGGCTGAGTCAACCTTGAGCCTTGGAGAGATTCGAACCAGCAGAAATTGCAGGCAGCTGTGTTAATAACAGGGTGCATTAAACCACTGTACCATCAAGGCTCTTAGAGTTGAAATGAGGGGACCTTGGTGCTCTCTAAGCTTGGTTGTTTGCTTTCAGTCATTTCATTATTATTATTTCATTATTTATTATTATTATTATTATTATTATTATTATTATTATTATTATTATTATTATTATTATTTATTAAATTTATATACCGCCCTACTCCCGAAGGACTCAGGGCGGTGAACAGCCAAGATAAAATACACATAATACAAATGTTAAAAACCATTTAAAATAAATTAAATACCATGGCCCGAAAACAAATTTAAAACATCCCAATTTATAAGACAAATTTAAAATTTAAAACGATTTTAAAAATAGGTTAGGCCAGGCCAGCCTGCTGGAAAAGGAAAGTTTTAAGGACATGGCGGAAAGCGCGCAGATCATGAGCCAAACTAGCACTGAATGTCTGTGGAGGCTCTGAGCCATCCACATCATCATTGTCTCAAAAGCGCTTTTTCCAGAAACTTCAGAACTGATGAAGGTTCTTAGATGAAAAGTGAAACATTTTCTTCTTTTTCCTCAAGGGGAAAAAATGCTCCAGTTGCCTTTTGAGGGAAAAAAAATGCCGAATAGAATAGAATAGAATAGAATAGAATAGAATAGAATAGAATAGAATAGAATAGAATAGAATTCTTTATTGGCCAAGTGTGATTGGACACACAAGGAATTTGTCTTGGTTCATACACTCTCAGTGTACATAAAAGAAAAGATACATTTGTCAAGAACCATAAGGTACAACACTTAATGATAGTCATAGGGAACAAATGAGCAATCAAATCAGTATGTTTTGTGCGTCTATAACAGTGGGATGGCGTTACGCTTTTCACTGGGAAGGTTGAACATTGAAATTTTCTTGGTTTTCTTGTGCTAATGAAGAGACGCTCCTGTTTAATCTGGGATGTTCTGCTTGTGACATCTTTTGGATCATAAAAAAATCAGCCCAAAGGTGATAAGATTGGCAGCATCCATCAGCTACCTATGTGGGTCAGAGACTTTTGACAAGGAAGTGTGTAGGCTTTCTCAAAGCAACGTCACCACTGCTTCTTTGCCCAGCAGATCAAGGCTACGATTAATCCTATTTCTTACAAGATTATAAAATGTGCTCATGTCACCAAAACACTAGAAACATTCACAGTAGCTCTTATTCCTTCTTTACTGGTGAAAGGCAAGCAAACAAAACTCACACAATGTCTCCATTATGGGCTTCTTGATATAAATTCCAAGATTATAAATCAGGTGAGTTGAATGTTGGAACTGAAGCTTGGCAAATTTACTTTTGGTACATTGCATTCCCTTTAAGCAGCAAATCTCCCAGCAATGAACAAATGTTGCATTTCTTCTTATCGTTCTTTTATATATAAGCTTGGCTTCAAAGTCATGGATGGATTTTTCTAAAGACAGTATATTTTTCATTTTCTAATCCTTTTCCTGTGCAGTTTCTTGAACACTTAAAAATAATATGAAGCGGAAAGCTCGGTATCTCCCATATACAAGGTGAAAATTCTTCTAATCACACACAAACAAATATTTAGCACCATGCCCTAGTAAAGATAAAACTAATATATATGTTATTGTTGTGAATAATGATATCCAGTATTCCCTAAATGTTTTGGAATGTTGGTCATTAAAAAAGAATGCCATTACTGTTTTATTTGTGGTTATTCCTAAATCCGTTCCATTTGCTTAAAACATGTTTAAAAATTACATCTCCCCACCAAAATGTGCATTCACAAAGTGTCTATTGACAAATGACAACCTATGAACTACATCAGCATATTGAGAAAGGGTAAAATATACTACTTAATTTAAGTACACTGAGCCACAGTGGTGCAGTGGTTAGAGTGCAGTATTGCAGGCTACTTCTGCTGACTGCTGGCTGCCTGCAATTTGGCAGTTCAAATCTCACCAGGCTCAAGGTTGATTCAGCCTTCCTTCCTTCCGAGGTGGGTAAAATGTGGACCCAGATTGTTGGGGGCAATATGCCGACTCTGTAAATTGTTTAGAGAGGGCTGTAAAGCACTATGAAGTGGTATATAAATCTAAGGACTATTGCTATTGCTAATGGTGGGAATATCACAAATGCTAGAAAGTTTTGAGCATGTTTGTGTATTATCACGTTTTCTGGTCCCAAAAATCCCATCTCCAGCAAAACAAAGAATGCCTTTCTCTAAAACTTGCTCTAAAAGTAAGGTTTTATTCTTAGGCAAGAATAACCAAATACGCAGATATAGAATAGGTGGTACCTTGCTCAATAATAATAACAACTGTGAGGGGGATCTTGGAGTCCTAGTGGACAATCACTTAAATATCAGTTTCCAGTGTGTTGCAGCAGCCAAAAAAGACAATGCAATCCTAGGCTGCATGAACAGAGGGATAGAATTGTGATCGTGTGAAGTTCTAGTACCACTCTGTAAAGCCTTGGTAAGAACACACTTAGAATACTGCATCCAGTTTTGGTCATCACAATATAAAAAAGATGTTGAGACTTCAGAAAGAGTGCGGAGAATTGCAACAAAGATGATTAGGGGACTGGAAGCTAAAACATAGGAAGAACGGTTGCAAGAATTGGGTATGTCTAGTCTACTGAAAAGAAGGATTGGGGGAACATGATAGCGGTATTCTAGTACTTAAGGGGCTGCCACAAAGGAGAGGAGGTCAACCTATTCTCCAAAGCACCTGAGAGCAAGATAAGAAACAATGGATAGAAGCCAGTGGTGAAATCCAATTTTTTTTTACTATCGGTTCTGTGGGCGTAGCTTGGTGGGCATGGCATGGCTTGGTGGGCATGGCATGGCCATGGCTTGGTGGGCGTGGCTTGCTGGGCATGACAGGGGAAGGATACTGCAAAATCTCCATTCCCACCCCACTCCAGGGGAAGGATACTGCAAAATCTCCATTCCCACCCCACTCTGGGGCTAGCCAGAGGTGGTATTTGCCGGTTCTCAGAACTGCTAAAAATTTCCACTACCGGTTCTCCAGAACCTGTCAGAACCTGCTGGATTTCACCCCTGATAGAAACTAATCAAGGAGAGAAGCAACCTGGAATTAAGGAGAAACTTCCCAACAGTGAGGACAATTAACCAGTGGAACAGCTTGTCTCCAGAAGTTGTGTTCCAACGTTGAATGCTTCGAAGAAGAGACTGGACAGCTGCTTGTCTGGTATAGGGCTTCCTGCCTGAGCAGGGGGTTGGACTAGAAGTCCTCCAAGGTCCCTTCCAAGGGACCTTGGAGGTCTGTCATTCTGTTCTGTTAAATACTCATATTTATTAGTCATTCTGGAATGAGTATCTTGAATATTCTTCCTTTTCTAAACTGATATGAGTCCTTTGCTAAATCAGTCACTGGCATTTCACCGCAACGCTTTTCATGCTAAACGTTATAAGCTATAGGACAGATAATGTTAGCTACACAGTTCTGTCAGTCCCCGAGCATCCTGGATGTTTAATTACCAATTAATGGAAGCTTTTTGTTGCAGGATTAACTTTGTGAAATGGTTTGTACTTAGAAAATGGCTCCAATTAGCTCTAGCTCTCATTTATTTTCTCCCTGTCTCAGCTGAATGTGATTTTTCTCCCCTTCTAAATATATTTTTAATTTTATGGAGTGCAGGATGTATAGTGAATTAATGGTTACTCTGAAATCCCCCTGAAAGATTGCTGACATTCATAAATATTCCTTGAGATTTTAAGGGTTCTTTATATATATATATATATATATATATATATATATATATATATATATATATATATATATATATATATATATATATATTAACAATCATGTTTGTTGGCTCAGGATGAGTTGCAAGTAATTCAGATTCCTGCATTTCTTGTTTTATTTCCTTTATGCAGAAAAAGTGCTGTATTTCCCATTCTTGCTGTAAAAATACAGATAGTCCTTGACTTACGACCACAATTGAGCCCAAAATTTCGGTTGCTAAGTGAGGCATTTCTTAAGTGAATTTTGCCACATTTTACGGCAAATTATTTTAATAAAGCTTTTCACTGAAAAAGTATTGCAGTTGTAAAGCTGGCAATGTTTTCCTAAAAGCATGTCTTTTATTTATTTATTTATTAGTTTGATTTATATGCCGCCCTTCTCTGGAGACTCAGGGCAGCTTACAATGCTTTTAAGCAATAGCCTTCATACTTTTGTATATACCTGCTTAGTAGGGCTTTTTGGCCCCCCTAAGCGGTGTTCTATTTTATACAAAGTCAGCTTATTGCCCCCACAAACCGGGTCCTCATTTTACCTACCTCGGAAGGATGGAAGGCTGAGTCACCCTTGAGCCTGGTGAGAATTGAACTCACAGTAATTGCAGGCAGCTGGCAGCTAAATACTACTTTAACAGTAGTTTAGTCCACTGCACCACCAGGCTTTTGGCCTGAATTTTCTTTTACTTGGGAAAAGAATTATTGGGAACCAATAAGAGGAAGGATTGTTGGGACCTCATTCGCACATAAATTTGGAAAATGGAAAATAAATTTGTTCTCATTAAAATGTGAACCAAACTAAATTCTCCCCCATGCCTAATGCTGATATTGTTCCATTTAATTTCTTTTTCTTTTTTTTTCTTTTTGACAGAGCCTTATGTAATCCGCAGTTCTCACCTCAGGCAAAATAAGCAACAATGTACTGTCAGTTTCTAAGTGTTATCTTTAATTTTATTGGGAGAATACAAAATAGAAACAGTACTGTGGGTACCATGCACATTTTAACAGCTGCCACAATTCCGAACAAGATCTGTTCAAATTCTACAATAATGTTCCGTCTTTTTTTTTTTTTTTTTGAGAATATATCAATGCGAGGATCCCAGTTTTGAAAAGGAAATCAGATGGACATCAAAGCAGCTGTTTCCAAGGTTGGAAAAAGACATGCCAAGATTAGAATGTTTTGGCTTGAAAAGTCTTTGCTCGCCTCTAGGAATAGGAATTCTGCATCTCTTGCAAATATGTAGATTGGAGTTAATAATAAAATGATAGAATAACAGAGTTGTAAAGGACTGTGGAGCAGGGGTGAAATGCTCTCGGTTTGGACCGGATCGCCCGATCCGGTAGTGATGGCGGCGGGTGGTTCAGAGAACCTATAGCAAAAATCCCTGCCCCCACTCCTACCATGCCCAGCTGAACCGCATGATCATCAGAGGCTTTTTTTTTTTTTACTTTTCAAAGCATTTTTTCTACAAAAAATGCTTCCCATGAAAAATGCTTTTAAAAGTAAAAAAAAAAAAGCCTCTGATGATCGCGCGGCTCAGCTGGGATCATCAGAGGCTTTTCAAAGCATTTTTTTCTGCAACCTCTTAGCCAAAGACATGGTAAAAAGAATGCTTTGAAAAGTCTTTGACAATCCTAGCTGAGTTGCCTGATCGGCAGAGGCTTTTCAAAGCATTAGAAAAAATGCTTTGAAAAGTTAAAAAAAAAAAAGCTATCCACGCCCACCCAGTCACATTACCCCCCACCAAGCCACGCCCACAGAACCAGTAGTAACAAATTTTACATTTCACCCCTGCTGTGGAGGTCTTATTTATTTATTATTATTTTATTAATTTAATTTGTATACCGCCCTTCTCCCAGAGGGACTCAGGGCGGTGAACAGCCAAAATTAAAAAAACATACAAATACAAAAGTTAAGATAATGAAAAGAATTAAATCATTGGCTACCCAATTTAAAACCCCAAATCCATAAAATTTAAAATCCCAATTAAAAACCATTTAGGCTAGGCCGGCTTGATGAAATAAAAACGTCTTCAGGGCTTTATGGAAGGTCCGGAGGTCCGGGATCAATCGTATTCCGGGAGGCAGCTCATTCCACAGGGCGGGTGCCCCCACAGAGAAGGCTCGCCCCCTGGGGGCCGCCAGCCGACATTGCCTGACTGACGGCACCCCGAGGAGGCCCTCTCTGTGAGAGCGTATTGGCCGGTGGGAGGTTATCGGTAGCAGCAGGCGGTCTCGCAAATACCCTGGCCCTAAGCCATGGAGCGCTTTAAAGATGAGAACCAACACCTTAAAGCGCACCCGGAAGACCACCGGGAGCCAATGCAGCTCGCGCAGGAGAGGTGTTACGTGGGAGCGCCACGTCACCACATCTTCTAGTATAACTCCCTGCTCAAGCAGGAGACCCTATACCCGTGATGGTGAACCTATGGCACCCTTGCCCAAAGTGGTACACAAAGCCATATTGCCCGACATGCGCAGCCTTACCTTTTTGTCTTCCGGGTTTCTGATGTGCATGTACGCACAATAATCAGCTGTCCATTGTGCGCGCAGCATTGCCGAAAACCGGTATGTGCATGTGCGCCGGCTGGCTGATTATCGAGGACCTGGAAGTTTGGCATTTCTGGAGCGTGGCCCCGATGAGCGTGCATGCGACATTTCCGCATTCGCCATCACTGCCCTATACTATTTCAGATAGATAGTTGTCCAATCCCTTCTTAAAAATCTCCTGTGATAAAGCATCTACAACAGGGGTGACAAACTTGCATCATCACGGCAGCATCCCATGATGTATCAGAACTTTTTTCCCCTTCGCTAAACCTGTCATGGGCATGGCCAGTGTGTGATGCATCTGGCCCGCGGGCCATGAGTTTGACAGCCCTGATCTACAACTTTCCGTGATGTCCCGTTGCCTGGAGGCGGTGCGGGCTTAGATGGGTAGGAACAGACTCAGACTCAACCCATCCAAGACTGAGTGGCTGTGGATGCCGGCATCTCGGGATCTAGAGGTACCATCTTTAGTAATAGGAGGAGAGACTCTTAACCCCTCTGCTAGGGTTTGCAATCTGGGCGTCCTCCTGGATTCTCGGCTGTCCATGGATGACCCTTTGATGGCCGTAACCAGGGGCGTCTTCGCACAAGTACGTCTTGTGCGCCAGTTGCGTCCTTTCCTAGACTGAGATGCCCTTGCCACGGTCACCCATGCCCTTGTTACTTCTCGGTTGGATTACTTCAACGCCCTCTACATGTGGCTGCCCTTGGGATGCATCCGGAGGCTCCAGCTGGTCCAGAATGCAGCCACGTGGGTAGTTACCGGAGTTCCTCATTACTCCCATGCAACACCTCTCCTGCACGAGCTGCACTGGCTGCCGGTTGCTCTCCGGGTCCATTTCAAGGTGCTGGTGCTTACCTATAAAGCCCTACATGGCTTAGGTCCAGGGTACTTGCAGGACCATCTTCTGCCTTCCTCCCACCATCCCGTGCACTCCCACAGAGCAGGCCTCATCAGCCAAACAGTGTCGAGTGGCAGCCCCCAGTGGGAGAGCATTCTCTGTCGGAGGATAGCCCCAGACCTCCTTTCCTTTCGCCACGAACTGAAGACGTGGCTCTTCCATCAAATAACTTGATCTGCTAGGGGTTGCACAAACTGTAATAATTTTAAATACGGTTTTTAAGGGGTTTTTAACTTATTTTGTTATTTTGTGATTTGTATTATTGATTGTTGTTGTAAGCCGCCCTGAGTCCTTCAGGAGAATGGCGGCATATAAATCGCAAAAATAAATAAAATAAATAAACAAACTTCTGGAGACAAGCCATTCCACTGATTAATTGTTCTCACTGTCAAGAAATTTCTCCTTAGTTTTCTCCTTGATTAGTTTCCATCTGTTGCTTCTTGTCCTGCAATGAGGTGTTTTGGAGAATAAGTTGAACCCCTCTTCCCCGTGATAGCCCCTCAAATATTGGAAAACTGTTATCATGTCACCCCAGTCCTTCTTTTTTTTAGACTAGATATAGCCAGTTCCTGCAACTGTTCATCATATCTTTTAGCATCTAGTTCCCTAATCATCTTTGTTGCTTTTCTCTGCACCCTTTCTAGAGTCTCAACATCATTTTTGTATCATGGTGACCAAAACTGGATGCAGTATTCCAAGTGTGGCCTTACCAAGGCATTATAATGTGGTATTAACACTTCATGTGATCTTGATTCTATCCCTCTGTTTATGCAGCCTAGAACTGTGTTGACTTTTTTGGCAGCTGCTGCATACTGCTTGATCATATTTAAGTGATTGTCCACTAGGACTCCAAGATCCCTCTCACAGTTCCTGCTATTGATCCATCTATTCCATGTCTGTGTATTTGGTTTTTCTTGCCTAAATGTAGGACTTTACTTTTCTCACCAATGAATTGCATTTTGTTGGATAGGGCCCAGTGTTCAAGCCTGTGAAGATCCTTCTGAATCTTGAGCCTATGTTCTAAAGTGTTGGCTATTCCTCCTAATGTGATGTCACCTGCAAATTTGATGAGTTCTCCTTCTATCCCTTCATCTAAATCTGGGGTGTCAAACTCAATTGCATTGAGGGCCACATCAGGGCTGTGGTTGACCTCGGGGGCGGGGGGGGCATGGATGACTGGGTGGATGTGGCCAACTAGGTGGGACATGGCCAGCTTGACACACTCCCAAACTTCTGGCATGTGTTGTGGCTCCATTACCTGAGCCTGTGTCATCGGCAGGAGAGGACTCTGAGAGTGAAGGAGAGGAGTTGGCAAGGCCTCCCTCTCCAGGACCCTCCTCTCTGGCAATGCCTTCACTGTCTGCTGAAGGGCAAGAGATAGGGCCGGGGCCAAGCAAATCCACGCAGCCATAGGTGGACAGTGATGAGGGTAATGTGTCTTGGCTGGATCCTCGGCAGCGTCGCAGAGATAAGCGCGTGCAACAGAAGAAAAGGTGTGCCAGAGAATAGGCTGAGTCACTGGACCACACCCCACAGGATATAAAAGGGGATGAGGTGGCCATTCAGACTCTGTGACGGACAAAACTAACTACTATCGAGTCACATTGCATCTTTGGAAACAACATTATTGGCCTTGGATTTATTTTACGAACTGGACAATTCTTGACTGTGTGTATTTTGTTTATTGAGTAAAAGTTCTTGGCAAGCAGCTACTGGGTTGCTGCCAAGCGTCTTATCAGAAGAATTGGTTGTCTGCCAGTTTATTTAACCCCTGGCTGTCTGTTTGTGTGCGTGGGTGGGATGGGGACAGAACAGCATGTTTCCTTTTCGCATTGGGTAGACTGGGCCAAATCTATGCTGGCCCGATCTTTCCTCTTCACATTGGATGGCCCCACAAGCCAAATCCAACCACATTGCAGGCCGGATCCAGCCCGTGGGCTTTGAGTTTGACAGTATCTAAATCATTTATGAAGATGTTGAGGAGTCCTGGGCTTAAGACAGAACCTCGGTGTGCCCCCTGCTTGCTTCCATCCATGTGGATGTAGTTTGAGATGAGCAGAAGCTCACATTTCTCCTGAGAAAAACAGCTAAAAATTTAAGAATGAGAAGGATACCATGTGAACTTCAAGAACCTCTGATCTATATCAGTTCAGGTACTTGAGTTACTAGATTCTGCTTGACAAGGGGTAGATTTAATGAGAAATAACTTCTCTTATGGCAGATGCAGGAGGAGATGTGAAAATAATATGGGAATAAGTAAGCTTGCTGAGCAGTTAATTGATTTTTGCCTCCCAGGGAGCTGCAGGGGAACTTAGTTGGTGGCTCATTGGTCATATGTTTGGGTGAGGGTTAATGGGCAAAATGTACCTCTTAAACTTTGATTCAAGTAATTCATTTTAATGTTTAAAGCCTGATTTTTAAAAAGCCAGTTGACGAGAGGATTCTCCCTCTAGGATTTTTTTTTTAAAGGATTGCCTTTAAGAGTGAGCTTCTGCTGAAGTCCTTTTACTGCAAAGGACTTTTGAACGCCACCCTTCCTGCTTGCCTTCTAAACAAAACATTCAATTATATGCTTCTCCATCACTGGACAGTCCCAGCTGTACAGCACCGGAGAAGCAGGATGGTCCTGGGATAAAGAAAGGGAAAAAAGTGATGTTTCTCAAAGCAATGGTGACAATATTGTGATAAGGGGGTCCTTGGTGTTCCCTGAGTTGTTTCCAAGTTGATGATGTATAGATAGATAGATAGATAGATAGATAGATAGATAGATAGATAGATAATAATAGATGATGTATACAGGTGATGATGGATGGATGGATGGAGAAAGAGAGATTATATAGATACAATAGATGATAGAATAGGTAAGTAGGTGGATGAATGAAATCTAAATCTAGCTTTAAGAAACAATATCAAATAAAAGACAAGTAATAATGTATATAGATGTATATATGTATATAATTGCACCAATGAACCGAAAATGTACCGAATGTATCACTATGTGTTATAATAAAAATTCAAATTCAAAAAAAAAAAAAAAAGAGAGAGAGAGAGAGAGAGAGAGAAAGATGATATAGATAGATGATAGACTAGATAGATAGATAGATCAACAGAGAAACAGCTTGGCTAACTGAAACCATAAATGGGGAAGTTATGTCCCTCACTGTTATGTTTAAAAGTTGCTTCTGTGAGATATTTTCCCCAGTTGCCTTGGAGGGAATTTAAACCAAAAAGACCACAAAATAGATTTAAGTGCCCAAACAATATTAAGTGTGGATTTGACCACCAGAGACAGAATGGGACGCACTTGGCAGCTCGCTAGAACTGAAACGTGAATAATTTGCTGTAATTTTGGGGTAGCGGGAGAGAGAAATGATTTCTCAATGGGGTCTGGATAAAGGCATACAATACTTACAGCGAATTATCTTGCCATAAGAAACGGCACACCGAGTGATTTCTAAACCTCTAAACGCGTGCATATTTTGTTTTTTTAACCATCCTATTAAATATTAAAATCAGGCATCCTGAATTTGTCTCCATAGCCTGCACAGACCCATTTTCTTCTTTGAAAACCAATGAAATAAGGAAAGTGTAACCTGTGTGGGACCAAAACAAAACCATTGTGAAGAAAATCGTATATTCTTTTGGTGTGGGCTTTAGGGATATGACACTTCTCTCCACTCTATCCTTTGTTATCACTTCCTTGTGTAACTCTATTATAACAACTTTTCTTCCAGGAGCGAAATCTGTCAAAGGGGAGTTTTCAAACACAATCTGAGGAGAAAACATCTAGAGATGCCACAGAAAAAACAACAACAAAAAAAAAAAACAACATTGTGTTTCTTGTAGGCCATCAGAGGATTGTCAACCTGTTTGTAGCACTTTGACAACATCAAGAAAGAAGCAATTTAAGCAGCAAGGGGTTGATGAAAGACTCAGATTTCAGAAAGCCTTGGTGCTTTGTTATTCATATTCATTCTTGGATCCAGGTGGAGCTTGACAATTGCGGAAACGCATGACAGGATAACTTACTGTGTGTTGTGTAACAGCCGGCTATTGTCCAAATAGGGAGACCATTCCAAGGGTAATTCTCTCTCTAATACAGAAGAGGGATGCAGTGGCTCAGTGGCTAAGACACTGAGCTTGTCGATCAAAAGTTCAGCGGTTCGAATCCCTAGTACTGCGTAACGAGGTGAGCTCCGTTACTTGTCCCAGCTTCTGCCAACCTAGCTGTTCAAAAGCCCATAAAAAATACAAATAGAAAAATAGGGGCCACCTTTGGTGGGAAGGTAACAGCATTCCATGCCCCTTTGGCATTGAGTCATGCCAGCCACATGACCACAGAGATTTCTTTGGACTGGCTCTTCAGATTTGAAACAGAGATGAGCACCTCACCCTAGAATCGGGAACGACTAGCACATATGCGCGAGGAGAACCTTTACCTTTAATACAGAAGCAAGCAAATTGTTCTAGTGTGTTCGCCTGAAGTCCTCTGACATGGATGCAATGAAGACTAATATATTGGAAAGTAGGACGTCTATGGAGATTCTCAGTCATCCAGGTCATGGTTGTCCCAAAAGTGCTTTTTTTTCCAAGAGGCAATTGAGCTTTCTGTTTTTTCTTTGAAGATGTTTCACTTCTCATCCAAGAAGCTTCCCGAGTTCAAGAATGAACGGTTGTAAGTAGAGCAGGGGCAGGGGTGAAATCCAGCAAGTTCTGACAGGTTCTGGAGAACCGGTAGCAGAAATTTTGAGCAGTTCGGAGAACCGGTAACAGAAATTTTGAGTAGTTTGGAGAACCGGCAAATTCCACCTCTGGCTGGCCCCAGAGTGGGGTGGGAATGGAGATTTTGCAGTATCCTTCCCCTGGAGTGGGGTGGGAATGGAAATTTTGCAGTATCCTTCTCCTGGAGTGGGATGTGAATGGAGATTTTGCAGTATCCTTCCCCTGAAGTGGGGTGGGAATGGAGATTTTGCAGTATCCTTCCCCTGGAGTGGGATGTGAAGTATCCTTCCCCTGGAGTGGGGTGGGAATGGAGATTTTGAAGTATCCTTCCCCTGGAGTGGGGTGGGAATGGAGATTTTGCAGTATCCTTCCCCTGGAGTGGGGTGGGAATGGAGATTTTGCAGTATCCTTCCCCTGGAGTGGGGTGGGAATGGAGATTTTGAAGTATCCTTCCCCTGGAGAGGGGTGGGAATGGAGATTTTGAAGTATCCTTCCCCTGGAGTAGGGTGGGAATGGAGATTTTGCAGTATCCTTTCCCTGCCACGCCCACCAAGCCATGCCCACAGAACCGGTAGTAAAAAAATTTGGATTTCACCACTGAGCAGGGGTGTCAAGCTCAAGGCCTGGGAGCTGAATCTGGCCCATGGAGTGCTTAGATCTGGCCAGCAGGGCTGCTGCGGAAGCAACAAAGGACCAACCCATGGTGCGTCTGCCAGCAAAAACGGACCTCGGAAAGGCCACGGGCAGCCCTCCTGATCTCTGTTTTTGCTGGCAGAGTCTAGAAGTGTATGTTCTGTCCCCGTATCATGCACACACCCAACCAGCCAGCTGAGGGTTAAATAAACTCTTCAAACACACAACGTCAGTGATAAGGAACTTGGCAGCAACTCCGTGGCCGCCTGCCAAGAGCTTTTACTCCGATAACACAGACAAAAATACACACAGTTTGAATTAAATCCACGGCAAATAGATGTTGGTGCAAGTACCTCGCCAGAGATTAGCTTTGTCTGTCACAGAGTCGGAATGGCCACCACACTCCCTTTTATAGCCTGTGGGGTGTGGTCCAGTGACTCAGCTAATCTCATACCTTCCCCACTGCTGTGCACGTTTCTCCCTGCGCCTCTGGCGAGAGTCCAGCCAACACTTATTTTCCTCATCGCTGTCCACCTGTGGCTGCAGGGACGTGCTTGGCTCTGAGCCTATCGTTTGGCCTTCGGTGTCCTCAGGAGGCATTGCCAGAGAGGAGGGTCCTGGAGAGGGAGGCCTGGCCGTCTCCTCTCCTTCATGTTCGGAGCCTTCTTCCTCTGATAAGATAGGCTCAGAGGACAGAGCCACAACAGTGTGTTGGTTTTTTTGGCAGCTACGATAGGGAAGTTGGTGATTGCACCTTTCCTTTTTTCCATGATCTTGTTACATTTTCTTCAAGTTTTTTTCCCCCCCAAACAGGAACCTTGTTTTATGCTAAATGCATTCTTGATAGATGGATGCGACTGTGGTGTGTGAAGACACATTGCAAGGGACCCTGTTGTGCAAGATGTGCAGAGAATGTATCTCTCTGCTTTTATGTCTGTTTTTAATGTTGTCATCATTATTCAGGAAAGCATCCTGGGTTGCAATGGCAGATTCGGGCATCACCCTTGAATTAAATGAAAAAAATGAATATGTCAGGTCATATCTCTCATATGTTTTCCAACTGTCCCTTCCTTCTTTGTTGGAGCTTGGAGCTCCAATGCATCATACTGGCTAAGGAAAGTACTGGCTGGTCATTCAACCTCAAATTCACTGCTTTTCATTTTGACTTGCCCAGGAGATGATCGGCCAATAATAGCAATAGCAATAGCACTTAGACTTATATATTGCTTTACAGTGCTTTACAGCCTTCTCTAAGCGGTTTACAGAGTCAGCATATTGTCCCCAACCATCTGGGTCCTCATTTTACTCACTTTGGAAGGATGAAAGGCTGAGTCAATAGCAATATACCTCTTCACAATGCTTTACATTGCCTCTCTATAAACAGTTTATAGAGTCAACATCTTTTCCCCAACAATCTGGGTCCTAATTTGAACCAATCTCAGAAGGATGGAAGGCTGGGTCAATAGCAATAGCACTTAGACTTATATACTACTTCACAGTGCTCCACATCCCTCTCTAAGCGGTTTATAGAGTCATCCTATTTCCCCCAACCATCTGGGTCATCGTTTTACTGACCTTGGAAGGATGGAAGGCTGAGGCAATAGCAATAGCCCTTAGACTTATATACCGCTTTACAGTGCTTTACAGCCCTCTCTAAGCGGTTTACAAAGTCAGCTTCTTGCCCCCCAACAATCTCAGTCCTCATTTTACCAACCTTGGAAGATGGAAGGCTGGGTAAAATCTTGAGCCTGGTGAGATTTGAACTGCCAAATTGTAGGGAGCCAGCAGTCAACAGAAGTAGCTTGCAGTACTGCACTCTAACCACTGCGCCACTGTGGCTCATGTATATATCTCTATATAATGGGCACATGTCTGATTTTTGCATTGGTATAAAAAACAGAAACTTGACTAGGAATCATGAAACCTTCCTTTGGTGCAGTTGGTAATTGGTTTAGGGTTAAAATATTGTTTCAAAGAACCCGGCAAGTGTAATCTATAAGAGTGAGAAGCAGGGGTGAAATGCTCCCAGTTTGGACCGGATCACCCGATCCGGTAGCGATAGAGGCGGGTGGTTCGGAGAACTGGTAGCAAAAATCCCTGCCTACCCCCATTGCCCTGCTGAGCCGCGCAATCATCAGAGGCTTTTTTTATTTTTAAAAGCATTTTTTACAACCTCTTTGGCCGAAAAAATGCTTTTAAAAGTTAAAAAAAAAGGCTCTGATGATTGCGTGGCTCAGCTGGGATCATCAGAGGCTTTTAAAAGCATTTTTTCTACAACCTCTGAAGAGGTTGTAGAAAAAATGTTTTTAAAAGGAAAAAAAAAGCCTCTGCCGATCAGGCAAGTCAGCTGGGATCGTCAGAGGCTTTAAAAAAAAAAAAAAGCTTCTGCCAATCAGGCAAGTCAGCTGGGACGTCAGAGGCTTTAAAAAAAAAGAAAGCTTCTGCTGATCAGGCAAGTCAGCTGGGATGTCAGAGGCTTTAAAAAAAAGAAAGCTTCTGCTGATCAGGCAAATCAGCTGGGATCGTCAGAGGCTTTAAAAGCATTTTTTTTTACAACCTCTTCAGCCGAAGAGGTTGTAGAAAAAATGGTTTTAAAAGTAAAAAAAAAAAAAGTTGGCCATGCCCACTCAATCATATTAGCCCCCCCCCCCCACCAAGCCACGCCCACAGAACCGGTAGTAACAAATTTTACATTTCATCACTGGTGAGAAGACAACTGGTGAAAGGTTAACTAGGTTCACTGAAACCATGTTTATCTGCTACGTTAGAGGATTTCAAAGTGTCAGGAAGAAAATTTGCACGTTATATCTTGGCTTTTATCTGGGAACAATGTTGAGGACGGATTAAATGTGAGAAAAGAGGCAGGCTTGGAGTTTTGAAACTCTTTTGATTGCCTTTGATTCAAAGATGTTTCAAAGTCTTTTCTTTGTAGCAGTAATGATTGTTGCCCCAAGATAAAGCATAAGAAAAGTTAAGAAAACACTGCTTGGTCTTTGTTTTGTTTTTTAAATTTAGCCTCAATTGAAGAGAACAAACTAAGTGCTTTCAAGCCTCACACCCTTTATTCTTCCTGTAAGATATTGTATTGGGCTGGGCTTCTCTTTAAAAAAAACAAACAAACATCTCAGCTATTTGTGCTAATGGTTCTCATCTTTTTTTTTTCTTGCTCATCATTTCTTAAGACAGAGTTGTTTGCACTGAGGAGAAATAAAAGACTGGGCTGTCTTCTTTAAGTCTGACTAGGTGGCTCAAGTGGCTAAGACACTGAGCTTGTCGATCAGAAAGGTCAGCAGTTCGGCGGTTCGAATCCCTAGTACAGGTCTCCTGCGTGAGTAGGAGGTTGGACTAGATGACCTCCAAGATCCCTTCCAACTCTGTTACTGTTATTATTAAGGCAGATGCTGGTGACCTTTGACACTTAGGACTGCCCCACAATTATAAAAACCAGTATTGAATGGAGCATAGATTCAGACAGAACAGAATGGGAATGGGAATGGGAATAGAATAGCAGAGTTGGAAGGGACCTTGGAGGTCTTCTAGTCCAACCCCCTGCTTAGGCAGGAAACCCTACACCACTTCAGACAAATGGTTATCTAACATCTTCTTAAAAACTTCCAGTGTTGGAGCATTCACACCTTCTGGAGGCAAGTTGTTCCACTGATTAATTGTTCTAACTGTCAGGAAATTTCTCCTTAGTTCTAAGTTGCGTCTCTCCTTGATTAGTTTCTACTTATTGCTTCTTGTCCTGCCCTCAGGTGCTTTGGAGAATAGCTTGACTCCCTCTTCTTTGTGGCAGCCCCTGAGATATTGGAAGATTGCAATCATGTCTCCCCTAGTCCTTCTTTTCATTAGACTAGACATACCCAGTTCCTACAACCGTTCTTCATATGTTTTAGCTTCCAAATTCTTAATCATCTTTGTTGCTCTTCTCTGCACTCTTTCTAGAGTCTCCACATCTTTTTTACATCGTGGCGACCAAAACTGGATGCAGTATTCCAAGTGTGGCCTTACCAAGGCATTATAAAGTGGTATTAACACTTCATGTGATCTTGATTCTATCCCTCTGTTTATGCAGCCTAGAACTGTATTGGGTTTTTTTGGCAGTTGCTGCACACTGCTGGCTCATATTTAAATGGGTTGTCCACTAGGACTCCAAGATCCCTCTCACAGTTACTACTATTGAGCAAGGCACCACATATACTGTACCTGTGCATTAACTCAAGATCAGTTTGAAAAGGGGAAACTAGGTGGATCAGTGGCTAAGACACTGAGTTTGTTGATCAAAAAGGTTGGCAGTTCGAATCCCTAGTACAGGTCTCCTGCGTGAGCAGAGGGTTGAACTAGATTTATTTATTGGATCGATTTATATGCCGCCCTTCTCTGGAGACTCAGGGCGGCTTACAATGTGTTAAGCAATAGCCTGCATACTTTTGTATATACCTGCTTAGTAGGGCTTTCGGCCCTCCCAAGCGGTGTTCTATTTTTATACAAAGTCAGCTTATTGCCCCCACAAACGGGGTCCTAATTTTACCTACCTCGAAAGGATGGAAGGCTGAGTCAACCTTGAGCCTGGTGAGATTTGAACTTGCAGTAATTGCAGGCAGCTGGTGTTACTTAACAGTGCTTTAGTCTGCTGCACCACCAAGGCTCATGGAGGTCCTAGATGACCTCCAAAGTCCCTTCCAACTCTGTTACTGTTAAATGGGCTAGCCATGCCTTTGAGAAGCTTCAGAGCTCATTTCTTCTTAAGGAAGCTTGATCTTCTTCAGGCTTCCTTTAAAGTGGGGGGGGGGGAATTGGAACTGAGAAGTGAAAAGATGCTGTGTTCACACTTTTCTGAAATGCTTCTTCTGAATGGTTTTCAACTCTGTCAAGAGGAGGAAGTAAAAATAACCACATTTTTTCCCCATGTTTCAGGCATGGAAAGGACATCCCCTCCTTTTTTTTTTTTTTTTTTTTGATGTGTGTCATGATGCAGTCTGGTGTGGAATGTAATCTGGAATTGAATTTTGTACCTTGGTTTTTGGTGCCTTAGAGTGCTGCAAATACCCAGTTCCTTTGGTTACTTGTGGATGAATGTAGAATAAAAGAAAGGTAAAGGATTCCCATGTCCAGTCACGTCTGACTCTGGTATTCATCTCTGTTTCTTAGCTGAGGGAGCCAGCATTGTCTGAAGATGCTTCTGTGGTCCTGTAGCCAGCATGGCTGTACGCCAAAGGTGCATGGAACGCTTATTACCTTCCCACTGAAGTGGTACCTATTTATCTACTTGCATTTGCATGTTTACGAACAGCTAGGTGGGCAGGAGCTGAGGCAAGGAACAGGAGTTCACCCTGTCGCGTGACACTCGGGTCTCAAACCTGGGCTGTCAGCTTTCCGGCTGACAAAGTTAATGAAAACCTAGAAAATGAGTAAACTTGGCATCTGCATCATCTATGCTGTTCATACATTGAGAAGCCAGTCAAGAGAGGGAGTCAAATTATTCCACCCATTTCCCCAAATTCCAACCTGGACAACAGCCAATCTTACCTGTGAATCACCCCAAAATTAGTGCATCTGTTTAGATATATAGAATGCAGCTTGAGTCTTCAAAAGAAAATGCAGGTGTTTTCTAATTTATGTATGTGTTGTTTATATGTTAGAATTTGCTTGTGAAGTATATATTACTCTAACCTTGAGTCCTGAATGCTTTAAAAATAAATTTGGCTCTGGCGGGGAAAAACTGCAGCTCACATTATTTCAATACACAGTGTTGTTTCCACAGTGATATTAATATGAAGCCTCCTTGGAGATTTAGGAAAACCTTTCATAAACATTGTCATCTTATTTCCCACATCTCAATATTACGTTTTCCTTGAGATCATCCTCTCAAGATGATATATTTCAATCGGGTACATTTTCTGTGGTAATATCTTTTTGAAATTTTTATCTCATGCAACCTTACTCAGGTCCAAAGGATAACTCCAATGTGCTTGGCATTCTATGATTTTACTGAAAAAGTACAGACAAAGGTTTCAAACATAAAGATGGAGCTATGAATTTATGATGCCATCTCACGTTTTGATTGATATTGTTTGTTTCCTCATTATTGCCTCACATGATACTATGACTCCCTAGAACCGTGATGGCGAACCTATGGCATGCGTGCCACAGGTAGCACGTGGAGCCATATCTGTGGGCATGCAAGCGTTGCCCTAGCTCAGCTCCAGTGCGCATGTGCGCGATGGCCAGCTGATTTTCGGGCCTTCCGGTCCCACCAGAAGTTGGAAAGCAGGTTGTTTTCACCCTCCTCAGGCTCCAAAAAAGCCTCTGGAGTCTGGGGAAGGCGAAAAAACGGTTTTACCTGGCTCACCATGCCATCGCATGCCAAAAGCAGGAGGAGTGGGGGGGGATCATGCCTGCAGGCACAGGGGGCAGGGCACATTGAATTATGGCTGTGGGCATGCACACGCATGACCCCCCTGCACACACACCCGCTTTTGGCACGCGACGACAAAAAGGTTAGCCATCACTGCCCTAGAAAGAGATAGTGAAAAGAACTAAAGAACTGACTAAAATATTATTCCTCTAAATTATATGGGCATTTCTATCAGTGTTCCTAGGTTAGCATTGACCTCTGTTTCTTGGTATCAACCAGCAAGTCAACAAGATCCTTTAAGATATTCCTGTTGACAACACTGTAAAATAAAAATGAGTTAAAAGTTTTTATAGTAAATTGATGGACTATATGCAAGAAAGTCACTGAATCAACAGTTCATCAGCGGATTCAATCCAGATAGAAATAGTAAGTGAGGTGCTGTAAGATTCAGTCTTGTTTTGGTGTCTGTTGTGGCCTGCTAGCGGCCAGCAGAGCTGGCAGCAGAGTCAGACAGTGAGGAGGTTGGGCCAGTCCTGGGGGCTGGGCAGGAACTTGGGCCAGTCCTGGGGGCTGGGGAAAGCTTGGATTAGGGCTCTGCATCAGAGGCAGAGAGGGAGCCAAGGCCATCTGATAGTTATGTGCAACCTCTGGAGCCTGATGTCAGCAAGGCAGAAGAACAGCAGGAGCCTGTTCCCAGTGTGCGCATGTGCAGAGCTGCCAGAAGACAAGAACAATTAAGAAAATAGGGTCAACTTGGGAGTAAGGCTTGGAGATGATTGGCCCCTCCCATAAGACATAAAAGAAGAACGGGATGTAAGCTTTTGAAGGAAGCAATTAGTTCATTTGGCCGATTCAAAATTTGAAAATTCTGTTTGTGACTCTGTGCCAAGTTTGGCCTTGCCCTGCGTCTGGAAATTAGCTCTTTGGCAGCATTCCACGTGAGATAGGTGGGTGTTGATAATCTTCCTCTGAAAGACTGTTTATCAAGCCTTGCGGACGGTAAATGAAAGTAATTTACAGTCGGATAAATAAAAGAGGATTTGCGGGACTAAGACTTTGCTTCATGCTTTCTAAGGAAGCCTAGGTCAGAACAGTGTCGCATTCATCAATATCAGAAGTAATTTTTCATCTTCATAAATGAGCTTGATCAAGTATTCTGATGATTGTTACTCAACTGATGGTGGTGCTATCTGTTTCACGGTGGCCAATTCTTGGAGATTCTATGGGCCACATTTTCTGATCTTGTACAGCTTCTTTTAGCTGGTTTCTTCCCTGGGTTAAATCTATGGTGTCTACCTATCATGTTTCTTGGCAGAAGGAAATGTCAGGGCTGAAGGATTGACCGAGAGTTTGAAACCATGTTCTGAAGGAAGGCAAAGGAAGGATAGATGCTGAAGCTCAAATACTTCGCCCCCTGAATGAGAAGAGAGGAAGGACTCCTTGGAAAAGACCCTGATGTTGGGAAAGATGGAAGGCGAAAAGAACAGGGGATGGCAGAGGAGGAGATAGAATAGAATAGAACTGGAAGGGACTTTGAAGGTTTTCTAGTCTAACCCCTGTTCAAGCAGGAGACCCTATAACATTTCAGATAGATGGCAGTCCAGTCTTTTCTTAAAAACCTCCAGTAATGAAGTCCCTACAACTTCTGTAGGCAAGCTGTTCCATCAGTTACTATATTTTTTTGTATATAAGATGCCGCAGAAGTGAATGGAAATGTGTGTGCGTCTTATATAGTGAAAGTTGCCTAGGCCTACCCACCTGCCGGCCACCACCATTTGACCTCTGCTTCCCAGCAATTTGCCTCCTTGCAGCAAACAGCAAACAGCCTGGTCAGCTTCAGCACAGCCTGATTTAGCACAAGCAGCTGATTGGTGGTTGGATCTGTCTCCCGGAATACCACCTATCAGCTGTTCCAGGCTGTGGGGATTACCACCGCCCATCACTGCCATCACTGTCCATCGCTGCTGCTGCCTATTGCCACCTTCTGTGCGCCCCATTGTTGGCCTTCACGCATCCCCTTTTTGGCCTGTTCCAGGCAGTGGTGATGAT
This sequence comes from Arizona elegans, assembly GCA_022577455.1. NCBI lineage: Eukaryota > Metazoa > Chordata > Lepidosauria > Squamata > Colubridae > Arizona > Arizona elegans. The sequence goes on along the minus strand of JAKOOJ010000005.1, from coordinate 88,466,359 downwards.
CCCTGCTGCCACCTATCCCCACTTCCTGAAACAGGCCAAAAGTGGGGTATGCAGAGGCTGAAAATGGGACATGCAAAGGCTGAAAATGGGGCATGCAGAGGTGGCAATAGACAGCAGCGGTGATGGACGGTGACGGCAGCAATGGGCGGTGGTGATCCCTGCAGCCTGGAGCAGCTGATAGGTGGTATTCTGGGAGACAGATCCAACCACCAATCAGCTGCTTGTGCTAAATCAGTCTGTGCTGAAGCTGACCAGGCTGTTTGCTGCAAGGAGGCAAATTGCTGGGAGGCAGAGGCAGATTTTTTTTTATCTTGTTTTCCTCCCTAAAAGCTAGGTGCGTCTTATAGTCCGGAGTGTCTTATAGTCCAAAAAATATGGTAATTGTCTGCACTGTTAGGAAGTTTCTTCTTAGTTGCAGATTGCTTCTATCTATTGATTAGTTGTCATCCATTGCTTCTTGCCTTGCCTTCTGTTGCTTTGGAGAATAGGTTAAGTCCCTCTTCTTTTGTGGCAGCCCTTCAAATACTGTAACATTACTATCATGTCATCTCTAGTCCTTGTTTTCTCTAGACTGGCCATACCCAAATCCTGCAACCGTTATGCATATGTTTAAGTCTCCAGGCCTTTAATGATCTTAGTTGCTCTTCACTGCACTTTTTCCAAAATCTGACATCTTTTTTATAATATGGTGACTAAAACTGGATGCAGGATTCCAGATGTGGTCTTTCTAAGGCTTTGTAAAACGGTACTAATAGTACGTCATGTGATCTTGGTTCTATTATTCCTCTGTTTATGCAGCCTAGGATTGCATTGGCTTGAATTGGCAAGAAAGTCCAATTGCCTTTTAGAAAAAGGCACCTTTGGCACAACCACAACCTGGATGATCGAGAATCTCCATCGACATCCTATTTCTTCTTCTCTTCCATCCCTGCTTTCTTTTTGGGGGAGCTCAAAACTGTCCACATTTTTGCAAACAAAAACGAATTTTGCACCCTGTTAAAGAAATTCATTTCGTTGAATGCAGCAGAATACAATGAAATAATTTCATGACTTTTTTCTCTCCCTCCAGAGTCCTTCCGGACAACATTTTAAGATTGACATGGTTAGCGGTAGTGATAGTTAGTCAATAATCCACTGTTTTCCACTGGTAATAGCTCTGTTGGATTTGGACTCATAGTGCTTGGTTGATTTAACTTTTTTTTTTTTAAGTCAGGGTGATTGTTTGGACAAGGAAAAAGAATCTAGCTGAAAACTGATCGATACTAAAACTTATTGCAATCGAATTGTGGTGACATTGCTTGTAATACATGAAACACTGTTTGTTGCTTGTTTCAAGGTATTTTTAACGCCGGTTCTCCACAAAATAGTTTAAAAATCAAGAACAAGCTTTAGGAATGGATGTTTTTTCCTTCTTTGCTCTGCGTTATGGACTCTGCCACCTCTTTCCTGTTAGTATTGGCCACTATTAGTGTTACGGACGTACGGACGTGAGTTATTTGCATGACCGCCGCTGATTGGTTAAAATTGCGGTGGGAAAAATAAAAATGTTGTCAGTGGCCGGCTTGCATGCCAGAACTCTATAAAGAGGGAGTCCCGGCAGGTTGCCCGTTGTTCGTAGAGTTAGCTGTTACCTAATAAAGGTGCTGAATAGTTCCATGGCTTGCCTCTTTTTTTCCCGTGCTTCCAATCTAACACTGACGACAAAGGTGAAGGAGAAGGACAAAGAACTGACCATCCCCCTTGTGGCAGCTGTGGCCATCTTACTGCTCAGAGAAAACCACATCGGGCAACCTGACAATGGCTGCCCACACATCACCCGCACCAGCAATCTACGACCTACAAACGGAAGAATGGCACACATACATGAGCCGTTTCAGAATGTTCCTGAAGGCAAACAACTACCAGGGCCTGTCCGACAATCTAACAATTAGTATTAAAATATTAGCGTAAGATGTTGAGACTCTAGAACAGGGTGTCAAACTCAAGGCCCAGGGGCCAGATTCGGCCTGCAGGGTGTTTGGATCTGGCCTGCAGGGCCACCCTGGAAACAGTGAAGGACCAGCCTGCAGTGGCTCTGCCAGTGAAAATAGAGCTGGGGAGGGCCACGTGCAGCCCTCCCAAGTTCTGTTTTTGCTGGCAGAGGGTTGCAGGAGGCCGTCACAGCCAAAAACGGAGCTCAAGAGCCTGTTTTCACTGGCAGAGTGCTTGAACCACCACAGGTACCCTGGACATGAGTGATGTTGAGCTGACCATACCTCCCTGGTTCCCCCCCCCCTCGGATGCGGCCCATAGTGAAATTGAGTTTGACACCCCTGCTCTAGAAAGAGTGCAGAGAAGAGCAACAAAAGTGATTAGGAGACTGGATGCTGAAACATATGATGAATGGTTGCAGGAAGTGGGTATGTCTAGTCTAATGAAGAGAAGGACAAGAGGTACCATGATAACAGTGTTCCAATATTTGAGAGGGGGGAGGGGGGGTTCAAGCTATTCTCCAAAGCACATGTAGGCAAGACAAGAAGCAATGGATAGAAACTAATCAAGGAGAGAAGCAACCTAGAACTAAGGAGAAATTTCCTGACAGTGAGAACAATTAATCAGTGGAACAGCTTGCCACCAGAAGTTATGGGTCCTCCATCACTCCATTCTCTGTTTCTCCTTCCTTCCTTCCTTCTTTCCTTCCTTCCTTCGTTCCTTCGTTCCTTCCTTCCCTCTCTCCCTCCTTCCCTCCATCCTTCCACAATCTCTCCCTTCCCTCCATTCTCTATTTCTCTTTTATTCTTTCCTTCACTTTTCATTTCTTTTTCCTCCCTCCCTTACCTCCATTTTTTACCTTTTCTCTCTTCCTTCCATCCTCCACTCCATTCTCTATTTCTCCTCCCTCCTTCCCTCCATCCCTCTTTCTCCCCTCCCCCAACTGAATTATTTGTGCTCTGGATTATATTTCCCCAGATGGCTCTACCTTCTTATTTGCTGCCTCCCCAGCTAAATTGAATCTCGTATTCCTGTCTCTCACCAATTAATCTTTTAGGATTTCTTTTTTTTTTATTTTTTTGCCCACTGAATGGATGGTCAGGACACCTTCTAATTTATTATCCTCTCCAAATTTCATTAATGCAGTAAATTATTAGGATGATATTAAATAACAGTAATAATCGTGAAAAAACAGATTGCGGTGCACTATCGCAGTAACTACCTCAACTTGGATTATTGAATTTCTTGCCACTGGGGTGTAATAACAGCCTCGCTGTTTAAAACCCGGGAACTCCTCCGAGTACTGTCTTCCCATCTAGCAACTCCATCACCAACTCTCCATTCGTTGCAGAAAAATGTCCCAATGCAGACAAAAGAGAAGTGCAAGCTACCTATTTGGTGTGAGTAATCATGCCAAGTAAAATACAGTAATGTAAGTTTCTTGCCTTTGGCCCGGTTTGCTCTTGGAATATATCTAGATATAGATGTAGATATACGTACAGTATATAGATAAGATATAGATAGGTGTAGATGATATAGATATACCTATAGATGTAATATAGGTTTAGACACACTCACACATATACACACACATGTGTGTGTGATGTAGATTTAGGTTAGATGTAGATATATAGATGTAGATTTAGATTAAGGTAAAGGTAAAGATTCCCCTCGCACATCTGTGACGTTCCTGACTCTAGTGTGTGGTACTCATCGCCGTTTCAAAGCTGAAGAGCCAGCGCTGTCCAAAGACGTCTCTCTGGTCATGTGGCAAGCATGACTAAATGTGTCATGCCAAAGGCACACAGAACGCTGTTACCGTCCCACCAAAGGTGGTCCCTGTTTTTCTACTTGCATTTTTTTACATGCTTTCGAACTGCTAGGTTGGCAGAAGCTGAGACAAGTAATGGGAGCTCACCCCATTACATGGCACTAGGGATTCGAACTGCTGAACTGCAAACCTTTTGGTCGACAAGTTCAGTGCCTTAGCCACTGAGCCACCGCATCCCTAGATTTAGATTAGATGTAGATATAGATATAGGTATAGGACTAGATATACAGTAAATAGACATAGAAATAGATATAGATATGTATAGACATAGACATAGATAGATGCAGATGTAGAGTTGGAAGGGACTTTGGACGTCATCTAGTCCAACATACCATTTCAGACAAATGATTGACCAATCTCTTCTTAAAAACCTCCAGTGATGGAGCAGCCACAATATCTGAATGAAATCCATTCCACCTATTAACGGATAAGAAATAAGGATATTTCTCCTTAGTTCTAAGTTGCTTCTCTCCTTGTTTAGTTTCCACCCATTGCTTCTTGTCCTGTCCTCAGGTGCTTTGGAGCATAGCTTGACTCCCTCTTCTTTGTGGCAGCCCCTGAGATATTGGAACACTGCTATCATGTCTTCCCTAGTCCTTCTTTTCATTAAACTAGACATGCCCAATTCCTGCCATGTAGATGTAGATAAAACTTCCCACTCTGGTTTATAATTCTGAAATTTCCTAATGGTCTACTTTTCTGATTCTAATGAGGTCTGGCCCTATTTTTCTGAGCTTAGCTGAATGCTGGGATTTAAGGAGACGAGGGCTGGTAAATAGCAACCTCTGTTTCTTTTCAATGTCAGAGTTACGAAATATCACCTTCCTTTTCCTCCCTGTCTTACAATGTTATTGTTACCTTAAAAGAATTAAAAGAGAATTAATAAGCAACTTCATTTTTCACTGAGAATCATATGTTCATACATTTCAGCTAGCTTTCCTAAATCTAATAATCACTGGACGCGTTGAACTACAAGTCACAACTAAAGAAGAGTGGGTCAAGCTATTCTCCAAAGCTTCTGAAGGCAGGACAAGAAGCAATGGGTGGAAACTAATCAAGGAGAGAAGCAACTTAGAACTAAGGAGAAATTTCCTGACAGTTAGAACAATTAATCAGTGGAACAGCTTGCCTCCAGAAGTTGTGAATGCTCCAACACTGGAAGTTTTAAGATGTTGGATAACCATTTGTCTGAAGTGGTGTAGGGTTTCCTGCCTAAGCAGACCTCCACGGTCCTTTCTAACTCTGTTATTCTGTTATAATGCTGGATTACTCTCTCAATCCAATATATTTCATTGGGGTTTGTTTGGGATGTATTTTTTGCTTCTGAATGGAAAGGATGGAAGAATGGATGGACAGAAAGGTAGACAGACACCATAGATGACTGAGATGGAGATAGGGATGGAGAAGGAGGGAAAAATAGCTATAGAAATAGATTGATGATAGATTAGATAGATGATAGATAGATAGGTAGGTAGGTAGGTAGGTAGGTAGGTAGGTAGGTAAGTAGACAGACAGACAGACAGACAGACAGACAGACAAAATATACTGTAGATAGATGATTGATAGATGATAGATAAATGATAGATCAGTGATGGGTTGCTCCTAGTTCTTTCCAGTTCTTGCGAACCGGTAGTAAAAGTGGCAGGAGGCTCCACCCAGTTGCCCGGACGTCATAATGGATGAACTGCGCATGATAGATAGTTATACACAGACAGCTGATAAATAGACAGACAGACAGGCAGGCAGGCAGGCAGGCAGACAGATAGACAGATATAATATAGATAGATGATTGATACTTGATTGATAGATATAGATAAAGAAAAAGAGAGAGAGAAGATAATAGAGACAGAAAGACAGACAGACAGACAAATAAACATTGCATTGAGGTGCCTCTCCTTCCCACATATTCATGCATTAACTTTATAAGGGTGCAGGGTCAGTAAAAACTGATTTTTTTAAAAAATGTTATCTTCTCTCAGTCAGGAAGATGCTGAATTTTAGGCCCAGAGGGGGCGGGATTTACCCCAGCAAGACATTTACAGTGCAGGTTACATTCTGCAGAATGAAAATGACTCAGCTGAGATATGGGTAAGTTATATTTTCTTGGGTGGAAAAAGGACCAGAGAGAAGATAACGTTTTTAATCTGTTGCTGATGACTGCCTTCTGCTGATATTCATTTTAATTAGAATTTTGTCTGCGGCCTAAAAAGAAATGGCACAGCCTCTTGTAGGGATAAAAGGAATGTTCATGTTGATTTTTTGTGTGTGTTTGTTTGTTTGTTTCCACCCAAAGAGATATTTTAAACAGAGATTTAAAGACTTTTGTTTTGTTTTGTTTTGGCATAAATACCAATTGCTGCCTGTCACTAATTTCATGGTTGACTTCAGGATTTTTTAAAAAAATTTTTAGTTTGGATGTGACAGAGCATATATGACGCCTGCTTCTATCTTCTTCCACCTGCTGTGCCCTCTGTTCTCCTTCACATTTTTTTTTTTTAAATGAGATCCTCAATCCAAGGTCTGAATTACAACTTTTGATGCTACGGCAGCATTGAGGTAGTTTGTGGAGGAAGACAGAATTCACCTGTTTCCATCAAAAATGTCCTTCTCCTTGTAACCTCTGGTTCGCTGTGCAATTCTGAGCCAACTTTCTCCACTGTAATTCCCTTTTTTCCCTACCGATTCAGTGATGGTACTCAGCCACTTCTATCTGGTTTGGGTGAACCGATAGCAGCGGCTTTGGGAGGCTTCACCCACCCACCCGGACGTCATCGCATCCCATTTTTGATGCTCTGAGTATGCACAGATATGGCTCATGCGAGCGTAGTGAACTGGTAGCAAAGGTAAGTAAATACCACCCCTGTACCGATTCCTGGGAAATTGGGAGATAGTATGTGGACACGATATAATTTAATTGATGATATAAAGTCTAATGGTCATACTTTGGACATATCATGTGAAGACCTAGCTTTCTGGAAAAGGGACTAATGCCGAGAAGGATGGAAGGAAAAAAGAAGAAGAGGAAGACCAGCGGTGAGGAGAAAAAAAATGACTTTGGATGCTATGAGTAACTCTCTGCTGTGAACTCTGCCTAGGCATCAGGAAGGGAATCCGGCCAGTAAATGCTCAGCTTCATTCAATCGTCCCAACTCTATGCCTGATGCAAGGGATTACAGGTAGTCCTCAATTTAAAAGAGTCATTTAGTGACCATTTGATGTTATGTCGTCACTGAAAAAAGTGACTTGTGACCGTTTTAAAACATGCATGTTTTTAATTGGAGTTTTAAGAGTGACTAGGGAAACTGGGAAAGCCTGCCAAAAGCATTGTGTAGTTTGCAGATGGGAGTTCTTCTACGGATCCTTTAGCATCTCTGTAGATAGAAGAGATTCAATGATTCTGAGTGGCTGCAGATACCTTGTTTCCCTCGCTAGTAAATAGGCACTTTTATGCCATGTCCTCTATAACTCAATTCCAGGATCTATGGAGATTCTCAGTCATCCAGTTCATGGTTGTCCAAAATGTGCTTTTTTTGGAGAGGCAACTGAACTTCTTTGGTTTTTTTTTTCTTTTGAAGACATTTGGCTTCTCATCCAAGAAGCTTCTTCAGCTTTGACTGGGTGGTGGGGAATGGGAGGATTAGTCCACATCTTGGACAGAGAGGACTGCTGGTTTGAAAGAGGGTCAAAGAGGCCTCAAAATTGAACAGCCCTCTCTCAACAGAGGGAGAAAGATACATCATCTGCCTCCTGTCGACAACACGGTCCTTTCAGCAGTTCCAAGAAGGCTCCACACCCATTTGCACCAGTGGTGGATTTCAAAAATGTTTACTACCGGTTCTGTGGGTGTGGCTTGATGGGCGTGGCATGGGAAGGATACTGTAAAATCTCCATTCCCACCCCACTCCAGGGGAAGGTTACTGCAAAATCCCCATTTCCTCCCAATCAGCTGGGACTCGGGAGGCAGAGAATAGATGGGAGCAGGGCCAGTCAGAGGTGGTATTTACCGGTTCTCCGAACTACTCAGAATTTCTGCTACTGGTTCTCCAGAACTGGTCAGAACCTGCTGAAACCCACCTCTGATTTGCACCACTCAGGTGACCCTGAGTATGCAGACCAGCCAGAAATTTAACTACCAGTTCACCTGAACTGGCACGAACCAGCTGAATCCCATCACTGTCTCTAAGCCATCTGGCAGAGCCAGGTCTCCTGGTTCTTGTGGAAGGCCAGGAGGGTGGGATCTCATCTCAGAGGGCAAGAGGTCCCAAAGGACAGGAGCCATGACAGAGAAGACTCAAAAATGTCAGAGAAAAGCAACAAGAATAATTAGGGGACTGAAGGCTAAAACATACGAAGAACGGTTACAGCAATTGGGTAGGTTTAGTCTAATGAAAAGAAGGACTAGGGGAGATATGATAGCAGTCTTGCAATATTTGAGGGGCTCCTACAAGGATGGGGGGGGGGTTCAATTCTCCAAAGCACCTGAAGGCAGGACAAGAAGCAATGGATGGAAAACAATCAAGGAGAGAAGCAACCTAGAACTAAGGAGAAATTTCCTGACAGTGAGAACAATTAATCAGAGGAACGGTTTGCCTTCAGAAGTTGTGGGTGCTCCATCACTGGAAGTTTTTAAGAAGATGTTGGATAACCATTTGTCAGAACTGGAGTAGGGTTTCTTGCCTAGGCAAGGGGTTGGACTGGACAACCATTTGTCAGAAATGGTATAGGGTCTCCTGTTTGAGCAGAGGGTTGGATTAGCAGATCTCTGAGGTCCCTTCCAACCCGTTTGTGCTATATGTTCTATACCTTCTTCTCCTGGACCCCACCAACCAGAATTCTTTCATTGACAGGGCTCGCAGTATGCTTCCACTGCCAGCACAGACAGAGTGTGCTGGTCCCAGTGGGGTGAGATGATACCTCAAGTAGCCTGCCCCATGCCATGCCAGAGTTTAAAGCAGTGGTGAAATGTAAAATTTGTTACTACCAGTTCTGTGGGCATGGCTTGGTGTGGGAGGGGGGGGGGGTAATGTGACTGAGTGGGCGTGGCCAACTGTTTTTTTTACTTTTAAAAGCATTTTTTTACAACCACTTTGGCTGAAGATGTTGTAAAAAATGCTTTTAAAAGTCTCTGACAATCAGGCAACTCAGCTGGGATCGTCAGAGGCTTTTAAAAGCATTTTTTCTACAACCGCTTCTGAGCCGTGCGATCATCAGAGGCTTTTTTTTTTTTACTTTTAAAAGCATTTTTTCAGCTGAAAAGGTTGTAGAAAAAATGCTTTAATTTTTTTTTTAAAAAAAAGCCTCTGATGATCATGTGGCTCAGCTGGGCATGTGGGGGGCGGGGCAGGGATTTTTGCTACCGGTTCTTCGAACTACCTGCCGCCATTGCTACCAGATTGGGAGATCTGGTCTGAACCGGGAGCATTTCACCCCTGGTTTAAAGGCAATAACCAACACCTTGAATTGTATCTGGAAACAAACTGGCAACCAGTGTAGCTTGTGGAACAGTGGTGTAACAGTAACATGGACTACTAGAACTGCTCCTAGAACTGCCAAAGCTGCCTCATGCTGCACCAGTTGAAGCTTCCGAATGCTCTTCAAGGATTAGCCAGGGGTGGGATTCAGCCAGTTGGGACCAGTTTGGGTGAACCGCATGCTAATTTTACATCTGGTTAGCTGAACCAGTAGTTGCAAGGACTCGTTGGCCCCTCCCATCCCATCCCACCCCACCCTTCCCAGGAGTCTCCACACAGCCAGTTTTGGATGCCAGGTAAGTGCAGGGCCCACATGGAGACTTTGGGAGGGCGAAAAACAGGCCTCCTGGAAGTTCTGGAAGTCTGGAAATGGGCTTTTTTTCCAGCCTCTAGAGGGCCTCCGGAGCCCAGAGGAGGCCATTTTCACCCTCCCGGAGGCTCGAGGAAAACCTCCGAAGCTTGGGGAGGATGAAAACGCCCCCCCCCCCCAAAAGCATGGTGCAGGTGACCGAGTAGGCCACACCCACCATGACTACCCAGCAACTGGGCAGAGAACCAGTTGCTAAAATTTTTGAATCCCACCCCTGGGATTAGCCCCATGTAAAGTGCACTGCAGTAGTCCAGACGTGAGAAGATCCGGGCTTGAATTCCTGAGCACACGGTATCAGCCTACAGAAGCGAATGGATAATTGCTCCTCTTTCAGCCAAGATGATTTTCCAGCAATGCAACTGGCAGAAAGCTGAGCTGGACCCAAGTCTACACTGAGCCAAATGGAAGGGAAAGTGATCCAGGTGGGAAAGAGAGAGGCAGCTGTTGGGGGGGAAGTGCTGATAAATGACCATCTACACACACCGATGCCTGCAACCAAGCTGAGAAGGCTTTCAGGCAGTCTCTCTGGGAGACAAGGAAGGCTTAATTGCATTTAGAAATGTGCCAATCGCCAATGTCTCCTCTTTGGCAGAGCATAAAAAGGGGAACAACTGACATGTGAAATCACAATAGATCTTTTAATAATAGCACATCTGGGAACTGCTTGGATAGAGAAATTGCCATAATTAGCATGTAACGTTCCCTCAAATACAGAGCTCGTACAGAGCTTAAGTAAGTTTATGTACCTGTAGTTTGCACCACCTTGCAGAGCTGATTGGATACATCGTGGTCAAAAGAAAAAAAACTGATTGATTCTTAGTTCAGGGGCAGAAGGTAAGACAAAATATGATGGGATTTTTCCCTAGTGTATCAAGGAGGAGGAGGAGAACAAGGAGGAAGAGGAGGAGAAGGAGGCGGAGGAGGAGAAAGAAGGAGGAGGAGGAGGAGGAGGAGGAGGAGGAGGAGGAGGAGGAGGAGGAGGAGGAGGAGGAGGAGACATCTCAGATCAGTTGCCCCATTGCTCCTCAAATCAGCCAGGGAATCTTTGTTTAGCACAATATTCACCATTTGTACATGTTCACTTTTTTACACTTTTACACACTTCACTGAAAATACTTCATTTTCTTACTGTTTCCCCCTTGTCTATGGCTTCTTCCTAAATAGATCCCCATTTCAAACCCATTTACATATTGGCTGCACATGACTGGCCCCAAGGAAAAGTAAATAAATAAATAAAGGTAGTGGGATACTTCCCTTACAAGTCATAAGGACATAAGCCTAAAAACATTAGCACTGCCCTGTTGGGTCAGACCAGTAGTGGGTTTCACTTACCTTCACTACCGTTTCAGAACTGTGAGCGTGTGGGTGCATGCGCTCGCTTTGCTTGTGAATGGCGCTTCTGCACATGTGCAGAGCATCCGTGATGACATCCAGGTGGGTGAGCCTCCTGCCGCTGCCACTACTGGTTCTCCCGAACCAGGGCAAACTGGTAGAACCCACCACTGGATCAGACCCATCTAGAACTGCTGTCTGTTCTTCCAATCCATCTGCAGAAGGAAGCCCATTAGATTGCCTTCAGAGGCAGTCCCATTGCCATCAAAGCTAATAACCATTCATCCATAGAAGGATTGATCTGCCATGGCTCTTAGAGAGAGTACTAATGACCAGATGACTGCAAAGAAATAGAATCCTTTCTTTTCTTTTTTTAATAATTTTTTTTTATTTGAAAATACAAACTAAACAAAACAAATCACGACAAAACATACAAAACATGTAAACATATAAACAAAAATTCAAATATATATCAAGTTTATAGAATCCTTTCATAGCCCCCACCATCCTGTCAGAATCTATCTGTCAACTCGCGAGGCTTTCCTGACCTGCTCCCAACTTGCCATAGGCAAGGGGGTGGGAATCGCACCTCGCAGCTGCACCAAGGAATTCATACCACAGTCAAAACAAGACACAGCCTAGCTGGCTGAAGTCAAGGCCATCTCCACGGAGACATGCAATGGCTGGAGGGAGTGACTTCTACGACCCGCGAAATTGTTTCGTTGGGGAATGTGATTAATGACACACTCTGGGGGGAGGGGAAAACAGGGCCAGAGGCAAGGTGAGAATTGGGTGAAGCCAGAGCTGGCTTCACCTAGGTTGGACCAACATGGCGCTCCTAATAAACCACTGGATTTTCCTTGCTAAATGGCTTGAGACTCTTAATTTTATTAGGGTGTTGATCGAAACCCTGACATCAAGATAGCTCACCCAAGACTAACCAAAAACAACCAGGATTCTTGAGTCCCAGACTCTCTGATATCTGGGGTGCATGGAGAGAAACTCAGGCTACCATGGCAAAAGGTGGAATCTCTGAAGAAAGCCTGCCCTTGGCAACCCAGAAGGAGGCAGATCCTGACACCATCCTTCCATCTCCCCACTATCCAGTCTCAACTCTCAGTACCTATCCTTCCATTCCCCCACTGCCACTACCATCACAACTAATGAAGCTTCTTGGATGAGAAGCGAAAGATTTTCTTCTGCTTCTTTCTCAAGCAAAAACTGTCCAGCTGCCTTTTGAAAAAGCACCTTTGAGACAACTATGATCTGGATCAGTGGTGGGTTTCAAAATTTTTTACTACTGGTTCTGTGGGTGTGGCTTGGTGGGCGTGGCATGGCATGGTATGGCTTGGTGAGTGTGGCTTGGTGGGCGTGGCAGGGGAAGGATACTGTAAAAGCCCCATGGGACTTGGGAGGCAGAGAATAGATGGGGGCGGGGCCAGTCAGAATTTTTACTACCGGTTCTCTGAACTACTCAAAATTTCTGCTACCAGTTCTCTAGAACTGGTCAGAACCTGCTGAAACCTGGATGATCTGATCTGGATGACTGAAATTCTCCATAGACATTGATCCTCAGGACTTCCATGACTTGATCAAACACCTTTTTTGAAGCCAACCAAGCTGGTACCCAACAACACCTCTCACAATAGCAAATTCCCAGGTGTAATTCTATATCAATAATAGCAATAGCACTTAGATTTATATACCGCTTTACAGTGCTTTTCAGCGCTCTCTAAGCGGTTTACAGAGTTAGCATCAGAGATGGGTTTCACATATTGTTACCACCGGTTCTCCCTGTGCACACACACTCGCTTTGCACATGTGCGCACCTTCCACTCATGTGCCCAGCCTTCTGTGCATTTGCTTTGCAAGTGTCTTCTGTGCATGCGCCCAGCATTGAAAATGTGGCTAAATGGGATGGCATACCATTGGGGCAGGTGGGCAGGCCCACCCGTAATCTCCACTACCAGTTTGCCCGAACTGGTACGAACCGGCTGCATACCACCTCTGGTCAGCATATTGCCAATTTGAGACCTCATTTTATCAACCTCAGAAGGATGGAAGTTTGAGTCAACCTTAAATAAAGGAGAATATTTGTAGCTCAGGGTTGAAACGAGGAGTCCTTGGTGCTCTCTGAGTTTTCTTGTTTACTTGCAGACATTACCTTATAACAAACGTAATGAAACATTTGCAGGAAAACAAGCAAGCTCAGAGAGCACCAAGGACCCCTCGTAATTCTATATGTTGTTGAAAATAAAAATGCTTTGGTCTGTCTTGATTCTTCAAGGATTCCATTTCACTGGGGTCAAATGAAATTGTACTATACTGGTTGTACAATTTCCAGAACAGGAAAATAGCCTCCCCTTGTCCATTTCGCCCATGTCATGCATAATTTCGGGCCCTTCCATCTTGTCCCCTCTTATTGCTTCTCTTTCTAGAAATGCTCCGAGGTCACATTGAATTAGCCTTGTGATGATTTAAAAGAAGAAGGATCTTGGCAGACTTGAACACTGGGCCCCCTCTCTAACAAAAGGAAATTCAGTGGTGAGAAAAATCTGGTTCTACCATCTAGGCAAGGAAAACCAAATGCACAGGTATAGTATAGATCAGTGATTGCTAACCTTTTTGCCATCACGTGCCAGGAGCGAGGGGGGGAATCATGCACATGCATGCCCACACCCATAATTCTATGCGCACATGACCCCCCTACCCACCCACCCCGCTCCTGGAACGTGATGGCATGGTTTTCTCTCTCCCCAGGCTCCAGAGCCTTTCTAGGAGCTTGGGGAGAGCAGAAACGGCTTCCCCCACCCCCCGAAGGCCCTCCAGAGGCCGGAAATGGCCCATTTGCCAACTTCTGGTGGGACCAGAAGGCCTGTTTTTTTTTTCTCTCCAGGCTTTGGGTGGGCCTTCCCCACTCCCCCCAGAAATGGAAGGCCAGAGGCCAGAAATGGAAGTTGGCAAACAGGCCATTTCCGCCATCTGGAGGGCCCCCCCCAGGGGGGTGGGAAAGGCTGTTTTCACCCTCCCCAAGCTCCTAGAAAGGCTCTGGAGCCTGGGGAGAGAGACAAATGGGCCTTCCCCACCCCACACCCCCGAGGCCCTCCGAAGGCAGGAAACAGTCTGTTTCCCTACTTCCAGTGGGCCCAGAAAGCCCGAAAATCAGCTGGCTGGCACACATGCGCCGGAGTTGAGCTCGTGTGCCCACCAATATGGCTACACATGCCACCTGTGGCACGCATGCCATAGGTTCGCCATTACAGGTATAGATGGTACCTGGCTCAATAGTAGTAACTGTGAGAAGGATTTAGGCATGCTGGTGGACCACCACTTAAATATGAGCCAGCAATGTGCTGCAGCAGCCACCACCACCCCTCCCCCAAAAAAAGCCAACACAGTTCTAGGCTCCATTAATAGAGGGATAGAATCATGATCACATAAAATGTTAGTACCGCTTTATAAAACCTTAGTAAGGCCACACCTGCAATACTGCATCCAGTTTTGGTCACCATGATATAAAAAAGATATTGAGACTCTGGAAAGAGTGCAGTGAAGAGTAACAAAGGTGATTAGGGAATTAGAGGCTAAAACATATGAAGAACGGTTGCAGGAACTTGGTATGTCTAGTTTAACGAAAAGAAGGACTAAGGGAGACATGATAGCAGTCTTCCAATATCTCAGGGGCTACCACAAAGAAGAGGGAGTCAAGCTATTCTCCAAAGCATCTGAAGGCAGAACAAGAAGCAACAGATGGAAACTAATTTAGGAGACCTAGAACTAGGTTTTAAGAAGAGATTAGACATATTGGACAGCCATTTGTCTGAAACAGTATAGGATCTCCTGCTTGAGCAGGGGGTTGGACTAGAAGACCTCCAAAGTCCCTTCCAACTCCGTTATTCTGTTGTTCAGTTTCTTGCCCGATGTTGATGTAATAAGACCACCATGTATAGAATCAGATTAAATCAACTGGCCATTCCTGCGTTTAATTCAAAGTGTTGCGCGTCTCAGAAACCCAGGAGAAAATATATCTGAAGATAAGCACATCACCCCTAAGTTATCAAAGGTGTAATGGAATATCTAGTAGGGAATATCCAGGCCTCTAAATTGTGCACGAGGATAATGGGGTAGCATTTTGCTTCCTTCGCTGATTTTCTCACAGGGAGGGAATATAGCAACTTTACACCACGAACCTATTGTGTTAATCGAAAGCATATCTCTGCTGCTAACCAAAGTTATTATCCATAGTGCTTTCCTGCCTATTATCCTCTCTGTAGGGCAACTTTTCACCTGCATTAAGGAGATAGCAAGGCTAAGACAGAGAGAGTGAATCAAATAATTGCTCCCTGATGCATTCTCCCCACCCCCCGATTGTTGGCTTGTTTTGCTACGAAAAGCATCATTCTGGGCAGAAATGTCACCGAGAAACCAAAGGTTGAACACGGCAAACTTTATTTATTCACCCAAATAATTGTTCAGTGTTTCAAGAAACTGGAAAACTTAAATCAGGTTATTGGATGGAATAAGATGCTTTTTAAAAAAATCATAACATCTTCCTTAGTTTGAAAGGAAAGGATGATTTTGCTGTGTCCGAGTGTTACAAGTTGCCCTTGGCAGGATATTCACAAGTAATGTTTTAGCGGGGAAGTGAGTTAATTATATTTACGAGAAATCTAAATCAGTTTTGCAAAATTGAATTCTCTAACCCTTCATAAAATATCTCCACCCTGAACAACTGGCAGTGGTTTATCGTAGGGGAGCCGAGATATATGGGAGTTAATAATGACTCTATCAAAATTAATTTCAAAGCACAAAAGGTCTGATTTATTACAACGCATCAACCTGCATTCCTTTGTGATATGAAAATTCCCTGTCCTGTAAAAGGTCATAATTTAATCATCATTCTTTTATTCGCATTCCCATTAATTAAAGCCTGCCCTTTACTCTGGAATGGAAAGGTTGCAAGTACTCCATGCAATGCCCTGTACCATTCTTTTAAGAAGGTGTGTACAAGGAGAATAAACAAGGGAAGATATACCAAAACCGAACAGACGGGAGAGAGGAAAAAAATAAGCAATGTTCGTAGTTAATGGTTGGCGTAAACTCTGTTAAATTCCTGTCATGATGGTTCCTTCTGTTGTCAAACGCAGACAATTTTGAGTGTGCAGGTTGGCTGTGATCAAAATTGTTTCAGTTTATAATATCAGAAAACTCCAGCTTAAGGCACCATCCTGGGTTGTCAAGTCACCTTATAGGGAAGAAGCAAGGCATAACAATTTCATACATACATACATACATACATACATACATACATACATACATACATACCATATTTTTCAGAGTATAAAACACACCTTCCCCCCCAAAAAAAAGTGGTTGAAAAATTAGGTGTGTCTTATAGACCAAATGCAGCAGGGTGAAATCTACTTATCTTCCTTACCAATTTGGTCACGCATGTGTGTGCATCACGTATGCACAAAGATCTTCTGAGCATGCGCAAAACCTTCTGCGCATGTGCAGAAAGTAAAAAACACATTACTTCCTGGTTAAAACCAGGAAGTAATGACACCCAGGTGGGTGGGCGGAGCTTTGCTTCGCCATCGCTACCAGATCACCGAACCGCCAGCCAAGATCACTACCGGATCAGGTGATCCGGTAGCGATCCAGGAGCATTTCACCCCTGGAATGCAGGCGTTTTTGAGCTCCCAAGCCCTCCATGTCTCGCGATTTCACCCTCCACGGCCCCCAGTAGCACTCTGCAGGCCAAAAACGGGCTCGTTTTAATGAAAATGGGCCAATTTTTGGCAAAAACGGGCAATGCAGAGCACTGCAGAATGCTTCTTCGGGGGGGGGGTGCTGGGAGGGTGAAAATCCGATGCGCTGAGGCCAAAAACTATTTTTTTCCTGTTTTTCTCCTGTAAATTTAGATGTGTCTTATAGTCCAGTGCGTTTTATAGTCCAAAAAATATGGTACATACATACATGGGATTCAATTTCCCCATGAATTCAGGAAGAATAAAGATCATTTGGCTCATTCTCAGAAAAGACTGATGCATCATCTTGATTTGGCAATAAGTTTTGAATCCCCAGTGCAGCAAGTGAGTTTGTTTCTCCGTTTCTTCATTTATTCAAGGTGTACTGTCTGGCCACCCATCTCATGGGCATATCCCAGGAGTCTAGTTGATTGATGGATAGTGATGGAACACAAGTGAAACTAGAACTGGCCCAGTCTTAGAAAAGAAATGTTGAAAAAAAAATGCTTAGAAAAACTAGAAGTTGGAAATGGAGGAAAAGAAAAGACGAACATAAACAGCTGGCATTATCTGGGGATATTACAGCAGGTTCAGGACAATATGAAGAAAAAAGGAAAGTAACATAGAATAGACTATAGACTAGGATAGGATAGGATAGGATAGGATAGGATAGGATAGGATAGGATAGGATAGGATAGGATAGGATAGGATAGGATTGGATTGGATTGGATTGGATAGGATAGAATTCTTTAGTGGCCAAGTGTGATTGGACACATAAGGAATTTGTCTTTGGTGCATATGCTCTCAGTGTACATAAAAAGACAAGCTACATTAATCAAGAATCATAAGGTATAACACTTAATGATAGTCATAGGGTACAAATAAGCAATCAGGAAACAATCAATATCAATATAAATCGTAAGGATACAAGCAACAAAGTTACAGTTATGCAGTCATAACTGGGAGGAGGTGGGTAATAAGAACTATGAGAAGACTAATAGTAATAGTAAAAAGGGTGTGATTTTTTAAAAAAATATCAGATCTGAAAATGGATATCCACTCAGTCAGTCTCTCCAACCACCAAACCAATGTTTCTCAACTTTGGATGCGTGGACTTCAACTCCCAGCATGCTGGCTGGAGAATTCTGGGAAGTCTTAAATTTCTTAAGGTTGAGAAACGCTGTTGTAGATGTAAAACATAGAACAATAGAGTTGGAAAGACCTCAGAGGTCTTCTAGTCCAACCCCCTGCTCGAGCAGGAGACCCCTATATCTTTTCAGACAAATGGTTGTCCAGTCCCTTCTTGAAAGCACCCACAATGTCTGAAGCAGGGGTGAAATTCAACCGGTTCTATACGGCTCGGGCTCGTTTTTGTAATGATTTTAAGCCTCTGCACATGCGCAGAAGGCTTTGTGCAGGCACAGAAGACTTTGCGCATGCTTGGACGATGGCACGTGTGAGCGAAGCAAGTTCACGCATGGCACATGCACATTTGCAAACTGATAGGGAAGGTAAGTGAATTTCACCCCTGGTCTGAAGGTAAGTTATTCCATTGGTTGATTGATCTCAGCTTTAGGAAATTCCTCCTTAGTTCTAGGTTGCTTCTTTCCTTGGTTAAGTTTAGTTAAGTTTAAGTTAGTTAGTTAGTTAGTTAGTTAGTTAGTTAAGTTTATTTATTTGTCAAGCATATATAAAATTACAGGTAAAAAGTATAAATATAATTTGAATACATGAAAAGAGTAAGTAAAAAGGAATATTAGGACAGGGACAGTAGGCACGCTGGAGCACTTATGCATGCCCCTTACAGACCTCTTAGGAATGGGGTGAGGTCAACAGTAGACAGTTTAAGGTTAAAGTTATGGGGGTTTGGCAAAGAAACTACAGAGTCAGGTAGTGCATTCCAGGCATTGACCACTCTGTTACTGAAGTCATATTTTCTGCAATCAAGTTTGGAACGGTTTACCTTGTGTTTATATCTATTATTTGCTCATGTATTGTTGTGGTTGAAGCTAAAGTAGTCATTGACAGGAAGGACATTGTGGCAGATAATTTTATGTACTATGCTTAGGTCAGACTGAAGTCGGCGTAGTTCTAGGTTGTCTAAACCCAAAATTTGGAGTCTGGTGGCATAAGGTATTTTATTACAGGTAGAGGAATGGAGAACACTTCTCGTAAAATATCTCTGGACTCTCTCGATTGTATTTATGTCTGATATGCAGTGCGGGTTCCAGACAGATGAGCTGTATTCAAGAATTGGTCTAGTAAATGTTTTGTATGCTCTAGTTAGTAGTACAACATTACCAGAGAAGAAGCTACGCAAGATTAGGTTAACAACTCTTAATGCCTTTTTGGCAATGTTGTTATAGTGGTTAATGGTTAGTTTGCAGCCATTGTTTCTTGTCTTGCCTTTTGTTCTTGGACTCCAATTCCTATTGTTCCCAGCCATCAGGACTGGGCAAAGCTACAGCAGAGATTTGAACCGACAGCAATACTCCTTCACTGAACAGCTCTTTTAGGAGCCATCTCTCTTTGAAAGCAAGTCATGTTTTGATTTGAAAACCATTTGCCTCTAAACTGCTTATATTTGTTTGTCCCCATTATCCGGCTATTGTGGAGAGAAGCCAACCTTGTCCAAGTATACGTTCAATTTTTACATGGCATGAAATACATTGTAAAATTGGTTTTTACAGGCTAGGCTTGCCAGATTTATAAGACAAGTGTAAAATAAAAGCATGAGTTTTACTACATCTTCGGGAGATAATAGAATTTGATGGCAATGCATCTGCTACTGCAGCAGAGATGGGTGGAGGGTTAGAAAAGACTGCAGGGCAGCTGACATTTTGACTTTTTTTACCTTCCTGGTGTGGGACTTTTTGTAATGTCATAGCATAAACGCAGCAGATGTTACTTGAATCTCCCCATCCAGCTGATTCTCACATTAAGGCTTTGATATGCTGATAGCTTTTGCTAATTATAGCACTGTATGTCAATTCATTTTCGCAGTTTCATCCCAATGACATATATATTTATCTTCGAGGCATAAATTGAAATCTTATTTTAGAATGCTGGAATATACTTTTTTTTAAAAAATATGCCGAGTCCCTTACAATGACAGAGGGGAAATTTATTACAACTGACATGAAAGAAAAACTTCAGCTTTCAGGATGGAGAAAAACAGTTACATTTGCTTTTATGTGATATGTACAATTGACATATTCTTCACCAGAAACCATTCCAAAACTATTTCTCCATTGTTATGTATTTCCCCCACCTAACCAGCATTTCTATGGTGATTTAGGTATGTTGCAGTGGTGGGTTGCCCCCGATTCGGACCAGTTCACAAGAACCGGTAGTAAAACTGGCGGGAGGCCCTGCCCACTGCCCCGGATGTCATCATCGGTGATTTGTGCATGCGCAGTAGCTTCTGCACATGTGCAGAAGCAAGTCGCGCTCGCTAGCTTCACTCACACGCGCGAGCGATCCCGTTGCGAACTGGTAGTAAACATAAGTAGAACCCACCCCTGGTATGTTGTTGTTGTTAGGCGCGAAGTCATGTCCAACCCATTGTGACCCCATGGATAACGTTCTTCCAGGCCTTCCAGTCCTCTACCATCCTCTGGAGTCCATTTAAGCTCACACCTACTGCTTCAGTGACTCCATCCAGCCACCTCATTCTCTGTTGTCCCCTTCTTCTTTTGCTCTCAATCGTTCCCAGCATTAGGCTCTTCTCCAGTGAGTCCTTCCTTCTCATTAGGTGGCCAAAGTATTTGAGTTGCATCTTCAGGATCTGGCCTTCTAAAGAGCAGTCAGGGTTGATCTCCTCTAGGACTGACCAGTTTGTTCACCTTGCAATCCAAGGGACTCTCAGGAGTCTTCTCCAGCACCATAGTTCAAAGAACTCAATTCTTTGGCGCTCAGCCTTCCTTATGGTCCAGCTTTCACAGCCATACATTGCAACTGGGAAAACCATAGCCGCACTTTTGTTGGCAGGGTGATGTCTCTGCTTTTTAGTATGCTGTCTAGATTTGCCATAGCTTTCCTCCCCAGGAGCAAGCATCTTTTAATTTCTTGGCTGCAATCCCCATCTATATTGATCTTGGAGCCCAGGAAAATAAAATCTGTCACTACCTCCATTTCTTCCCCATCTATTTGCCAGGAATTGAGAGGGCCGGATACCATGATCTTAGGGATTTAGGTATAGCCAAATCAAATGGGGCTTTATTTCTTCAGTTACTGAATCTGATTAGGTTTCTGCTGAGGAACAACTGATTGGAATAGTGCATTTTTCTCACAGAATTAAACAATGCAGTGTTTCTTAATGATTTTATTCTAAGGGGTCACATTATGATTCTTAAAATCTCCAACTAATCTGTCAAGAAATTTGTCACCATATTTAAATGATTAATGTAACCTTCTTACATCGAATACTCTTTTTTATTATTTCATTTTACAATCTTACTATTCTCCTCCCCCCACACCCAGATGATATGTTATGATGGGATCCGTGTGGTTACAACATTAAACAACTTACTATATTTAAGCACATTTTTTTCTCTGGCTCTAGAAATTTATTTAATCACTAGGACCAAACCAGGCCTTTCAATCTCTGATTATATATTTTTTTAAATGAACTTAAACCAGAGGTGATCATAAGCTCTCCAGTTTATCAGATTCATTGGATCACCCTAAAGCCTAATTTTAGGGCAAAAAAGGAACATTAAACTTTTGCAACCTATTGGTCCTTTCCTCCTGAATAATACTGACTTCAGTATAGAAATGCTATTATCTACCATATAACACAGAATAATAGGTTTGGAAGGTTTCCTGGTCTAACCCCCTACTTGAGCAGTTTAGTTATTTAGTTATTTAATTATTATTTAGTTATTTATTAGATTTATATTGCCGCCTCTTCGCCCATGGCGACTCAAGGTAGCTTACAGAATATAAAAAAACCACATTTAAAAAACTAAAACTCATAAAAAAATCAAATAAATTAATGTAATAAAATCACCCTTGACCCCCACCTCCCGCCCCAGCGACAGCCGATCACACAAGTCATTGAATGGGCTTCATCCCACTCTGGGTTCCCCAGGCCCGCTGGCAGAACCAGGTCTTCAGCACCTTCTGGAAGAGAATTAAGGTGGGGGCCAGTGGTGGGTTCCTCCCGGTTCGATATGATGTCACCGAACCGGTACTGTGCCCCCGCCCCCCCCGGCCCCCACATTATTCTTACCTTTTATTTGGCCCCACCCCCAATCTATTGCTGCCTCCTGAGTCCCATCTGATGGCTAGAAGGAAAAAAACTCTTTAAACTCTTGCTGCGGGGCTTCAAAGGGCCGCCCTACAGCTGATCAGTGTTAAAAGCAAACAAATGAATAGACCGGTGCCTGCAAAAATAAATGGGTAGACCAGTGCCTGCAAAAATAAATGGGTAGATCGGTACAACTCTGCAAGCAGTTAAAAGCCTGGTAGACTAGTATCTCTGCTAAATCCTAAATAATTGTCACATGACCATCAAGCCACGCCCACAAAATAAGCCATACCCATAGAACCGGTTGTAAAAAAATTTAGAACCCACCCCTGGTGGGGTCCGTTCTAATCTCTGGGGGAAATGATGTTCCAGAGAGAGGGAGCCACCATGGAGAAGGCCCTTCTTCTGAGTTCCATCAGGTGTACGTCCCTTGGAGATGGGACCTGCAACATTCCCAACTCTGATAGGTTGGGTAGATGTAACCAGCAAGAGATTGTTCCTCAGATAACCTGGTCCCAAGCCATGGGACCATCCATACATAACCTACATACATACAGAATGGAGCTGGAAGGGATCTTGGAGGTTTTCTAGTCCCACCCTCTGCTCAAGCAGGAGGCCCTATACCATTCTGAATAAATGGCTGTCCAATCTCTTCTTGAAAACCTCCAGTGATGGAACACCCACAATCCCAAGCTAGTCGATTGATTAATTGTTCCCCCTATCAGAAAATTTCTCCTTAGTTCTAGATTGGATCTCTCTTTAATGATCCGCCATTATTTCTTGTCCTGCCATCGATGCTTTGGAGAATGGGTTGACCCCTTCTGCTCTGTGACAGCCCAGGGGTGAAATGTTCCCAGTTCGAACTGGCTCGGGCAAGTAGGTAGCGATGGCGGTGGGCAGTTCGGAGAACTGGTAGCAAAAATCCCTGCCCCTGCCCCCCCATGCCCAGCTGAGCCCCACGATCATCAGAGGCTTTTTTTCTTTTACATGCCTCTGATGAGCCAAGCTCAGATGATCCAAGCTCTGACAATCCCAGCTGAGTTGCCTGCTAATCAGGCAACTCATCTTGGATCATCAGAGCCATTTAAAAGAAAAAAAACTTTTTTTCTTTTAAATGATTCTGACAATCCAAGCTCTGACGATCCCAGCTGAGTTGCCTGATCGGCAGAGGGTTTTAAAAACCCTCTGACGATCAGGCAACTCAGCTGGGATCGTCAGAGCCTTTTGAAAGCATTTTTTTACATGGTTTTGCGCCCACCCAGTCACATTACCCCCCACCAAGCCACGCCCACAGGACCGGTAGTAACAAATTTTAGATTTCACCACTGTGACAGCTCCTCAAGTACTGGAAGTGATCATATCACCCTTAGTCCTTCTCTTCATTATTGAATAAATGCAATTCATTATTTACCAAAAGCTAAATCATAGGATATTACATAAAACCAAAAACCTTTGCAGTGGTAAAATGCATATAATCCCGTATTACTATTCATCATTACTATTCATCAAAGAATTGAGGCCTTTGAACTATGGTGCTAGAGAAGACTCCTGCAAGTCCCTTGGACTGCAAGGCGATCAAACCGGTCAGTCCTAGAGGAGATCAACCCTGACTGCTCTTTAGAAGGCCAGATCCTGAAGATGAAACTCAAATACTTTGGCCACCCAATGAGAAGGAAGGACTCCCTGGAGAAGAGCCTAATGCTGGGAACAATGGAGGGCAAAAGAAGAAAGGAATGACAGAGGCGGCTGGATGAAGTCACTGAAGCAGTCAGTGTGACTTTAAATGGTCTCCAGGGGATGGTAGAGGACAGGAAGGCCTGGAGGAACATTGTCCATGGGGTCGCAATGGATAGGACATTTTATTTATTTATTATTTATTTATTAATTAGATTTATATGGCGCCCTTCTCCGGAGACTCAGGGCGGCTTACAATGCGTTAAGCAATAGCCTTCATCCTTTTGTATATTTATACAAAGTCAGCTTATTGCCCCCACAAACTGGGTCCTCATTTCACCTACCTTAGAAAGGATGGAAGGCTGAGTCAACCTTGAGCCTGGGGAGAGTCCAACTTGCAATAATTGCAGACAGCTGAATGTTAATAACAAGCTTTTAGTCTGTTGAGCTATCCAGGCACAGGTTAGTTGTGAAGTCCTGTGACATGACTTCACAACTAACAATAACAACAATTTATCATTTCCATTCTTGGTAAGTGAGTGGCACATTTGTCCTCCTTTTCCAATGTTTGAACCTTTCGTGTTGATTTCATATTTGCAAAACAGATACTGCATTTTTTGCATCGAGGTTTACTTTGTCCTTTCTCAATCATCAGTTTTGCATATCTTCAATTATGCAGCCAATTTTCATTAGTCCTTTTTTTAAAAAAAAATAAAAATCTCCATTTCCCAAGAAAATGCCATGGATGCATTTATAAAGTCCTCAAGAGTGAGGCTCAGCTGGAGACCATCTTCAAGTAGCTTACCTTGTCTACAATTAGCATACATTAGGAACAAAATCTGATTGATTTTGCTTCTTTGCTTCACTTCTTGCAGCTCAGTGATTCAATTTCCTTTTATTTCCAAGACTTAAGATAGCAATAACAATAGCACTTAGACTTATATACCACTTTACAGGGCTTTACAGCCCTCTCTAAGCAGTTTACAGAGTCAGCATATTGCCCCCAACAATTTGGGTCCTCATTTTATTCACCTTGGAAGATTTGAACTGCCAAATTGCAGGCAGCCGGCAGGCAGCAGAAGTAGCCTGCAGTACTGCATTCTAACCACTGCGCCACCGCGGCTCATAGATACTTTTGACCTTAGCTCTGTGATCCCAATGATTTTGTCTCCAAACCCTAAATCAAAACACGGCCCGTAGGGTTGCCAGGTGTCCACTATTTGAGCAGACAGTCCACTTTTTTCACATTATGTTCACTATTTTTTTTCCCACAAAATAGTGGACATTTCTTTTATTCAAAAGCTTTATGATGAAATGGTACGTAATCTAAAGCTGTACAGTCTAAGAGAATAAGGATAGGAGAATCGTGTTTTGTCTTTTTTTTCATAAGTTAGAATGAGACAAAGATCGAATATCCATTGAACTCGATTCTCCGAAAAAATTAATGATGAGATTAAAATAAAAATATATTATAAAATTATGTACAGTTCACATTTTTAAAATGTATTGTAGCTTGTGTCGACTGACCTAAAATGGCATGTTAAAATGTTTGTAAGAAAATATATAATTTAATTGTAATTTTTTTTTAATTTTTTTACTACTTAACCCCCCTCCCCCTGCTTGTCCGCTATTTTTTGGAAGCAGACCTGGCAACCCTAACGGAAAGACCTTTTGAATTTTTTTTGCACTGTTGGGAGTTTTTCATACTATTTGCCTGTAGTGAGCCGGCAAACCGTAAAATCTGCAAATTCTCATGCCACTCTTCCCCTCCTCCCTCTTCAAAATCAGATTGGACTTCGGTTAGTAGGATCGGTTGTCATGGTGTAGGGCTTAATAAAACAGATTTGTGATTTCGGGATTGCAGTATTGTACCAAAATACACACTTGGGCAAAAACAGAAACTACAACCCAGATTTCCACCATGTTTACAGGTATTAGAAAGATTGCTCATAATTAGAAGATAATGTATAAGTCAAGAGTTTTAAAGAGGGGAGATGAGAAAAAAAGGAAAAAGCTGGAATAGTCACCAGAATTTGGATTCATTTGGCTGCCACTGGGAAAGTTTTGAAATCAGATTTGGAAAGTCGAAGAGAAAGAAGGAAGGAAAGAAATAGGATAGAAATACTTTTGATCAAGCTCACTGAGGCCGCTCCTGTTCCTCATCCCCTAGTCAGCTCTGCCTTCTGTTGGAAGAATGTTTGGATTCACCTGGCCAATCCAAGTTTCAACCAAGTTTCAACTATATGTAATGCTTTGCTGCAGAAATAATAACATCGGTTGTATCAAGATCAGAAGGATGAAGACTTTCCTGTCACTTTAGCTCAGGGGTGTCAAACTCGATTTCATTGAGGGCCGCATCAGGGTTTTATTTGACCTCGGGGGTGAGGAGTGGGGTGCCCAGGGTGGGTGTGGTCCAGTGGTGAAATCCAAATTGTTTACTACCGGTTCTGTGGGTGTGGCTTGTGGGCGTCGTGCGGCTTGGGGGGGAGTGTCTTGGCAGGCATGGCAGGGGAAGGATACTGCAAAATCTCCATTCCCACCTCTTCCCTTCCCTTCCCTGTCCCTGTCCCTGTCCCTGTCCCTGTCCCTTTCCTTTTCCTTTTCCTTTTCCTTTTCCTTTTCCTTTTCCTTTTCCTTTCCTTTCCTTTCCTTTCCTTTCCTTTCCTTTCCTTTCCTTTCCTTCCCTTCCCTTCCCTGTCCTTTTCCTTTCCTTTCCTTTCCTTCCCTGTCCTTTTCCTTTTCCTTTTCCTTCCCTTCCCTTCCCTGTCCTTTTCCTTTCCTTCCCTTCCCTTCCCTTCCCTTCCCTTCCTTGTCCTTGTCCTTGTCCTTGTCCTTGTCCTTGTCCTTGTCCTTGTCCTTCCCTTCCCTTCCTTGTCCTTGTCCTTGTCCTTGTCCTTGTCCTTGTCCTTGTCCTTGTCCTTGTCCTTGCCCTTCCCTTCCCTTCCCTTCCCTTCCCTTCCCTTCCCTTCCCTTCCCTTCCCTTCCTTTCCCTTCCCTTCTCACAGTTGTCATGACTTCAGCTAAAAATATACCTTGTTTTGATTCCCACCCCACCTCAGTAAGGGAATAAACTGCTTCATATTATCCCTACAAATATGTCAAGCATGTTTGTATTTGGAGAATTAGCTCCAAGTGTTTTTTTTTTTTCTTAACTACTCTTTAGAGGATGGGGGAGGGAGGGAGGGAGGGAAGGAGAGGGGGGGGGGATTTGGAGCTCGTCTCTCAGTTTTTTGTTTATTGTTAACCATATCTTGTCATTGTGCCAAATTGGCAAACAGTTATTAGTGGAGCCAGTTGTCTTTCGAATTGAGTTTTACAACAGTTAAGCTGCATGCGAATTTGGCATATGATCTGCATAGATTAGAATACACATATACATATACACGCCAAGCAAACCTTCCTTGCAAAATATGGCATGAAGTCATCAGATAGATTACAAGCCTCTCGAGAGAGAGCTGAGCCCTGCTTCATTGAGAGGGGTGGGTGCCTAGATTAGATTGCTCATAAATATTCATCACTTGGCGAGCACTGAGTTAAATGACCATCTATATGCGCAAATGAGCTTTCTCGGATTTAACCGTACAGATTGGCTTTGCAAGATAGCCTGTGCTGCTGCTTCGAAACCAATTTGGCTTCGCTGGACAAGTTCACAAACGGTATCTCAGCCTTAAGGACACAGTTCACCCAGGCGTGAGCGAAGCCCTGTTCAATTCCTAGCCA
Organism: Arizona elegans; assembly: GCA_022577455.1. NCBI lineage: Eukaryota > Metazoa > Chordata > Lepidosauria > Squamata > Colubridae > Arizona > Arizona elegans. Next base: position 88,438,989 of record JAKOOJ010000005.1, on the reverse strand, counting down.
ACGGGAAAGCTTGGCAAGCCAAATTTGTGAAGTGAAATTGAAAATTGCCTTTGAGGTGATGCGGGAAAGACATTCTGCAAGATGGAATTGTTTGGCTATTTCAACTTCATCCATTATGGTGATGAACAGGTGAACGAATGTTGGGCGGCAGAAAGAAAGAGAGAAGAGATTACTGTAAAATGCGACACCTTGGAAACTTATCAACACAATAACAGAGTAACAGAATAACAGAGTTGGAAGGGACCTTGAAGGTCTTCTAGTCCAACCCTTGGCTCAAGCAGGAGATCCTATACCAGGGGTCTCCAACCTTAAACACTCAAAGAACCATTTGGACCTGTTTCTCACAGAAAAGAAAACATTGGGAGCCACAAAACCTGGGTGGGCGTGGCCAACTCCATGTCACTCACTTCCACCAGTTACATGACCACCCCCTAACCACGCCTACCCAGCCGGTCATTAGGGCAGACACTGGGAACCACAAAACCCTTTTGACATCTCTCTCTCTCTCCCTCCTGCCCTCCCTTCCCCACTCTCTCCCTCTCTCTCCCCCTTTCTCTCTGTATCTCTCTATGTCTCTCTCTCTCCCTCTGTATCTCTCTGTCTCTGCCCTGGCTGCTTCCCCATCCACCGCCATCACCCTTACCTTCTCAAGCCAGGCAAGGAGTGACTGGGAGGGGGAGGGCGATGGGCGGGGCCAGCCAGTGGTGGGATCACCTGACAGGGAGCCACAGCAAAAGGCCCAAAGAGCCCCAGGTGGCTCCAGAGCAACAGGTTGCTGACACCCATCCTATAACAGCCGAGGTGGTGCAGTGGTTAGAGTGCAGTACTGCAGCTACTTCAGCTGACTGCTAGTTCAGCAGATCAGCAGATCAAATCTCACTGGCTCAAGGTTGACTCAGCCTTCCATCCTTCCAGGGTGGGTAAAATGAGGACCCAGATTGTTAGGAGGCAATATGCTATTTAGTATACTGTTTTTGTTGTAAGCCGCCCAGATTCCTCGGAGAGTGGGCGGCATAGAAATATGACTAATAAAATAAATAAAATAAAATATATCATTTCAGACAAATGGTTGTCCAATCTCTTTTTAAAAACCTCCAGCGTTGGAGCACCCACAACTTCTGAAGGCAAGCCATTCCATTGATTAATCGTTCTAACTGTCAGAAAATTTCTCCTAAGTTCTAGGTTGGATCTCTCTTTGATGACTTTCCATCCATTGCTTCTTGTTCTGCCTTCGGGTGATTTCAGGAATAGGTTGACCCCCTCTTCTTTGTGGCAGCCCTCAAATATTGAAAGACTGCTATCATGTCTGCCCTAGTCCTTCTTTTCACTGAACTAGACATATCCAGTTCCCTCAATTGTTCTTCATATGTTTTAGCCTCCAGTCCTCTAATCATCTTTGGTCCTCTTCTCTGCACTCAACATCTGAGTCTCAACATCTTTTTTATATTGTGGTGATCAACACTGGATGCAATATTCCAAGTGTGGTCTTATCAAGACATTATAAAATGATATTAATACTTTATGTGATCTTGATTCTCTCTGTTGTGGTCCGCCAGCAGCCTGAGGAGCTGGCAGCGGAGTTGGACAGTGAGGAGGCTGGGGAGGAACATGGGCCAGTCCAGGGTGAAATGTAAAATTTGTTACTACCAGTTCTGTGGGCGTGGCTTGGTGGTGGTGGGGGAGTAATGTGACTAGGTGGGTGTGGCCAATTTTTTTTTTTAACTTTTCAAAGCATTTTTTCTAATGCTTTGAAAAGCCTCTCTGACGATCAGGCAACTCAGCTGGGATCACCGGAAACTTTTCAAAGCATTTTTTAAACCACCTCTTCGACCAAGAGGTTCCAGAAAAAAATGCTTTGAAAAGCCTCTGACGATCCCAGCTGAGCTGCGTGATCATCAGAGGCTTTTTTTTTTTTTAACTTTTAAAAGCATTTTTTCGTCGGAAGAAGTTGTAAAAAAAATGCTTTAAAAAAAAGCCTCTGATGATCATGTGGCTTAGCTGGGCATGTTGGGGTGGGGGGCAGGGATTTTTGCTACAAGTTCTCCGAACCACCTGCCACTATCGCTACCAGATTGGGCGATCCAGTCTGAACCGGGAGCATTTCACCCCTGGGCCAGACCTGGAGTCTGGGGAAGGCTTGGACGAGGCTCTGCATCAGAGGCAGAGATGGGGCCAGGACCATCTGGGAGTGATGCGCAGACTCTGGAGCCCCCAGAGTCGGACAGCAGAGAGGCAGAAGAACAGGAGGAGCCTGTTCCTAGTGCACGCATACGCAGAGCTGCCAGAAGACAAGAGCAGCTAAAGCAAAAGGGACGACTCGGGAGTAAGGCCAAGAGATGATTGGTCCCTCCCATAAGGCTTAAAAGAAAAACAAAGGCTCTTGGGCCTTTTGCAGGAAAGCAACGTTGCTAACTCTGTTTCCAGTCGGCATCTCTTGTTTCTTTCTGAACTTCATAGGACTTTGCCAAGTAAGGCCTTTGGCAGGGTGTCAAAGAAGATAAAGGTTGGTGATTATCCTGAAGGACTTCTTCCGAAGGACTTGTTTTGCAACAAATTGGGACTCAACTGGGAATGAACATAATTCTCAGCTGTTACAATAAAATAGGTTTATTTGGGACTCATTGTGTATTGTAATGACTCAGTAAGCCTAGGTTACAACACTATCCCTTTGTTAATGTATGGTTTCTCATAACATCTGCTCATTCACAAAATGGGGTTCAGCCTTCCAAACAACACAGGAAAAGGGGCCCCCTCTCCCAGTGCAAGCTGGGAGATTCATATCACCGATTGCTCCTTATCCGTGCTACACCACGTATCCTCCTCCTTTCCTTTCATTAATTTCTCAGATTCCAATTCAGTAGCTAATCTAACCAGTATTGTAACCAGTGTGTGTAAAACATACAAGGATATACACGCACCTGCCCATAAGGAATTCCTAATGCAATTGATTTTTTTTTTTTTTAATAAACAGAATGCTTTCCGGTAGAAGATAATCTTTGTAGCTCAGGTTTGAGCTACAAAGGAGTCCTTAGTGCTCTCTGAGCTTGGTTATTGGCATACAGATATTTTATCTCCTAGGTAACATCATCAGTACTGGTGGGTGTGGGGTTTGCTCCCTATTTATACACAGTAGCTTGCTCTGCCAGTGTTGGTGGGGTGGGGTTTTCTCCTTGGGGGTTCCTTAATTAGGTTATTGCTTTCTGCTTGATTGTTTCTCTGGTGTTAATCCCTGCTTATCTGGGTATTGGTTGCTAGAGAGGATGTGTTTTGGTCTTTATGTTTTTTTATTGCCTCTTGGTGTCCAAATGTGTGGTATCTCTATGTGTCTATTGATGGCTGAGTGCCAAACCTCCAGGAATTTCCTAACATTTTTGGATATAGCTTGGTCTAAAATCCTTACCATTTCTCAACTATGGTTGTGTCTCTTCTTGCTCTAGAAAGGGAACGGTTTAAGAATGTTAGCTTTCCAATCTGGAAAAGCAGAATAAAAGAATAAGAGTAACCAAGAGAATTGGCTCATAAAATCATCTGCTACAATGTCCTACCTGTCAATGACTACTTCAGCTTCAATCACAATACATGAGCACACAATAGATACAAACTAAAAGTGAACCTCTCCAAACTCGATTGCAGAAAATACGACTTCAGCAACAGAGTGGCCAATGCCTGGAATGCACTACCTGACTCTGTAGTTTCATCCCAAAACCCCCAAAATTTTAACCTAAGACTGTCTACTGTTGACCTCACCCTATTTCTAAGAGGTCTGTAAGGGACATGCATAAGAGCACCAGTGTGTCTACCGTCCCTGTCCTAATGTTCCCTTTAATTGTATTTATTTTATGTATTCAGTTCATGCTTATACTTGTATATATTATCTAATGTGTACTCAACAAATAAATAAAATAAAATAAATAAATTGAATGTTATCTCTTGTTCTTTTGGGGGGCTATTCTTGGTGCTTGAGACAAATCTATGCACCTTAGATTACCAGGCAAAATTGACTGAAAAGTTTTCCCCAAAGCATGCCACTCTTCCCTCCTTGTTGGGCCTGCCAAGCTCCTGCCCAATCCCTAAATTATTAAATTAGGGTTTCCATGATCATCTGGAGGTCACAGGGCCTAATGCCTCTTAATGTGATGGAACTGTCAGCTACAATTATCACCAGCAGTAAAACATAGTTTTATAGCCCCAAGTGCAATAAATTAACATGTGCAGGTCCAACTGCAGTGGTCAGCGATATTTCTGCATCATTAAGGTTTGATGAGAAAGCTGGGTCTTTGCTTGGGGGGTGGGGTGGAAAGGGGTGGGATGAAGCAAAAATTGGTTGCTTTCACCTGATGCAACTATTTGATACATTGAACATAGGAGTGCTTCTCAAATTTCATTGCATGCCTTGAGGGAAAAGAATTCAAGCAAACGCCCATTCTAGGGTGTTGCTTACAGCTGTCATTTTCTGGCGCCATTGCTTTACAAGTGTTTCTAAAATGCTTGAAAACAGAATCCTAGTTGCTTCTCTGCAGCCAAACCATTCTCCCATAACCTACCTATCTCTTCCCACTTATGGCTATATCCATGTTGCTTCAATCTTTACAATTTATATTGTTTTTATTGTTTCCTAGCATGATTTGATTGCTTATTAGTATCCTATGACTATCACTAAGTGTTGTATCTTATGATTCTTGATGAATGTTTTATTTATTCTTTATGTACACTGAGAGCGTATGCACCAAAGACAAATTCCTTGTGTGTCCAATCACACTTGGTCAATAAAGAATTCTATTCTATTCTATTCTATTCTATTCTATTCTATTCTATTCTATTCTATTCTATTCTATTCTATTCTATCCGCTCCCTGCTCCATCCGGGAGTGTGGGAGGATCCCTTGGAAGGCAGGGCGGAGGATTTTGGACAATACTTGTATGACAAAATCGCTCAGATCTAGGGGGATTTGGACTTTAACTGGGTAGATCAGGGCAGAGTGACGAGGAATAGTCTTGAGAATGTTATCTGGGAGGAGTTTGACGCTGTGACTCCCGATGATGTGGACAGGATTTTGGGGAGACTTAGTGCGGCCACATGTTTACTGGACCCGTGTCCCTCCTGGTTGGTACTGGCTTCCCGGGAGGTTACACGAGGCTGGCTCCAGGGTGTTATCAACGCTTCGCTGAGTGAGGGCCACTTCCCCACTGCCTTGAAAGAGGGGGTGGTTAGGCCTCTCCTCAAGAAGCCGTCTCTGGATCCGGCAATATTGGCCAACTACCATCCTGTCTCCAACCTTCGCTTCATGGCGAAGGTTGTTGAGAGTGTGGTCGCGCGACAGTTCCCACAATTCCTGGAGGAAACATCTTATCTAGATCTGTTCCAGTCGGGTTTCAGGTCTGGGTACAGCACGGAAACGGCATTGGTCACGTTGGTTGATGATCTCTGGAGGGCTCGGGACAGGGGCTGCTCCTCTGTTCTGGTCCTGTTAGATCTCTCAGCGGCTTTTGATACCATTGACCATGGTATCATGCTGCACCGGCTGGAAGAGTTGGGGGTGGGAGGCACCATGTTGCGGTGGTTCTCCTCCTTTCTCTCCGACCGGTCGCAGTTTGTGTTGGCAGGGGGGCAGAGGTCGACCTCAAGGCCTCTCATCTGTGGAGTGCCGCAGGGATCGGTCCTCTCGCCCCTTCTGTTCAACATTTATGTAAAGCTGCTGGGCGAGATCATCCATGGCTTCAGGGTGAGATACCATCAGTACGCTGATGACACCCAGCTGTACATCTCCACCCCAGGCCACCCCAATGATGCCCTTGAAGTGATGTCCCAGTGCCTGGAGGCTGTGCAGATCTGGATGGGGAGGAACAGGCTCAAGCTCAACCCTTCCAAGACTGAGTGGCTGTGGCTCCCGGCATCCCAATATAGTCAGTTGACTCCATCACTGACTATTGGGGGTGAGTCTTTGGCCCCCACAGAAAGGGCTCACAATCTGGGAGTCCTCCTGGATATGCAGCTGTCCTTGGAGGAACATCTGACAGCTGTAACTAGGGGGACCTTTTGTCAGGTTCTCCTGATTCGCCAGTTGCTGCCCTTTCTTGATCGGGATTCCCTGTGCACAGTCACTCATGCCCTCGTCACTTCTCGCCTTGACTACTGCAACGCTCTCTACATGGGGCTCCCCTTGAAGAGCACCCGGAGGCTCCAACTGGTCCAGAATGCAGCAGCGTGGGTAGTGATAGGAGCAGCATGGCGCTCCCATGTAACACCGCTCCTGCGCGAGCTGCACTGGCTCCCAGTGGTCTTCCGGGTGCGCTTCAAGGTGTTGGTTATCACCTTTAAAGCGCTCCATGGCATCGGGCCTAGCTATCTTCGAGACCGCCTGCTGCTACCGACGACTTCCCATCGTCCCGTGCGCTCCCACAGAGAGGGCCTCCTCAGGGTGCCATCAGCCAATCAATGCAGGCTGGTGACCCCCAGGGGGAGGGCCTTCTCTGTGGGGGCACCTACCCTCTGGAATCAGCTGCCCCCAGAGATAAGGAGAATCCAAGACCTTAGTGCCTTCCGCCGTGCCCTTAAAACCCACTTTTTCCAGCAAGCCGGGCTGGCTTAAGAAGAAATTTTAAATGTTTTAATTGGTTTGTATTTTTAATTCTGGGCCAAATTTATATATATTTTAATTGTTTTTAATATTTGTATTTCATGTTTTTTAATTCTGGCTGTACACCGCCCTGAGTCCTCAGGGAGAAGGGCGGTATATAAATTTAAAATAAAATAAAATAAAATAAAATAAATAAAATAAAATAAAATAAAATAAAATAAAATAAAATAAAATAAAATAAAATAAAATAAAATAAAATAAAATAAAATAAAATAAAATAAAATAAAATAAAATAAAATAAAATAAAATAAAATAAAATAAAATAAAATAAAATAAATAAATTCTATTCTATTCTATTCTATTCTATTCTATTCTATTCTATTCTATTCTATTCTATTCTATTCTATTCTATTCTATTCTGTTTGCCAAGCTGTTGGCTTTCTTCTCAGACCTAACCAGATGGGCAGCCACCATCTCTAGAATATGTTCTGCAGATCCAACACACTTTTAAGAGGAATCATTGTAGTAGATTCTAATGTTCTGCCACCCATGATGGTAGAGCAAAGAACAAAGGAGCAGGCTAAATGAAGGGACATGGCTGTTCCATTCAGAACATCATCTCTTCCACTGATAAGGTTTCTTCAGACAAGGAATGGCTTTTGCACTAACTCAAAGGTTTGTGGAAATTCATCCTGCAGAATGAAGTTTCACAGATAATGGATAGCTTAATATTTCTCCTTCCTTCCTTCCTTCCTTCCTTCCTTCCTTCCTTCCTTCCTTCCTTCCTTCCTTCCTTCCTCGCCTTCTCCCTTCCTCCCTTCTCACCTTCCTTTCTCTTTCCTTCCTTCCTCCCTTCCTCTCCCTCCCTTCTCTCCTTCCCTTCTCTCCTTTCTTCCTTCCTTCCTTTCTCCCTCCCTTCTTTCTTTCTCTCTCCCTTCTTCCTTCCTTCCTTTTCCTCCCTCCCTTCCTTTTTCAAGTGAGGCTTTACAGGGATTGGGTGAATGAATTGTAGGCACTGGGTGGGGTCACATTTTGCACTGAGGTGGTGTGTTGAATCAGAGGGTGTCACAATTTGCCTGCCTTTTGTAGTCCACACCACAGCATTTTGGCTTTACTATGGATTATGCAAATTCCTCCAGGTTTGTTTTGCAATTTTTAGCAGCCATGACAAGGATGAGCACTTTCATAATTTCAAAAACTGGGCACTAGAGGACACTAAAGATTTTAGGTAACGGAAAGATGGACAGGCCTGTCAAATGAGGCAAACCATTAAAACAATAAAAATACTAAAGGAGACCTTTGAGGAACGGAGTCAGACAATAGTAGCCACAACATCAACATTGTCAGTAATGATGTTTGTTTCTAGATCTGTTTGTCCTTTACTTCCATTCATCCATATGTCCATCTGCGGCTATGCTTCTATGATTAATACATAGGTCCATCCCTCTGTCCATTTGTTCATTGGAAATCTCCCTGTCCATTTGTCCATCCATCCTTCCTCGATCTAGGTGTCCACCTGTCAGTTTATCCACCTGGTCATTCTTCAGTCAATCAATCATCTGTCTGTCCATAACTCTATCCATCCATCTGTCGATCTATCCTTCTAACTGCCTGTCTTTTGTCCATTCTTCTGTCCTTCTGCCTTTTCCTCTATCCTCCACCTGCCCTGTCTGTCTCTCTGTCTTGCCATCAGTTTTCCATTATTGGAACGGGAAGAATGTGATGCCTGTCCTGAAAGATTTTCACTGCCTCTCAGTTGCTCACCAGGCATAACAGACGTGTGAACATTTAAGACTTTTAAATGGCCTTGAATGCTGAAGCCATCTGTTTCATGACAAACTTGTCCAGTTTCTTAGATCATAAAAAGAGGTCCTTTTGAAGATCCTTCCCATCAATGCCAGAAGCTTGGCTACATGTTACACTGAAAAGGACCCTCTTCTGTCTGGTTTCCAAGTTGTGAAATGTTCTTCATAAGGATGTAAACTTTCCTCCCATTCTCTCAGTATATTGAAGATGGCAAAAGTGCATCTTTCACCAAGCTTTTAATCGTTTATTATTTTAATACCTGCTTTTAATACTCATTTGGGTTTTAATAGTACTAATTGTTCTTTGTTTTAAACTTCAATTAAAAAAACCAAACCCAAATCTCTAAGCCACTTGGAGCGCTGGGATAAAATATTTGTGTTTCAATAGTACTCTAAACTAACTTGACCAGAACTGGGTGAAATGCTACTGGTTTGGACTGGTTCGCCTGAACCGATAGTAAAAAATGTTACCGGTTCGGACGAATCGGTATTTCCATCGATCAGCTGTGCAACAATCAGCTGTGCCGCGTGATATTATATTTGCTAGAAAACAGGAAATCCTGCTTTCTAGTGAATCTAAATCACGCGGAACAGCTGTTCCCCCTCTCACTGTTTTACTTACCTTTGCAGACTGAGAAAAGGCTTCTTAATCCTCCTCTTTCAGCACTCCGCAGCAGCATCTGTGGTGTGCACGCGCATGAAGTGCACATTTGGCATGCACCGTGTATGCGCGCACTAAGTGAACCCGTAGCAGACTTCAGAACATTTCACCCCTGACCAGAACCAATGACAAATGTGCAAAATTGCTAAAAGATTGTCCTTACCATTTTATTATAATTCATAATTTCTACCGTGCAACATTTTCCAGAGGCTCAGTTAAGACCCTTTGACGAGGAAACTGTGATGCACTTATGCCATCCATCTGAAGCTTTGCTTCGCTGTCTATGAGACCACCGATTTTAATATTTCTGCAAAGGTTTGATTCTATTTTCCACAGCCTTGGTTTCTAAAATAGATATTTGTTTTGCTTTACAATACACTTTTCAAACAAAGGAAACAAAACAGAATGCTATCCAGGTCATTTTAGAAAGCAAAATCTAGTTCTCTCCATTACTCATTTTTCTTCCTTTACACTTCCTTACCCTAATTTTTTCAAGATGGATGGTTTTTTTTCTCTCTCTCTATCTCTTTCTTTGGCAATATTATTTCTGCGAAAAAAAGGAAAATTCCCTCTGGTCTAATTGTCTTGGAAGTAGACTACTGTTTTTAAATTAATTAATTGCCCCTTGCCTTTGCTATACATCTTTTCTTTCTTTTCTTTTCACGTTAGAAAGATTTAATTCTGTAGCTTGCAGCAACCACTCTTATTAGGAGCATCTTCGTTGTAACTATGCATGTTAATTATACTTGAAACCCTTTGGACTTGAGAAGAATGCTTTATTAAGAGAGCTCTGTGCTCCATACAATTTTTTTATTATTAGTATTTAAGTACAGCTATGGAGTCTCTTTTGGTGACGTGGTGGCTCAGGGGCTAAGACGCTGAGCTTGTCGATCAAAAGGTCAGCAGTTCAGCAGTTCGAATCCCTAGTGCCGTGTAACAGGGTGAGCTATTGTCCCAGGTTCTGCCAACCTAGCAGTTCGAAAGCACGTAAAAAATGCAAGTAGAAAAATAGGGACCACCTTTGGTGGGAAGGTAACAGTGCTCCATGCGCCTTTGGCATTTAGTCATGCCGGCCACATGACCACTGAGATTTCATCAGACAGTGCTGGCTCTTCGGCTTTGAAACGGAGATGAGCACTGCCCCCCTAGAGTCGGGAATGACTAGCACATATGTGTGAGGGTAACCTTTACCTTATGGAGTCTCCTTGGACACCATGCCTTGATTTTACTTTTAAAAGCATTTTTTCGGCTGAAGAGGTTGTAGAAAAAATGCTTTTAAAAATTAAAAAAAAGCCTCTGATAATCACCAGCTCAGCTGGGCATGGGTGGGGGTGCAGGGATTTTTGCTACCGGTTCTCTGAACCACCCGCCGCCATCGCTACCAGATCAGGCGATCTGGTCCAAACCGGGAGCATTTCACCCCTGCTTCAAGCGTTTCTGGAAGTTACACAACCCTTGAGCTTTCTTATGATTCAATTGAGCTGAAGTTCAGGCAAGGTGTGGTCTACTACCACTCTAGCTCTTATAAAAGGTGAACAGGCTGAGCCTGAAGGTGGGGTCAAATGCATCATCAGTCTGGAGTCCCTACACTCCCAAAGGTGACCTCAGTCCAACCCCTCTTGAAGACCATTGACTCTTATCTGATGTCAATTTGCCTTGACCATTAGTAGATCGGATTCTTGTGTAGAGGTGCATGGAATAACTTCGCAGCGCTTTTGAATTGTATCCTGGCTCCTGGTTTCCTACACCAGACATCTCTATTCTTAGGTCCAGCTTTGGTTGAGGAGAAGATTACTAGAAAGAAGTTTGCCAAGTTTGGACAAAGAGTCTTGCAGATGGATATTCCCAGCAGACCTTTGCAAACAACTTATGAAAGTGCTATATAGGAAGACCATATTTTTTACCCTAACACAAATTCACACTCTGTAAGTATCTGAAATGGGACACAGTAATATAGTAAGAAGCTCTTTTCCGACACAAACAAATTAAAGAATTAATGCATAAGCAATTGTAAGGATCACTTTCTCAATTGCTTGCTTGCTTCTCAGATGAATCAGTTGCCTGATTGATCCTTTTCAAGCCAACAGATCACCTGAGCTCTTGAAAACTGATAAAACAAATAATGGTGGACACTGGGGTCAATTATCTGTGAGGGATCTTTGGTGCTTCCTGAGCTTGGTTGTTTTCTCACAGACGTTTCATTACCAAAACTAGTAATGTCATCAGTGCTAGTTCAATTATCTCAGCTCAATTATCTGTCTCATGAACAAGTTTTGGGATCCCATGGTTGATATGAACAAGCAATGGGCTAGTTTGCTTGCTATAGTTTATACAGGATGCTTGCTTGACTATAATGTGGGCAATGGAGGAAGCCCAAATGCATTTATGACAAGACCCATAATAGTGGCCCATTGAGTAAGGCCAAGCATTTAAGTTATGTGGTACATCTATGAATCATGTCCCGTGCTTTGAGAAATTTTGTTGGGTGGAATGCAGAGTTGGACAAGAGAGGTCTTCCTGGAGATGATGGTAGAACATAGTTGGCTGGTCTAACTGGGATGACCATGTCCCACCAAAGATCTGTTTCATTCTATCATTTTTCCGAATGTTCTGTAGAAAATCTCCAATGTTGCATGACATTTAAAGCCTTTCTACTATCCTCATAAGTAAGGGGAAGAATGAAAATATTTTATTTTTGCAGTGGTCTCCTTATCACACAAGGGACTCTGACTCTGGCTAAGACTCTAGCTTGTCGATCGAAAGGTCGGCAGTTCAGCGGTTCAAATCCCTAGTGCCGGGTAACAGGTGAGCTCCTGTTACTTGTCCCAGCTTCTGCCAATCTAGCAGTTCGAAAGCACGTACAAAACGCAACTAGAAAAACAGAGACCACCTTTGGTGGGAAGGTAACAGTGTTCCATGTGCCTTTGGCATTTAGTCATGCCGGCCACATGACCACGGAGATGTCTTCAGACAGCGCTGGCTCTTTGGCTTTGAAACAGAGATGAGCACTGCCCCCTAGAGTTGGGAACGACTAGCACATATGTGCAAGGGGAACCTTTACCTTTACTTTATCACACAAGACATGTGATAAGGATTTTGAATATTGTGCTTCAAACTTTCTGGAAAGAGTTGTGGGGGGGGAACGTAGCCTTCAGCTGGGTGATTGAGAAATCTCCATAGACATCCAGCTTTCTCCTATTAAATGGCCCAAAGCCACTGCTTTAGGGACCAGAACCTAGAAAGCAGGAGAGAGTAGCTTATCAAGTTTCTTCCTTGAGCATGGCTGTGGGTGGTTTGACATCCGAGATGCACCTTTAACGCAGTGGTGGGATTCAATTTTTTTTAATACTGGTTCTGTGGGTGTGGCTTGGTGGGTGGGGCATGGTTTGGTGGGCATGGCTTGGTGGGCATGGCAGGAGAAGAATACTGCAAAATCTCCATTTCCACTCCACTCCAGGGGAAGGATACTGCAAAATCTTCATTCTGACCCTACTCCGGGGGAAGGATACCATAAAATCTCCATTCCCTCCCCACCCCACTAAACCTGCTTTCCAGCTCCGTGTGTGCAGGGCAACAAAAGAAGACCCAGCCAATCAGCTGGGACTCGATCAGCTGGGACTTGGGAGGCAGTGAATAGATGAGGGTGGGGCCAGTCAGAGGTGGTATTTGCTGGTTCTCTGAACTACTCAAACTTTCCTCTACCGGTTCTCCAGAACTGGTCAGAACCGGCTGAAACCCACCTCTGCTTTAATGGTCCAGAACTGCCAGTTGCTGACTTCCTCTCTCATCCCCATTAGGAAAACTGTAAAGGAAGCTTCGCTACATCAAATGCACTATTTTCACAGCTCTGTGTATGTATGTCTGCGTGTGAAGGAGATGGGAGGGGGGTTAATTGCCTGGAACCATGTGACAAGGCAATCGAACTAGTGGCATGGCAACTTGTTACATGTGATGTGGTGCTCTGAGGTAGAGAGTCTCCATCACCCTGGTAACCATTTGCACCTGCAAATGAAGGAGTGAGTCACAATGTTGAGATCTGGCATTTTTTCTTTACAGAACACACTGCAAGCTATTCATAGTCAAGGTTGCAGAAAGTGGTCTCCTTCCCCCCTCCCCACTTCTTTTTTTAATAAAATCTGCAGATGCTTCTTCAGACAAGCATAATAACCTAGAGTAACTGCCACGGACAGATACATTTGCCTCGTTAGATTGCATTCAGATCCTATTCAAGTTTTTATTTACAAGCCATAAAATAAAAGTTATCTTCTTCTTCTTTTTTAAATGTTTCATTTACTTTATTTGAATAACATGTAAAAATTCCATTTCAATCAAACAGTGTGTCGTCTGGGTACAGTTGTTTTTAGACAATTGTAATCAAAATGCTTACAAGGACATTCGTCACAATAACATTGATACTATACCAACAATAATATTTAGCTTGTCTATTTTATCAAATTTCCATTTTAACATTTATCCTTTTTATGTCCCTGCATTTCTAACTTCTGTTTTTATTGTGTAACCATTGGTAAAATAAGTCCCATGTCAAAAAGTTTGTCCTTAATAGTAAGCATTAGTCTCTCCATTTTTGCACATTCTAATAGTTTCTTAATTATGCTCTCATTTGTTGGGATATCATCATACTTCCATTGTTGAGCATATACAAATCTAGCTGCAGTTAATACATGTAAAATCAAGTATATAGTCCCTTTGTCATATTTTCCCAGCAGAATGCCCAATAAAAATATTTCTGGTTTCATGCTGTTTTATCATTTTTTCCAACCAAGTATGTATTTTCCTCCAGTATTTTTTGGCTTTTGGACATGTCCACCACATATGGTAATACCCTGTTTCCCCAAAAATATGACATCCCCTGATAATAAGGCCAATCGGGCTTTTGAGCGCTTGCGCTAAAATAAGCCTCCACCTGAAAATAAGCCCTCCCCAAAAATATTTAAATGCAGAGCTAGAAATCAGTTAAGACGGCAAGAGGAGCCCCATCTTGCTCCATGCACCCCAAAATAATAAGACCTCCCCGAAAATAAGCCCAAGCATTTATTTCAGGGTTCAAAAAATATAAGAAAGGGTCTTCTATCTTCTTATTGCCTTGGGGAGTTTGATTGCCATTGTACTGGATGCTACTCAAAGTTTCCTCCTTCAGCCTTTCTTCCCTTTGCAAAAAGTGGTCAGTATTTTTCTCAAGATGGAGTAATCCTATCTAAAAGTCCTTATGGATAGTTTGAGGAGCCAAGTCCACAATCCTTCACTCCCACCAAAATAATAGTGCCAGTCATTGCATCTTACCCATCTGGTACCGCAAACCTGTTAGTTCCACTGAGAATCTGCTTGTGGTCCTTGGTGCTCTCTGAGTTTGATAATTTGCAGGCAGACGTTTCATTACCTGACCAGGAACATCATCAGTGCACCCAGTCTCCATGGGTTCAGCATCCATTTTTCCCCCCATTCAATTCTGCCTGATTCTTGGAGGTGGCTTGGATAAGGATAATAACCTGATAATAAGGATAAAAATAATGTAATAAATGTAATAACCTGGCTCAAAAACAGTAACTCTGAGTGGGACCTTGGAGTCCTAGTGGACAAATCACCTAAACATGAGCCAGCCGTGTGCGACAGCAGCCAAAAAAGCTAATACAATCCTTGATTGTATAAACAGAGGCATAGAATCAAAATCATGTCAAGTATTAGTACCGCTTTATAAATCCTTATTAAGGCCACACCTGGAATCCTGCATCCAGTTTTGATCACCACATTACGAAAAAGATGTTTGAGACTTTGGAAAAAGTGCAAAGAAGAACAACTAAGAGGATCAAAGGCCTGGAGACTAAAACATATGAAGAATGGTTGTAGGAATTGGGTATGGCTAGTCTAGAGAAAAGAAGGACTAGAGTGACATGATAGCAGTTTTCCAGTACTTGAGGGGCTGCCACAGAGTAGAAGGGGGGTCAACTTGTTTTCCAAAGCACCATAAGGCAGGACAAGAAGCAATGGATAGAAACAAATCAAGGAGAGAAGCAAACTGGAATTAAGGAGAAACTTCCTAACAGTGAGAACAATTAACCAGTGGAATGGCTTGCCTTCAATTGTTGGTGCTCCATCATTGGAAGCTTTTAAGAAGAGACTGGACAGCCACCTGTGTGAAATGGTATAGGGCCGTGATAGCGAACCTATGGCACGGGTGGCATGCAGAGCGATCTCTGTGGGCACGCAAGCCATCGCCCTAGGTCACCTCCACTGCGTATGTGCACATGCTTCCTGCCGGCCAACTGACTGGTCTGCAGAGACATGTGCGCATGTGCAGCGGGAAGGGACTGGGTGGGTGGAGGGTTATGCACACATGTACAGGGCGCCAGGGGGGTTGTGCGCGCATGCACAGGGGGCCAGGGGGATGTGGCGCACCCCCCCCAGCCACATTTTGGACCTAGCAGGCCTCCATATGGCCTCCTGGGACCAAAAATGGGCCAGGGGATACACGCATGTGTGGAGAGGGGGACTGCGGGAGGGCAGGGAAACACGGGGGCGCACGTGCATACGGAGGGGGGCAGGGCACATGGGAGGCATTGCATTATGGGTGTGGGCATGCGTGCGGGCACTGTTGCACACATGCTTTCGGCACCCGAGGAAAAAAAGGTTAGCCATCACTGGTATAGGGTCTCCTGCTCAAGCAGGGAGTTGGACTAGACGACATCCAAGGTCCCTCCCAGCTCTATTTTGATTGATTGATTGATTGATTGATTGATTCTGATTGAAGTCCCTGAAGTTTTCTTGGAGAGGTTTTTCCGAAGTGGTTTGCTGTTGCTTCCTTCCTAGGGTTGAGAGAAAGTGACTGGTCCAAGGTCATCCAGCTGGTATGCTGCCCAAGGCAGAACTAGAACTCCTGATCTCCCAGGTTCTAGTGGGATGCTTTAACTATACCACCAAACAGGACTACAGTGTCCACCTATCTTAAGACAGTCTGGACAGATTGTGCATCACCATTTCATCTCACCCTTTGCTAGAATCTCTTCCACCTCACTGTATGTTGGTCTTTTCTTTGGTGAGACTGATGGGTTTTGTTTGAAATAAGAGACTGAGTTCATCAATTTATAATTGAATAAGAATATGTCCTTGAAGACCAGAAACATTCCTGTTAATAGACATGAATCTGGACTGGTAGCTGACATCTGGACTTTGCAGGATGCCAATTTCCGATTGATCTTTATGAATTAAATAAAGCCTCCTTTGGATCGATTTGGATTTGTGATGATTTCATACAAACATCCATGCTTTTTTTTTTTTACTCTTGGCAATTGGATGGAAGTGATTTTCCATTGACTCGTCTCTTCCCAGATGTTTTTGCTTTATTTTTGAGTCCATCGTTTGGAGCCGAGATTCCGGGTGATCTCTCGGGTAAGCATTGACTAGATCTTGTTTACCCTTTGGAAAAAAGCTAAGGTCAGCTGTGGGAATCCACCAATCAGGCTTTGTAAGCAGTGGTGGGATTTAAATAATTTAATAACTGGTTCTCTGCCCTAATGTCCAGCTGGGTGGGCATGGCCATGGTAGGCGTGGCCAGGGGTGTAACAGGCAGCACTCAGCCTCCTGTTTTGGGCCTAGGAGGTCTCCCTAAAGCCTCCTGGGAGAGAAAACAGGCCACATGGGTGCCACACACTCCCGTGCCCCGTTTTGGGCCTAGGATGCCTCCCTGCACTTACCTGGGAACCAAAATAGGGCATGTAGGGACTCCTGGAAGGGGCGAGGTGGGAAGGGACGGAGCCAACCAGCAATTTAACTACTGGCTCACCCAAATCCGCCCGAACCAGCTGAAACCCACCACTGTTTGTAAGTTAAGAGAGTCTGTTGTTGTTCCGTCACTAAGTCATGTATGACTCTTTGCAACCCCATGGACCACAGCACATCAGGCGCCCCAATCCTCCCAGAGTCCACCAAAGGTGGGTTTCAGCAGGTTCTGACCAGTTCTAGAGAACTGGTAGTGGGAATTTTGAGTAGTTTGGAGAACCGGTAGTAAAAATTCTGATTGGCCCTGCCCCCATCTATTCTCTGCCTCCTAGCTGATCGGGAAGAAATGGGGATTTTACAGTATCCTTCCCCTGCCACGCCCACCAAGCCATGCCACACCCACCAAGCAACACCCACAGAATCGGTAGTAAAAAATTTTGAAACCCACCACTGGAGTCCACCCAAACCCATGTCCCTTGCATCAATGACACTGTCTAACCACCTTATCCTCTGATGTCCCTTCTCTTTTCGCCTTCCATCTTTCTCGACATCAGGGTTTTTTCCAAGGAGTCCTCTCTTCTCATCTGGTGATTAAAATATTTGAGCTTCAGCTTCAGGATCTGTCCTTCCAAAGAAGGGTTGATTTCCTTTAGGATTGGCTGATTTGATTTTCTCAAGGGTCTTCTCCAGCATCACAATTTGAAAGCATCTAAGCCTTCCTTATGGTCCAACTCTCATCGCCATTCATGATTACTAGGAAAACCATAGCTTTGACTACACAGACCTTTGTGGTCAAGGTGATGTCTCTGCTGTTTAATATCCTGTCTTGGTTGGCTACAACAAGCTTTCTACATTTTCTATACATCTTGGATGGTTTTCATTTCAAAAAAGATAATCAGAAGTACTGTATATGTCATGAAATGTATCCGATGCAGACATACCCACTTTTTCATACTCCTCAAGGCTTAGTTGACTTTTGCAGAAGATTGGTCACAGCTGTAACCAGAATATGAAACAACTGTGACATGAAGTAGCCATGGTTGTAGAATATGTTTGAAATGTTCGTAGCAGAAAATACCTGGTTTTTGTTGTTGATTAGTTGCTAAGACTGACTCTTTATGACCCCATGGACCATAGATGCCAACCAATACCCCTGTCCTCCCACTGTCTCCTGAAGTCCGCCTGTTCTGCCCCAGCTACGGACTCAAAGAACGCAGCACACACAAAGTTTGTGCAAACCTTCGTTTACTAAATTAAATCAGTCTTTTTCAAACAAAGGCTGTTAATTAACTTTCTTAACAGCCTACAAGAATCCAAAGAATAAATAATCGTAATCTTACTAGGATTGGCAGAAAGCCCAGAAGCAATTTGCAGGACACTGATAAAAGAAGTAAGATCCAGACGCGAAGGAGAGTGAACTAAATTGTTCCCTGCAAATTGCCTCAGTCGTCATCCGTCCTTAAATAGGCTAGTGGAGTGGCCAGTTAGCCCCAAGCCCTACTCTTGAGGAGACCTCCTCCTGAGGAGCCTCTCCTGCCTTTTGGCAGCTCTGCGCACCCGTGCATTGAGAAGAGGCTCCTCCTCTTCTTCCTCTTCACTTATAGGAGTTTCTGGATGTTCTGAAGGCCCTGGCTGAATCCCCACCTCTGGCACCACATCTTTTCCAGCCTCCTCATTGTCCTACTCAAGTGCCAGTTGCACAGGCTGCTGGCGCAGCACCACACCAGCCTCCTCGCCATCGGAATCAGCTACTAGCTGCACAGGCCGCTGACGGGCCACAACACCACCCAAACCCATGTCCATCAAGTCAATGACACCATCTAACCATCTCCTTTTCCGCCGTTCCCTTCTCCTTTTGCCTTTCCAACAATCAGGGTCTTTCCCAAGGAGTCCTCTCTTCTCTTTGGTGGCCAAAGGATTTGAGTTTCAGCTTCAGGATCGGTCTTTCCAAAGAGTAAAGACAGTCTACTTTTTTTAAAAAAAAGTCAATTAAGAAAGAGGACCTTACTTAAGTACAAATCTGTCTGCCGGTATTTACTTGTGGGCAATCTGCAAATAGTTGTAAGTTGTAGTCCTCAACTTACAGCAGTTCATGTCATGGCTGTTTAAAGTTACAATGACATTGAAAAATGTGACTTATGACCAGTGGTGGGATTCAGGTAATTTAACGACCGGTTCTCTGCCCTAATGATTTCTTCCAACAACCGGTGTGCCAAACTGCTCAGAAAGTTAACAACCGGTTCTCCCAAAGTGGTGCGAACTGGCTGAATCCCATCACTGCTTATGACCATTTTTCACAGTTAGACCTTTGCAGCATCCCCATGATCATATGATCCAAATTCAGACGCTTGGCATATTTTATGATAGTTGGAAGTATCCCTAGGGTCATGTGATCCCCTTTTGTGACCTTCTGACAAGCAAAGTCAATGGGGAAGTTGAGATTCACTTAACAACTCGGTGACTAGCTTATCAATGGCAGTGATTCACTTAACAGTTGTGGCAAGAAAGGTCATAAAATGGGGCAAAGCTCACTTAAGAAATCTCCCGCTTAGCAACAGACATTTTGGGCTCAATTGACGTGGAGGACTATCCATACAGTAGTGGCCAAAATTGTGGAAACCTTTTAAGAACAGTGTATTTCCTAAAACTAGCTAATAACACCACATTTTTTGGGAGTAGTACCATAAAATTATATATCAATGGAAAGATAATTGAATCAAGAATGTAATGCAATAACTTTTATGAAGGATTTGCTATTAGAATAGCAGTTACAGTATAAAGAAGAAAAGTGAAACATGTAAAAAAAACGAGATATACAAAAATTATCACCATAGAAAAAACGAGATATACAAAACTGATCACCATGTCAGTTAATCCTTAGTTGGGTAACCTTTAGCATCAATTACGCCCTTACAACGTCTTCCCATGGAGTGAACCAAGTCTTTTAGTTCTGCAGCTGTTCTAATGTGCAACCAAGATTGAATGTTTGCTTCTATTAACTGGGTTTTATTGCTGGGTCGCTTCTGACTAACAAGTTTCTTTAGTTGGCTCCATAGATTTTCAATTGGGTGAAGGCCTGGGCTATTCCCAGGCCACTCCAGCAGTGGAATATGATTACCCTGAAACTCCCAAAAATAAAAAGTCGCGTTATTAGCCATCAAACCTCAAAAATACACTTTCCCAAAAGGTTTCCACAATTTTGGCCACTACTGTAGGTTGTTTTTAGTATTCAGAGTCTAACAGGTGTCAGAGATCAATCATTCTGTGGTGCCATGGTTGCTCATTCTAAAAACTGGAGTGATATATGAGCAGGCTTGCTTTGTTTTGGCTTAATCCTTCCAATCTAATCTGGCTCAGATCAGTTCATTTTCTTAGTTACCCCTGTATTTTAAAAAGGCCATTTCTCACTTTTGTGGGAGCATCATTTATCACCCTTCCTCTACGAGTCTCTGACAAAGCTCTTTCCTCTTGATAATACATAATATCAGCTGCCCTCTTCTGAACTCCCAAATTGCATGCGCTGATATCTTGGCTCGACAAATGTGGCTTAAGCTCCTTGCTCCCTACCTCCTACTTCCTGCGTGATTTTACAAATCAGTCAATTCCTCATTGCGTTAGTTCATAGTAGGCACAATATGCTTTCACAAGCATATATGCGTTCACAAAACGCCTAGATTTAATGTCAAGAAGCAGTTATAGATAGAGATAAAGATTCTAGAGAGGAAGGTGGGAGGCAAATTTTAAAAAGCATAGCAACCAAAGTATTGAAGCGGACAAGAGACAATGGATAAATGATTTCTTTTCTTTGTTGTTGTTCTGATTTGCTTTTGCTTTTCTCTCTCTCTCTTCTTTCTTTTCTTTCTCTTTCTTTGTTTTAGGTAGGTGACAGGACTAGAAGCCAGGTAGGATAAAAAGAAAATGTTTTTTTTCAGTAAAAGGTGACATAATTAAAAGTTAGAATAAGTGATAGAAATAAGAGAAAGGGGAATGTTAACGTAGACACTTTTATATAATAAAATAAAGTAACAGTAAGAGAAAACATTGAATAATGACAGATTGCAATTTATTATGATTGTGTATCATTATTAGAATTATATAAGTTGATTGAATGTAATAACTATCCTGTTTCCCCAATAATAAGACCCAACCCCCAAATAAGCCCCAGTTAAGATTGTCAGCCAGATGGGTGCATTTAGTACTGTATTTCCCCAAAAATATGACCTAACCAGAAAATAAGCCCTGATGTGTCTTTTGGAACAAAAATTAGTATAAGACCCAGTCTTATTTTCGGGAAAACATGGTATGATTAATTTTACTAGCCTTATTTGTATTAGAACGTATGACACTCAGGTGTCACATGGTTAATGCATTGACTTGATATGTTTGTAAAAAAATAATTAAAAAAAACTTTATTTGTGTGTGTCTGTGTGTGTGTGTGTGTTTTTTCTTCGCTTATTGCAGGGGTGGGGGTGAGGGGCTAGAACGGTCCCCATTGTTTTTAATCGTCTGAAGTAAGAAAGGAAATCTGGAATCTTTGCTGCTTGAATGTCACTAGATTAATGTCACAACAAAGGGCAAGAACCAATTCCATAAGGGATTTCGGATGACAAGGAGTGACGTTTGAGGGACCCATGTCAGGAATTGATTTTCTGAAAAGCAGGGCCAATATTTCTTTTTTTATTGCAAAAGTTTTACAATTACATTTTCACCCCTTTCCCCCCCCCCACAACCCACCCCAAACTTCCCAACCTCCCTAACCATCCCTAACCCTCCCCTCCCCCCAGACTTCCACATAATATACTCATATCAGGTAAAAAAAACCCCTTAGTATAAAACTTGTATAAAACTTGAACCCCTCCCTCCCCCTTATAATTTTTTTATCTTCATTACATTAAAATATTTCTATCTTGATACATTATTTTCAAATGAAAGCTATTTGATACTTCCTAGTTTGATATTTATTCTGAACATATTCTATCCACTTTTTTCATTCCCATTCATAAGTCTCTTGTGAACAATCTTTTAAGTATGCTGAAATCTTCGCCATCTCTGCAAAACTGGCCATCTTCAAAGTCCATTCCTCAATAGTGGGCAAAGCTTCGTTTTTCCAGTATTTACCTATCAACAATCTTGCTGCTGTTATCATATACAATATCAATTTTGTTTCACCCGATGTAAAACCCTTAACTATACCCAATAAAAACAATTGTGGAGAGAATTGAATTTTTTTCTTCAAAACATTCTGCATGACCCACCAAATTTTTATCCAAAAAGCCTTAACTTTCCTACAGGTCCACCAAACATGATAATATGTAGCATCTAAACAATCACATCTCCAACATTTTGGCTGAACATTAGGGTACATACACGACAACTTTTTGGGGTCTAAATGCCATCTATAAAACATTTTATAAAAATTTTCCCTCAAATTCTGCGACTGTGTAAATTTAACGTTCTGAACCCAAATTTTTTCCCATGTTTCCAACATCACTGGTTCTTCAAAATTTTGTGCCCACTTAATCATACAATCTTTAACTAATTCAGTTTCTGAATCCCTTTCTAACAAAACATTATAAAGCCTTTTAATATGCATTGGACCTTTCTCTTTTATATGTCTAACCAATTCTTCCTCATGCAACATAATACCAGTTTTTTGGTCCTCTTTCCATCTCAGTTGTAATTGATTATATTGTAGCCAAGTTAAATTAATCCCTTCAGCCAACAGTGTCTGTAATGTCTTCAGCTGCCATCTGCCCGCATCTGTAAAAAGAACCTCTTTATATAAAAACCCCCCGAGTGACATTATATTTGTATTCCACAAAGTATGACCAAGATCCAGCCATAGCGGTATTTTATAATCCCATTTGAGTCAGGGCCAATATTTCAACAAACTTCATTATCACATTGCCTCTTTAGTCGCTTTTGTCCTGTGCATAAGTAGCCCAGGAAACTGTCTATTTCATAAAACATTGAAGGTTAGCATTAATCAATTGGTCACCTCCAATAACTTTATCAAGATACAGAGCCTTGAAATATTCTCTTTCCATCTCTTGGCATTGCAATGTTGGCTAGACCTGATGGGTCTAGCACAGCGGTGGGATTCAAAATTTTTTTACTACCAGTTCTGTGGGTGTGACTTGATGGGTGTGGCACAGGAAGAATACTGTAAAATTTCCATTCCCACCCCACTCCAAGGGAAGGTTACTGCAAAATCCCCATTTCTTCCCAATCAGCTGGGACTTGGGAGGCAGAGAATAGATGGAAGCGGGGTCAGTCAGAGATGGTATTTGCCGGTTCTCTGAACTATTCAAAATTTCTGCTACCGGTTCTCCAGAACTGGTCAGAACCTGCTGAATACCACCTCTGGCACAGAGGTTTGCACTATATTCAGAGAATGCTAGGGTAGTTGTTCCAGATCTTTGTTTTCCGTAGAAGTCTCGGATTAAGTAAATTTAACTAACCTTCTTCAAGCAAAAGTGGTTCATTCAATGGTAGTTCATACGGAGTTTTCTTTTGTTGGACGTGTTACTTGGAACCCTGACACTCAGTATGTTGTCTTTTTCTTGAATAGCAATAGCACTTAGACTTATATACTGCTCCACAGTGCTTTACAGCCCTCTCTAAGCAGTTTACAATGTCACCAACTTGCCCTCAACAATTTGGGTCCTCATTTTATCCACCTCAGAAAGATGGAAGCCTGAGTCAAACTTTAGACCGTCAGGATTGAACTCCTGGCTATGGGCAGTTAGCCTGCAATACTCCAGTTTAGTTTAGTTTAGTTTAGTTTAGTTTAGTTTAGTTTAGTTTTTAGTTTAGTTTAGTTTAGTTTAGTTTAGTTTAGTTTAGTTTAGTTTAGTTTAGTTTAGTTTAGTTTAGTTTAACGCGATTTATATGCTGCCCTATCTCCAATGGACTCAGGGCGGCTCATAACAATAAAATGCACAATTGCACATTAAAACAATATAAAATTAAAAGTCCAATTTAAAACAGTTTAAAATCAGTTTAAAATCAATTAAGAACCCCCCCATCAGTCCAGGCTGCAAAACAGCCAGGTCTTCAAATCATGGCGGAACGAACAACGGTCAGGGGCCATCTGGAGCTCCAAAGGAAGTTGGTTCCAAAGGGTGGGTGCGCCCACAGAGAAAGCTCTCTCCCTGGGGGTCGCCAGCCGACATTGTCTGGCCGACGGCACCCTGAGGAGGCCCTGTCTGTGGGAACGCACCAGGCGATTGGAGATTGTTGCTGGCTGCAGGGGGTCCGACAAATATCCTGGGCCTAGGCCATGAAGGACTTTATAGGTGATAACCAGCACCTTGAACCTCACCTGAAGGGCAACCGGTAGCCAATGCAGGTCGCACAGAAGGGGTGTAACATGGGAGTGTCGGGACACTCCCATCACAACCTGCGCGGCTGCATTCTGCATCAGCTGAAGCCTTCAAGTGGTTTTCAAGGGCAGCCCTAGGTAGAGAGCATTGCAGTAGTCAAGGCAGGAGGTGACCAGCTCAATTTTAACCATTGAGTCACCATGGTTCCAAATGAACTGCTGTGCAATTCATAAGCAATAGTGTATTTTGTGCTGCCATATTAAATGGTTTTGTCTAATTGTTTAATACTTATCGGAACTAAATTGCATACTAGGTGTTGATGGCAGATACAATTGCCCTGAGTAATTGAGGTCCAGACTGGATGACAAATGATGATCATGAACTTCCCATGGTTGTCTTCCTAATGGATGTGGGCTTTAGATGTTTTGTCAGCATCATGATAGAATTCAGAGTCAAGAAGCAATTGTGGTTAATCAAGGATCCCCGAGAGAAAAACGTGTTGAATTGCTCCAGTGCAGTCTCTAGAATTGTTAATAAACTGAATATGAGGAGAAAGAAGGAAGGAAGGAAAGAAGGGAGGGAGGGGGAGAGGGAAGGAAGGGGACGGGGGAGGGAGGGAGGGAGGGAGGAAGGAAGGAAGGAAGGAAGGAGGACAGGAGTGAGGAAGAGAGGAAGAAAGGGAGGGAGGAAGGAGGGAGGGAGGGAGAGATGAAAGGGAGGGAGGGAGGAGGAAAGGAGGGAGGGAGAGACAAAGAGGGAGGGAGGGAGGGAGGGAGGGAAGGAAGGAAGGAAGGAAGGAAGGAAGGAAGGAAGGAAGGAAGGAAGGAAGGTTATCTAAATGCCTACATTGGTAATGCAGTTAAAATCAAAACAGGATTGCTGTCTTTGGACTCAGCAAAGACACCATCATTACAATTCTGCTGGATTTTCATCAGTGCTGATGATGCATCTTTGATTTGCCACCTCTCTTCTGATCAGCTAAAAAGCAAGGTCCTCGAGTCAGAGATCCAGAAATATCTGCATTCTCATCATGAATCTGAATATCCAGCTGGGATTTCAAATTGCACCCCCAGAGAGCACAAGGTAATGCATTAGCGTACATTTCTCATTAGCAACTTGGGCATCTATATTTGGCTGCACCAAGGGGTTCTGTTGGAAAACAATGCAGAGAACGGAATGTAGGCAAAAATGAACTAAACTGGAATTGTTAGATCTTTTCACTACGGGGGGATTTTTTTTTTTTTTTTTTGCAATTATTGTTGAGTATATTATCCATCTCATCTTGATCCTTGCTGAAACTAATGAGGTTTTCAAAGTTAACCAGCACAGAAAACAATGTAACCTTAAAGAAATTAGATTAAAAGCCTTCTAGTGTCATCTTGACTTTGTAACCATAACACTTTGACCTGACATGGTGGAATAGATCCAATCTGGGTTGGTCACCAGACCAGAAAATGGAATGGAATGGAATGGAGTAGAGTAGAGTAGAGTAGAGTAGAGTAGAGTAGAGTAGAATAGAATAGAATAGAATAGAATAGAATAGAATAGAATAGAATAGAATAGAATAGAATAGAATAGAATAGAATAGAATAACAGAGTTGGAAGGGACCTTGGAGGTCTTCTAGTCCAACCCCCTGCTTAGGCAGGAAACTCTATACCATGTCAGACAAAGGGTTATCCAATCTCTTCTTTAAAACTTCCAGTGTTGGAGCATTCATAACTTCTGAAGGCAAGTTGTTTCACTGATTAATTGAGGTTTTGTCTTTCGAGCTTTCGGATTCATGCTGGAGCCTATCCTCAAGTAACTTCTCTCTAGCAGGGTGGGTGCTTGTTCTGTGTGGTGTTTATAGTGCCTATTGTGTGTGGCTATTTAGATGTTGATTGGGATGTGTTGATAGCTGGCTGTTAAGTCATTGGCTGTCATTCGCTTCTGCTGCCCAGCCCTCACCTTCTAAGTACTTGATAGGCTGGTACTAAATCGGCACTCCTGATGACTGACAAAGGGCCTATTTCCCTGGCTTCAATCACTTCCCTGGCTGTTTTTGTCCCTGCTTGTCCGACAATCTTAGTAGCTGCGAAATTGAATGTTGGACGAGCAGGCACAAAAACAGACAGGAAAGTGACTGAAGCCTGGGAAATGGGCCCCTCATTAGTCAATGAGAGTGCTGATTGGACAACAGTTTGTCTGAAATGGTACAGGGTTTCCTGCTTAATGAGACGTGGTGGCGCAGTGGTTAGAGTGCAGACATTCTACGCCCACTCCCCCTCTCTTCCAACTGCCAGTTATCTTATATTAACATGCTCTGATGCTACAGAGTTACACATTCTACATTAAGTTTCAGGCTTTAAATGTCAATTTATCATGCCTGATCACATAGTTTCGTAGCGAAGCATGGGCGTCCAGCTAGTAGATAGATAATAGATAGATAGATAGATAGATAGATAGATAGATAGATAGATAGATAGATATACAGATGAATGATTGATTGGTGATACATGATAGTAGATGAGAAATGGATGGATAGATAGATAGATAGATAGATAGATAGATAGATAGATAGATAGATAGATAATTTAGGTAGATGATTGATTGATTGATACATGAGAGAGGGGAGTAAGAAAGAGAGAAAGAGAGGAAGAAATGGATGATAAGATGCAATAGTTCACACAATAAAGAGATAGTACTGAGCAGCTGATTAAAGAATATTCCTTTTGACAGGCAATTGCCTGTGTCCAAACAAACGGAATATTTTTGGTTGCAACAGTTAGCAGAGTAAGTGTCTGTGCTATTTTGGGGTAGCTATTAATAACACCAAGGTTGCCTCAGTTTGATCTTGCCCATATGGTAGCACCTGGGCCAAGCTATAAAGCTTCTTGAAATGTAAAAGGTGCACATGAATATATTTCTTTCTTTCTTTTTTTTAAAAATCTCTTTGTTGTATCCAAGCAGTTATATTCATTTGGTAAGGAATAAAAACTTGAACGCTGTTTTCCCAGTTCAACAGGTGCAGTAGTTTCAGCTCTGCCTTAATTTGTATTGTCCTTGTTTTATTTTTGAATGGCACACAATGCCCAGGAAAATGGGCTGTAGGATATTTAGTTTTCCCCTGGTTTCTCCATTTAGGTAAATTTCAAACCTCCCATGCCTTATTGAGAACAGGGGAAGGAAGACATGCTCTTCCCTTTGCTTATTATTTTGCATTGCCCAGCTAAAGACTGATGAAATTTTGCTGTTTAGACTTGGATTAATTTGAACAAGCTTTATTAAATCTAATCACAGAAAGGTAGCTCAGAAAGTGGATTCAATTGCCGCTCGTGTAAGCAAATTTGTGCTGGTAATGCAATGTTTTGCTCTGGAGAAGAGAGAATGATTTGAGGGGTTAGTGGGGTGTCAGACTTGTGGTGTCAACCTGCATTATGCAAGCATAAACAAAGAATCATCAGAATGGAGTTGAAGGATGAACTAAGTAGGGGGCAGGAGAGAAACGTAAATGTATTTAGAATATACGTAGAATAACAGAGTTGGAAGGGACCTTGGAGGTCTTCTAGTCCAACCCCCTGCTCAAGCAGAAAACCCTGTACCATTTCAGACAACTGGTTATCCAATCTCTTCTTTAAAACCTCCAGTGTTGGAGCACCCACAGCTTCTGGAGGCAAGTTGTTCCACTGATTAATTGTTCTGTCAGGAAATTTCTTCTTGGTTCTAGGTTGCTTCTCTCCTTGATTAGTTTCCATCCATGGCTTCTTGTCTGGCCCTTTAAGGCTATCAGGACAGGATTAAACGAATAATTTGTCAGAGAGGAGGGGTGTTGTTTTAAAAACTCTTAGAAGTTGTCAAGTTCTTCTTAAGATGAGATAGTTTGGTATGTCTAGTTTAGTAAAAAGAAGGACCAGGGGTGACATGATAGCAGTCTTCCAATATCTGATGGGCTGCCATATAGAAGAGGAGGTCAACCTACTTTCCAAAGCACCTGAGGGCAGGACAAGAAGCAATGGATGGAAACTAATCAAGGAGAGAATTTGTCTGAAATGGTATAGGGTCTCCTTCTTGAGCAGGGGGTTGGACTAGAAGATCTCCAAGATCCATTCCAAAGAAGAAGAAGGAGAGGAAGACAAAGATGAAGACAAAGACGGAGGAGGAGGAGGAGGAGGAGGAGGAGGAGGAGGAGGAGGAGGAGGAGGAGGAGAAGAAGAATTAGAAGAAGAAGAAGAAGAAGAAGAAGAAGAAGAAGAAGAAGAAGAAGAAGAAGAAGAAGAAGAAGAAGAAGAAGAAGAAGAAGAAGAAGAAGAAGAAGAAGTGGTAGTAGTAGTAGTAGTAGTAGTAGTAGTAGTAGTAGTAGTAGTAATTTCTGGACCACCCAATAATATCCTTAATAGACAATAATAATTTGGATGCACCATGAGGTCCATACATATGCATATGTATTTATCTCTCTCTGTGTGTGTACACATTCATATTAGCTATTGTGAAGGTGTCACAATATCTTAACTCCAGAAAAGAGGAGGGACAAGATGAGGGTTTCCCACCAGTGGAGGACAGCTGTTCTGCCAGGTAACAGCTTTCAGACCAATTTCTCCATCTCTTCTGTGACTTGAAAGTGGAAATGAATGTAAGGGTTTAAGAAATGCTGATTCTGTCATTGTCTGAACCATTTTTTTTTATTGAAAAAGTTTTTCAAATACAATTTTTCCCCCTTTTTTCTCCCCCCTCCTCCCTAACCCCCCCTCACCACCCCTCCCCCTGTGACTTCTTCAAAGTAAGATCCAAATTCATAACAGATTATATAATACTTTACCATCCCCTTACTTCATCCCCCAAATACTGACCCTTTCTTTCTAATAATATTATTATATCCCCCTTTTACTATACATTTCAAAATAACATTCTACTATAACATTATGTAATAACTTCTAGTTTGACATAATAATATTATTATAACTCCCAATTTAACAATAATCTGCCCTTTTTCTCCTCCCCCTACATATATCTTTTAAATCAAACCACTTATGTATATTAATATAACATTTCAAAACAACCTTCCACTTTAAAACTATATAATAAATCCTAATTTAACATTTAATCTTTTGTGTATATTAATATAATATTTCAAAGCAGCCTTCCTCTATAAAACTATATAATAAATCCTAATTTAACATTTATTCAACTCATAGTCTGTCCATTTCCTCCACTCCCATAAATATATCTCTTAAACATCCCTTTTCTTAAACTAAACAATCGATAAACTAGCCTGTCTCCACCCACTTTCCTACAAAATTTCCATACATAACAATTCTTAATATCTTTATTCTTCTGCCCACCCTACTAAAAAAAATATTCCCTTATATAAATAAAATCAATAACTTTAAACTTGTAATCATATAATGTCTTCTTTAATGTCTTTCAACTGGATTGTTAACTCCATCACCCATATTAGGGTAACATGACATCTTAATTCCAACAGAATGTTCGGAATCCTCAGTTATCATCTGCCCCCATCAATAATAAATATCTTCATGTATATAAAAAAAAGAAAACAACCACCCGAGTGACATTATAATTGTATTCCATATAGTATCTGTAGTAGTGGCTTTCTTCAAGATTATTAATTCCAACCGTCATAATGGGGTAGCAACCAGATCTTCTGCGTGCCCCAACATAGCTCTCTTGCCATATAACTCAGCATAAACATAATACATTTATCATTTATCAAAAAGTCCAAAATAGATAATTCCAATCCCACAGTTTAAGGCCCTTTTCACATCCCAAAAATACGGCATTGCAGAGGTCTGTCACTCTCCTCAGGATAATATTAACCAATACCCCGCCTCAACTGTCTTTTCATGTATTCAATAATCTTTTAGATAACTGGCTTCGCTGTTGCCTAGTTTAAAAATTTTTGTTTTTGTGAGACCTATTTCTTTTTTTCTTGACTTTTTGTGGGTTTGATCTCCATCCTGGTTTCCTTTCTATGAGTTGTATATCAACTATTCAGTTTTCATTCTGATCTATAACTTGATCTTGTTGGTTTTGCTTTTGTGGCTTAGATCGCCATTCATGTTTCTTTTCTATAAGTTGTGTATCAACTGATTGATTTCCATGCTTGTCTGTGACTTGATGAGTCATCACATTAGAATTCAACACCGCTTCTCTCTTATTTATGGGTAGTCCAACTGAAACATTTAAAGGATCCAAAGGCGATTCATCTACCAAGACCTCTGTGGCTCGATGTTTTTCCATTATTTCCAGCTCCTTCTGCTTATCTTGTGTTGTGCATGAAGATGTTGAACTCATTTTCAAAATCTTATAATAAAATTCTTCCGCTTTTTCAACAGTATTTAATTGGTATCTTTCTCCTTGATATCTCAATATTATTCCAACTGGAACGTCCCACCTAAATAAAATATTTTGTTTTTTAAGCTCAGTCACCAGGAATCCAAATTTCTTTCTATCTACTAGCATCTTAGGCGGTAGCTCTTTATATATCCAAATCTTTCTTCCATACAGTTGTAAAGTAGAATTAATATATTTTTGCACAATATCATTTCTTATTTCTTTGTCTGTAAAATAAATCACCACATCTCTAGGCAGTTGCCTTTGCTTTGCAATCCAAGAATTTATTCTGTAGACTCTATCAATCCTGCAAAATACTTCCTCAGGATGAACCTTTAAAATCCCAGCCAGAATTTCAGCAGATATTTTCCTTAAATCATCCCTATTATTTTCCTGTACTCCTCTCATTCTGATCGCAAATTCTGTGAACTTGTGTTGCATCATTAAAACTTCTTTTTCAATCCATTGTTTTATATTTTCTACATTGCAAGTCTTATGATCAGCTTCCATTTTAAATTTTTCTTCTGAGCTATTGTCTTGAGTATTTATCAAATCATTTTCAATTCTTTGTATTTTATTATCCAAATTATTAATCTTGTCATCAACTTCCTCCATTTTAGACTCTAATAACTTAATATTATCATTCATCTTTATAAATAGTTCTGTAAAGGCATCAGTCACTGTTATAATCTTTTGTTTCAAATTGTCATACTTTGATTGTATCAATTCTTTAATTTCCTGCTTGAATTTTTCAAGATTCTGGTTCACAATCTCATCCCTTCTTACCATCTCCTCCAAGAGAAATTCAATTAAGTTAAAATCATTTTTCTGAGTCTGTAGGTTTGAAATTTGTTCATATAGCTTGTAAATGGGGGAATCCCCCCCCCGCTGCTTGTTTGTCTGGCTTTGTTAGTTTAAACGCCATCCTTCCACACAGACAAACTCTTTTTTAAGAAAAGAAAACTTCTTTCCAAACAAGATCAATATAAAATCTCCAGGAAGAAAAAAACATAAAAGTAAAACTTTTTCTTCTCAATTGTAGCCAGCAGTATTTATTCCGCTACTTTGTGGCTTGTTAAACTATTGAAACGGAAGGACTTTCTCTTTCAGCTTTCCCTTCTCAAGCCTCGGCAGTCACCATTTTAAATTCCTTTTTTCCTTTCTTCAATATCATTTATAAAGTCAATGAAATACTTGTGATTTAGGGTCCCAGGTCCAGATCTCATCCTCTTTGATTAAACAATCTGTTAATTTTCTTTAAAAGGCTTGTTCTCATCGTCTGGCTCTGCAAAAAGGCAGAGGTCTCCCGAAGCCCGGAGCGGCGGTGAGGGAAATAGGGAGCCTCACCTGCTTCGTCCCCAAGAGTAAAAAAAAAACTCTGGGGGCTTCACAGAGAGCTCTACCTGCCCTCACCTGCTCTGTCTCACATTTCCTTATGGAAATGGAGTTTTTCGAGCCGCCTTTCAGCTGTAAAGGCGGCTCTTTACAGGCGACGGAGCTGGCGGTCCCGAGGGACCGTCTGGCAGCGACAGAGAGCAAACCGGAAGTGTTTGTCTGAACCATTTTGATCTAGTGCTTCAGGTACTTAGGCTAGAAACCAGGAGACGGTGAATTCTAGTCCTGCTTTAGTCATGGAAGTCAACTGGTTGACCTTGGGCAAGTCGTTTTCACTTTCAGCTCAACCCCCCTCACAAGGTGGTTGTCGTGTTGGTGCGGAAAATAGGAAGAGGAAGGTGTGTTGGATAGATACGCTAGCTACTTGAAAATAATAGTTGGAAAATAATAAAGATGGGGTGCAAGTAAAGACAGAAAGAAATGGTGTGGTTTAACCTAGTTAGCAGTCATTTTGCTGATGCTTGCAAGGCAGTATCAAGAGAGTTTGTCATGGGTTTATTGAAAGATTCATTTCTGATTTCTTGGAGACTGTATTGGTAGAAGACCCCAGAAATAAGACCACGCTGAAATCCCAACACAGCTCGCACCAACTGAGATAAGGCGTTGAGATGAATGTGTGAGG
The DNA here is from genome assembly GCA_022577455.1 of Arizona elegans. Taxonomy (NCBI): domain Eukaryota; kingdom Metazoa; phylum Chordata; class Lepidosauria; order Squamata; family Colubridae; genus Arizona; species Arizona elegans. The sequence continues at coordinate 88,406,539 of JAKOOJ010000005.1, read as the reverse complement.
CTTGAATTGTATAGGAGTCCTTGGGTAACGCACGCAGCTGTTCTTCACCGACGTTGCCTCTGCTTCTGACCTTCCTTTGTTCCGATTTCTAAGCACATTGTGCTGAATAGGCATGAAACCTTTTGTGTGTGCTGAGCTTGCATGCTTAACCCAACCCTACGGCCCCATCTTGCGTTTGTAGCAGATGCCCAGAGAGGGATATTGGAAGTGCAAATATTATATGTATTGCTGCTTAGGAGGAAACAGCGTAAGAACGTAGCATTTCTGAGCATTAGCATGATAGCAATAGAAATAGACTTATATACTGCTTCACTAAGCTGTTTACAGAGTCAGCCTCTTGCCCCCAACTATCTGGGTCCTCATTTTACCAACCTCGGAAGGATAAAAGGCTGAGTCAATAGCGCTTAGACTTATATACCACTTCATAGGGCTTTACGGTCCTCTCTAAGCAGTTTACAGAGTTAGCATCTTGCCCTCAACAATCTGGGTCCTCATTTTACTAACCGGGGAAGGATGGAAGGAAGGGTCAACCTTGAGCTGCTCAGGATCAAACCCTTGGCAATGGGCAGAGCCAGACTGAATACTGCATTCAAACCAAGGGAGGGAGGGAGGTAGGGAGGTAGGGAAAGAGAGTAAGGAGAGAAAGAAGGGAAGGAGGGAGGAAGGCAGGCAGGAAGGAAGAGCAACAGCACTTATATGGAAGGGGCCTCATAGGTCATCTAGTCCAACCCCCCACCCAGGCAGGAGACCCTATACCATTTCTGACAAATGGCAGTCCAATCTCTTCTTGAAAGCCTCCAGTGATGAAGCTCCTACAACTTCCAAAGGCAACTTCTGTTCCATGGATTGATTGTTCTCCCTGTCAGAAAATTTCTCCTTTATTTCTAAGTTGAATTTCTCCTTGATCAGTTTCCATCCATTATTCTTTGTCTGGCCTTCTGGTGCTTTGGGAAATAGGTTGTTCCCCTTCCTCTCTCTGGTAGCCCCTCAAATATTGGAAGACTGCTATCATTTCTCCTCTGGTCCTTCTCTTCACTAGATTTGCTATGCCCAAATTCTGCAACTGTCCTTCATATATTTCAGCCTCTAGCCCCCTAAAAATATTAACATCTTAACAGGTTACAAAGACAGAGCTGCTCAGTTCTTAGATTGGATCATCGTTCTTCACCAAAAATTTAAAAGAAAATTGTGGAGAAAAGGATAAAAGGGAAGATTAAAGATGAAAACCCAGAATTGATAGAATTCACACTGACTGGTAAATACCTCTTTATTTTGAATGTGCTTAATCCCCGGAGTTAGGTAAATTGCACTGAACAATTAGAAAAATCGGAACAGGTTTAAAGAAGAGCAACGAAGATGATCAGCAAGCTCAAAATACTCTGCAAAATAGATCTGGGTGTGTTTATCTATCATGCAATACACAGGGGAGATAAATACATACCTGCTACACAGTGGTGAAATGTACAGTTTGTTACTACCAGTTCTGTGGGTGTGGCTTGATAGGGGGGGAGGTAATGTGACTGGGTGGGCGTGGTCAACTTTTTTTTTTTTTTACTTTTAAAAGCATTTTTTCGGCCAAAGAGGTTGTTGAAGGGGATTGAAGGTTGTGTGGGGATAAAATTGTTGTCTAATTTTTAATAAAATTAAAAGATAGATTAAGGTATTAATAGGGAAGTAAGTAAAGTGGGGGAAATGTTATAATAAAGGAAATGACAATATTAAGATATGATAAATATTGGAGGAGTAAAAAGAAGACTTAAAAGATGTATTCAGAAGATATATTGAATGATTGACTATGTATTATTTGTTTGTTTACAATATTAAGATATGATAAATATTGGAGGAGTAAAAAGAAGACTTAAAAGATGTATTTAGAAGATATATTGAATAATTGATTATGTATTGTTTGTTTGTTTATAAAATAAAAAAACTTTTTAAATAAAAAAAAGTTTAAAAAAAGCCTCTGATGATCGTGTGGCTCAGCTGGGCATGGGGAGGGGGGGCAGGGATTTTTGCTACTGGTTCTCCGAACCACCTGCCACCATCGCTATCGGATTGGGCGATCCGGTCCGAACCGGGACCATTTCACCCCTGGTGCTACATGCCTGAGGCTTAGCTACTGTCGATCAGAATGACCCAAAAAATCTGGATAGTGGACACGACAGTACAGGGGTGAAATCTACTTACCTTCCCCACCAGTTTGGAAGTGCACGTGTGGCATGAACAACATGGGGGCACGGTGACCCTCTACTCATGCATAAACATTCTGTGCATGCACAGAGGGTAAAAAACAGGTTACTTCCTGGTTAAAACCAGGAAGTAATGACAACCAGGCAGATGGGTGGAGCCTCACACTGCCATCGCTAACCGGTTCTCCAAACCACTCACCACAATTGCTACTGGTTCGGCCAAACTGACCTCAGTGCCTTCCGCCGTGCCCTTAAAACCTTCTTTTTCCAACAAGCCGGGCTGGCCTAACTCTTTTTAAGTGTTTTTAATTGTTTTTGTTTATTGTTTTAATTAATGGGGCCAAATTTATATATATTTAACTGTATTTTAATATTTGTATTTGATGTTTTTATTTGGCTGTTCACTGCCCTGAGTCCTCAGGGAGAAGGGCGGTATACAAGTTCAAAAATAAAAAAAAATAAAAATATATATATAAAAACTGGTAGCATTTCACCCCTGCGCAGTACCTGGATATAGCAGAATAGAAGAGAAAGAACTAATACAAAGACCTGTAAAGAGAACTAGAACGATTGTGGCAAAAGAAAGCAAACCTTTATGCCTTGTATGGAAAAGAGGTAATATAAATTTTGGGTGTTCCATTTGATTACGGTACTTGATTTTCTTCTTCTGAGAATATATTGCAGAGAAGAATGAAGGCAAGCGATGGAACAATTAGTTTTGATGGATAGGAGACGAAGTCCAGTTAAATGAATTCCAGGGCCTGTATAATGGCCCCTGGTTTTTCTTCTTCTTTTTTTAAAAACCGGTACTGAACATCTTTCATCTGGATGTGCTAATCCATTAAATAACTGCCTACGGCTTTAAAAATCCAGATCTCATTGCTTGCTTGCACCTTTCCCTTGTTGTTAATTCACTGGGAAGAGGAAGTGCCTGGATGTAAGAATGGAAGGGAGCAAACAGATGGTGTTCAGGCAACCTGCAATTTCGAAGGCGAAGAATCCCTTTTCTTCTTTGCCTCCTTCAAAGTTGCACATGAATATAGTGGGTCTTTGTCTTCTTTGTCAGCCTGCTATTCTTTCTCCTGCTGTGACCTTCATCTTGGTTCTATTTAATATATTTACGGAGGGGAAAGAGTATTTATTTTATTTATTTATTTATTATTCAAACTTCTATACCGCCCTTCTCCTTTCGGACTCAGGGCGGTGAACAGCCAAAATAAATACATAGTGAAGTAGTACACTAGGAGTATTTTTCCCCTCCTTCAAATATTTACTAGGGAGTGGAAGGTGGGGGTTATCTCCAGAGATGGGTTTCACATATTTTTACCACCAGTTTGCTGTGCACGCACATCAGTGGTGGGTTGCCTCCGGTTCGGACTAGTTCATAAGAACTGGTAGTAAAACCGGCTGGAGGCCCTGCCCACCATCCCGGATGTCGTCATCGGTGATCTGTGCATGCGCAGAAGCAAGATGCACACGAGAGTGAAGCAAGCGTGGGCGCACGATCCCATTGCAAACTGGTAGTAAAGATAACTTCACACATGTGCCTTCCATGCATGTGCCCGGCCTTCCACGCATAAGCTTTGCTCTCGCACATGCCTTCCATGGATGATCCCAGTCTCAAAAACGTGGCTAAATAGGACAGCAATAGGTGGGCCCACCCGCGATCACCACTATCGGTTCGCCGAAACCAGTGCGAACCGGCTGAATGCCACCTCTGGTTATCTCACAGCTACGGAGAAGAGAGGAAGCTGTTGAAAATAAGCAGAGCTGCAAATGTCAAAAAACGCACATTTAAAAAATATGGAAAGAGAGGCCAATCACCAAGAAAAAGAAATGATGTTGAGGTTGGTCAAAAATGCTGTGCAAAAGGTCTCCTTTATGTATCTTTGGAAGAAGATGAAAAAAGAAAAGAATCTGTGTACCAGCTGGTCAATAAAAATAACAGAATAATGGATTTGGAAGAGACCTTGGAGGTCTTCTAGTCCCAACCCTCTTTTCAAGCAGGAAACTCTAAACCCGTGATGGTGAACCTATGGCATGCGTGCCAAGGTGGCACGCTTAGCCATATCAGTGGGCATGTGAGCTCAGCTCTGGCATGCATGTGCGCACCGGCCAGCTCATTTTCAGACCTTCTGGGCCCACCAGAAGTAGGGAAACAGGCTGTTTCCTGCCTCCGGAGGACCTCAGGGGGTGGTGGGGAAGGCCCGTTTTTCTCTCTCCCCAACCCCCAGAACCTTTCTAGGAGTCTGGGGAGGGCGAAAATGGCCTTCCCCACCCTCCCGGAGGCTGGAAGTTGGCAAACGGGCCTCCGCAGGATGGGGAAGGCTGTTTTTGCCCTCTCCAGACTCCTAGAAAGGCTCTGGAGGCTGGGGAGAGCAAAAAACAGGCTTACCGTGCCATCGCATGCCTGGAGCAGGGGGAGCATGGGGGAGCATGGGAGGTTGCGCACGCATGCACAGGGGCAGGGCACATAGAATTATGAGTGTGGGCACACATGTGTGCGACCACCCCACCCCGCTCCTGGCACACAATGGCAAAAAGGTTAGCCATCACTGCTCTATCCCATTTCAGACAAATGGTTATCCGGTCTCTTTGTGAAAGCCTCCAGTGTTGGAGCATTCACAACTTCTGGAGGAAAGTTGTTCCACTGATGAATTGTTCTAACTGTCAGGAAATTTCTCCTTAGTTCTAGGTTGCTTCTCTCCTTGATTAGTTTCCATCCTTTGCTTCTTGTCCTACCCTCAGATGCTTTGGAGAATAGCTTGACCCCTTCTTCTTTGTGGCAGCCCCTCAAATATTGGAACAGTGTTATCATGTCACCCCTGGGCCTTCTTTTCCCTAGACTTGACATACCCAAAGTCTGCAACCGTTCTTCATATATTTCAGCCTATATTATAACAGGTAACAAAGACAGAGCTGCTCAGTTTTTAGATTGGTTCATTGTTCTTCACCAAAAAGATAAAAGAAAATTGTGGAGAGAAGGATAAAAGGGAAGATTAAAGATGAAAACCCAGAATTGATAGAATTCACATTGACTGGTAAATATCTCTTTATTTTGAATGTGCTTAATCCCCAGGGTTATGTAAATTGCACTGAACAAATTAGAAAAATTGGAATGGGTTTAAAGAAGAGCAACGAAGATGATCAGCAAACTCCAAAGTATACTCTGCAAAATAGATCCTGGTGTGTTTATCCATCATGCAATACACAGGGGAGATAAATACGTACCTGCTACATGCCTGAGACTTAGCTGCTGTCAATCAGAATAACCCAAAAAAATCTGGATAGTGGACATGACAGTACCTGGATACAGCAGAAGAGAAGAGAAAGAACAAGAGAAGATAACAGAATACAAAGATCTGCAAAGAGAACTAGAATGACTGTGGCAAAAGAAAGCAAAGATAGTATTAGGGTGCAATCCCAAAACAACTGGAACACCCTTTGAACACCATTCATCATCACCCTCTTTTTAACAACCCCATAATCCCTTGCAGGGTGGGGTCTGGGCAACTGAATGGAGCTGAGTGTTTACTGGCCGGATTCCCTTCCTGTGACCAATGTGGAGTTTTATTCAGCAGATATATTCTCAGTGTCTCCAGAGAGAGAAATATCTGCCTTTACCTAGGATCGAACTCACAGCCTCCAGATAGTGAGGTGAGAGTGCCACCTTTAGTGCCACCGCACCACTCACCCTTTGAACACCATTGGCATTGACAAATTCATTATCGGTCAATTGCAAAAGGTGGTTTTGCTTGGAAAAGCTTACATCCTGCAATGATACCTGTGTTGTGACTCCGACCCCCGAGCCCGTCTTATCGGAGGGAGAAGACTCCAAAAGTGAAGTTTGGAGGAGTTGACAAGGCCTCCCTCTCCAGGACCCTCCTCTCTGGCAATGCCTCAGATGTCTTCTGAAGGCCAAGACATAGGCCAGGAGCCAGGCACTTCCGAGCAGCCGCAGTTAGACAGTGATGGAGATAAGTCTTGGCTGGGTCTCCAACAGCATCGGAAAGACAAGCACGTGCAGCAGAGAAGGAGGCATGCCAGAGATTAAGCTGAGTCACTGAAACACACCCCACAGGGATAAAAGGGGGTGTGGTGGCCATTCAGGCTTTGTGACGGACAAAACCGAAAGCTAGCAAGTCATTCTGCATTTCTGGAACTTTGTTATATGCTCTGCTTGGATTGATTTTTGGACTGGACTTGACTATTCTTTGGCTTTTGTGGACTTACTTTGATGTTTCGGTCGGAGGAGATAAACCTCCCTTTGTAAGTAAAAAGTTTTGGCAGGCAGCCACAGGGTTGCTGCCAATTCTGTTATCAAAGGAAATTCTTGTCTGCTGGTTTATGTTAACTCTTGGTCGACTGCTAGTGTGCGTGTGTGAGACAGGGACAGAACAACCTGTATCACCATGAAACATGCTACCTATTGGGAAGGACTCGGTAGCTGGCCAAATAAAGTCTCAACATCTGGCTGACTGTATGACCCACCACAATATATCAAATTTATATTCTACTCAACTCCCACTGATTCTGGAGGGATAGCACTCTTCAATTGCAAATTGGGGGAAAAAATTGTTCTCTCTCAATCCCAAAAGCAAGACATGGAATACCTGGTATTATTTATAAATTCCACCTGTAATTAATTAATTAGATGTAGTGTGGTTCAGGCATAAGCCCGTGTCTTTAACATGCATACAGGAGGGCACATGGGAGCACTCTAGAATTGATTTCAACAGGAGTTGGCAAGCCAAAGTCTGTCATAATATGACCCCCAAAATAAATATAAATTTTGAATGACTGACAACACACAAAACAGTTGTTTCGTGGAACAAGACTAAAGAGAATTAAGTAGGGATAAGGCCGTATTCAGAAAGCGAAAAAGAAAGGCAACAAGAATTATTGAAAATAACACAGGGAGGAAGATGGATACTCTTTTTCTTCTCATGTGTAAATCCGTTCCTCTGATGCAAATTTGTTAATTCATCTCATTCCTTAGAAAATGTAATATGGTAATGGAACACCTTGGAAGTTGTCATTGGTCGCAAAGAGAGAGCAAGTTTCAAATAATGGAGTGATGCTTACAATCAATCTCTCCTACCCAAGGAGATAAGCAACCTAGACCTAAGGATAAATTTCCTGACCGTTAGAACAATTAATCAGTGAAACGACTTGCCTCCAGAAGTTGTGAATGCTCCAACACTGGAAGTTTTTAAGAAGATGTTGGTTCACAATGGTGTAGGGTTTCCTGCCTAAGCAGGGGGTTGGACTAGAAGACCTCCAAGGTCCCTTCCAACTCTGTTATTCTATTCTATTCTATTCTATTCTATTCTATTCTATTCTATTCTATTCTATTCTATTCCCATTCCCATTCCCATTCCCATTCCCATTCCCATTATTTCTAATTCTAATTCCCTTCCTTTCCCATTCCCATTCCCATTCCCATTCCCATTCCATTATTTCTATTTCTATTTCTATTTCTATTTCTATTTCTATTTCTATTTCTATTCTATTCTATTCTATTCTATTCTATTCTATTCTATTCTATTCTATTCTATTCTATTCCCATTGCCATTGCCATTATTTCTAATTCTAATTCCCTTCCTTTCCCATTCCCATTCCCATTCCCATTCCCATTCCACTATTTCTTTTCTTTTCTATTCTATTCTATTCTATTCTATTCTATTCTATTCTATTCTATTCTATTCTATTCTATTCTATTCTATTCTTCTTGTTCATGGAGAAATAGAGTTAGCCCACTGGACAAAACTCATCTGTACCATGTTTCCCTGAAAATAAGACCCTGTCTTATATTTTTTTGAATCCTGAAATAAGCGCTTGGCCTTATTGCCATGTGCTCAAAAGCCCGATGAGCTTATTATCAAGGGATGTCTTATTTTGGGGGAAATAGGGTAGATCCTGCCAAGAAAACGAAACCAAGCATTGTCAACTGACTGAATAAGGTTTGTCTATTTTTCTAGCCTTACATTTTTTGCTTCCTAGACAGTCCTGCTGATTATTGTCATTGAGATAACATGATAGACTTTATTCAAACACCTGCTGGGCTTCCTTTATACAATTGGGTTTTTTACTTCCCCATCTGTTCCTTCCTCAGGAGAAACTTAAAAATCTCTCCATGATAAGAGAAATGACTTCAAAGCTCAGACTGTCAAATTCTCCAGAGTTTTGAATTCGGGGGAAAGCATAATTGCCATTAATGAAAATTATGAATCATTAAAAAAGCACTTTGGTATATTGCACTGGCTTTTGTTCCTCAAAGCCTGATATTACTATTAGAGAATGTCTAGAATATGATGCTTTAAATAAAGGAGAATATTTGTAGCTCAGGGTTGAAATGAGGGATTGGTGCTCTCTGAGCTTAGTTTTTTTCTTGCACTCATTTCATTACCCAACTAGGTAACATCATCAGGGCGAGGACAAGGTCAGACGTAGCATCTTAGACAGTATCATCTTCCATTTAAGTCTGATGGGTTTTCTCAACCCACTGGATTATTATGTCAGGGTTCCAAGTAATACCCCCAATGAAAGAAGGCTTGATGTTCCTCAAAGTTCCATTTTATTAGAGATGGCATATTGGCACATCTTGGAAAACCCGAATCTGAAAGCTTCCAGCTTTTCCCCACACAAGGAAAGTCCAAGTCCCTGCCCAGCAACCATATGTCCATCACATGGTCCAATCAAAGCAACTGTCCCAACTGGAGATCCCTCCCAGTTTCAACCCTCCAGGTGCAGGGCAAATTGTCCTTGATTCTCTGAGAAAGGAATGTTATTATGACTATATATCCCCCTTGTTCCATACAATCCCCCCTCCCAGTTTCCCATAGTAGTAAATGTGGCAGGCCTGAACAGTCAATGCAAAAGATGGCTCCCAGGCTTGACATATTATTCATTTTTGGGCAATAAGCAAGACAGCCCACGTTCTTTGGCTCATTCCCAACTCCTTCCACTCGTAACCAATGTTCAGGAATCAAGAATCAGGATGACAGGCATTTTAATCCACCATCTGGGAAGCAGTAATTTCCCACCTGCACTTCAAGCAGTTTGGACACTGAACATTTCTCCTTTTTAACCTGAAGTAAGATTGTTGCAATAGTTCCCTTAACGACCCTTGCTGGTATGAAAGGGACAGAAGGCAAAACCTTAATCTTTGCAGCAAGGTGAGCCTTCAGGAGAAGACATGGTGGAACCTTGTACTCCTGCCTATGTTTCACAGAATCATATGATTGGAAGTAACTTTGTTGTTGTTAGTTGCAAAGTTGTGTCTGAGCCATCACGACCCCATGGACAACTTTCCTCCTGTCCTTTACCATCCCCAAGAGACCATTTGAGCTCATGCCGACTGATTCAGTGACTCCATCAAGCCACCTCGTTCTCTGTTGTTCCCTTCTTGTTTTGCCCTCAATCGTTCCCAGCATCAGGCTCTTCTCCAGTGAGTCCTTCCTTCTCATTAGGTGGCCAAAGTATTTGAGTTTCATCTTCAGGATCTGGCCTTCTAAAGAGCAGTCAGGGTTGATCTCCTCTAGGACTGATCAGTTTTGATCGCCTTGCAGTCCAAGGGACTCCCAGGAGTCTTCTCCAGAACCAGAATTTAAAGGCCTCAATTCTTTGGCGCATAGCCTTTCTTACGGTCCAACTTTCACAACTATACATTGCAACTGGGAAAACCATAGCCTTGACTATATGCACTTTTGTTGGCAGAGTGATTCTCTGCTTTTTAGTATGCTGTCTAACTCTGCCATAGGTTTTCTTCCCTGGAGCAAGCATCTTTTAATTTCTTGGCTGTAGTCCCCATGTGTGGTGATCTTGGAGCCCAGGAATTTTTTTTTTTTTTTAAATGGAAGTAACTTTAGAGATAATCTAATCACAGACACAGTTTGGTGCGGGATTTTCTGAAGGCTGAGCCAGAATTTCTTATTATCCTGGCTTATTTATGTCGACACTTGCCTATTTGCAAAAGAGTAGATGCTTGGCATATTTCTGCATACAAATATCTATTTTACACACATCTGGGTGCTTTAAGAGACTGATGGTTTGAATCAAGTTGAAAAATTAAGTTGGCAGATTGAGTCAAGCCAATTTGACTGAAGTTTTATTTATTTATTTGGTTCATACAGTATTGCTGCCCATCTCACCTAATTGACTGGGTGTTACAGAATTTTTAAAAAGCTAGAAAGAAGGCAAAATGAGAGACATTAAAGACACTTAAAACCAATTAAAACAGCTAATTAAAACCATCAAACTCATTTGCAGAAGAGTGTAATAAATCACTAGCAATGCAATCAACAAGTATGCTCTATATCACCAAAGGACCCCCCCCCCAAACACAATGATAAATCCATGTATTACGAACTTTCCAGAAGACCAGCAGGGTTCCAGATCAACACCCCCTCCACCTCCAAATGATTATAAAGGCATCCAATCTCATTCAATTTGAATCATCATTCTACCTACTACCTACTTGTGCCTACTACCACAAACAGCCTCCCACCGGCCGGTACGCTCCCATAGAGAGGGGCTCCTCCAGGTGCCATCAGCCAAACAATGTCGACTGGTGGCCCCTAGGGGGAGGGCCTTCTCTGTGGGGGCACCTACTATCTGGAATGAGCTCCCCCTGGAGATACGGAGGATCCCGGATCTGCGCACCTTCCGTCGTGCTTTGAAGACACTCCTATTCCAGCAGGCCGGCCTGGCCTAATTTTCTCCCCTTCTTTTAAATTTTTAAATTGAAATTTTAATTTGTTTTAAATTATTGGGAATTTTAATTGTCTCGGGCAAAATTATTTAATTTGGTTTTAATTATGTTTTTTAACTTTTGTATTTATGTATTTTATTTTGTGCCTGTTCATCGGCCTGAGTCTTTCGGGAGTAGGGCGGTATACAAATTTAATAAAATGAAAATAAAATGAAATGAATCTACTTTGAGAAGTCACTTTGAGATGAAATTGAATGATTTATACAAAACTCCAGAATAATAGAATGACAGAGTTGGAAAGGATCTTGGAAGTCTTCCATTCCAACACCCTGCTAAGGCATGAAGCTCTATACCATTTCAGACAAATAGTTATCCTGTCTCTTCTTAAAAAAACTTCCAGCATTGGAGCACTCACAACTTCTGGAGGCAAGTCGTTCCACTGATTAGTTGTTCTAACTGTCAGGAAATGTCTCTTGATTCTAGGTTGCTTCTTTCCTTGATTACTTTCCATCCATTGCTTCTTCTCCTGCCTTCAGGTCCTTTGGATAATAGCTTGACTCCCTCTTCTTCCAGTTCACAGCTTCGCTCACTTCTATGTATGCATGATGTACATATTTTTATTTTACTTGATGTAAAAATATTTTAAATTTTTAAATGTTATGTATTATTTATTAGTTGGAAAAAGGTACATTAGATACCTCCTGATTTTTAACACTTGGTACTGGAGATGTGAATTCAGCCGACACTGAATTCATAATATCAACCAAGTCTTGAAAGCATTCTGAGGATATGTGTGATGTATTCAGAAAATAATGTTTGTATTTTATTACCCCTGGCCATGCAGGGGACTGCATTAAAACAAAATAAATTTGTTATTGTTTCCATGCAACAAATATAAGGCTTGGAAAAGATCTTTCAGGTCATCTAGCCTGGTCTGTCTATTGCAGGAATCCAATTTTCAGCTAAAATTATTGTGAAACTACCTCTCTTTGTTTCACAGGGATATTTGTGCGCCATATTCCTAAAAGAAGATTTCATATGTGCTCGGTGTTGATATAAGATTTATCCTTTCACTGTTTGTTATGCTTTCCATTCTTTTTACTTCGGTGAGGAACAACATATAAGCCATTTTTAAAGGCACTCAGAATCTGAATGACATCCAGAGTAAATTAATACTAAATTAGTTTTCCTTTAGTGAAACCAACATTCAAAGACTCCTTAGAGATGTTCAAATTGTTTGCCTTCAGCCTCTGTCGTATAAAAAAACCCAAATATCTTTCTGATTCTTTGGCACAGCTGAGATTAAAATTTCCCCATCAAGATCCTTGATGATGGTTTGGGGATAGGTAAAGGTAAAGGTTCCCCTCGCACATATGTGCTGGTTGTTCCTGACTCTAGGGGGCGGTGCTCATCTCCGTTTCAAAGCTGAAGAGCCAGCGCTATCCAAAGACGTCTCCTTGGTCATGTGGCCGGCATGACTAAACGCCAAAGGCACATGGAACTCTGTTACCTTCCCACCAAAGGTGGTCCCTATTTTTCTACTTTCATTTTTTACGTGCTTTCGAACTGCTAGGTTGGCATAAGCTGGGACAAGTAATGGGAGCTCACCCCATTACACAGCACTAGGGATTCGAACCACTGAACTGCCGACCTTTTGATCAACGAGTTCAGCATCTTAGCCACTGAGTCACTGCATCCCTTTCGGTTTGGGGATAGCTGGTATTAACTAGACCATTTACCTGAAACACCCTTAGAATAGATTCCTTTGTGACTCAAAAAGGGTGATTCTAGCTGCACAATGTCACAAGATGCCTACTTGGGCTCATTGTTGGATAAACTCTTACAATGGCTCTGTTATGACAGTTTGGATCCTATAGCAGAATTTCTTTATCTCATTTTGTACATTGTGTTTTGAGACCATGCCTTACTACTTTAGAAGCTAGAAATGGTCTACATCATGCAACCTGTGAACTTCAAGTCCCAGAATTCCCTTCCCAGAAGAGGAATTAAAAACTACAAGTCTTAAGCTTCTTGGATAAGAAGCAAAATGTCTTCTTCTTCTTCTTCTTCAAGGGGAAAAAACCCAGTCAAGTTGCCTTTTGAAAAAAGCAGCTTTGATACTAGTCTTAAAGATGCCAAGGTTGGACACCCCTGATTTACATTATCTATCTATCCATCCAGTCATTCAACCATCCATCCATTTATCCACCCACCCACCCACCCACCCATCATCCATCCAGAGAAGAGCAACAAAGATGATTAGGGGACTGGAGGCTAAAACGTATGATGAACGATTGCAGGAACTGAGTATGTCTAGTTTAATGAAAAGAAGGACCAGGGGAGATATGATAGCAGTGTTCCTATATCTCAGGGGCTGCCACAAAGAAGAGGGAGTCAAGCTATTCTCCAAAGCACCTGAGGGCCGGACAAGAAGCAATGGGTGGAAACTAATCAAGGAGAGAAGCAACTTAGAACTAGGGAGAAATTTCCTGACAGTTAGAACAATTAATCAGTGGAACAACTTGCCTCCAGAGGCTGTGAATGCTCCAACTCTGAAAGTTTTTAAGATGTTGAATAACCATCTGTCTGAAGTGGTGTAGGGTTTCCTGCCTAAGCAGGGGGTTGGACAAGGAGACCTCCATGGTCTGTTCCAACTCTGTTATTCTATTCTATTCTATTCTATTCTATTCTATTCTATTCTATTCTATTCTATTCTATTCTATTCTATTCTATTCTATTCTATTCTATTCTATTCTATTCTATAATATCTCCTTATTCATGCTTAGTTGCGAGCTCCTTCCTGCTCTTTCCTTTTTTTCTGTTCCTGGCTGCATTTGAGGCCAAAAAATGGTTTGATTAACAGCTGAAGGATTTACAGGACTGATAGATGCAGCTTTAATTCTGCCTCCGGCTCTGAATTATGCTGGAAAGTGTCATCGTATATACAGAGACTATCATGCCGGAGTCGCCCTTTTCGTGAGGCAAATCATATTTTCTCCTTGCCTGTCTTTTGGAGAAGCAGACAGGAGAAAAGCTGCATTTGGATTATTCTCCCCCCCACACCTTTCCCTCCCCCCCACACCTTTTCCTCCCCCCCCACTTCTTTCCCTCCCATCCCCCCGCCTGCAGCAACTCACTGTGCTAAGTGAGTACATCCATTTTCCCATCGCCACCAAAACCTATAATGAACCTCAAATAGACATTGAAGGGGATGGGAGGGAAATCAATAGCATCACCAGCCCTGAGTTTTCCTGCTGCGGCATTTATTAAACATAATATTAAGGGAAAGGGTCATCAAAGAGAGTGACCTCGAGGGAGAGAAATCGATTCTTGCAGGACGGAACAGATGCTGCCCAACAAGCTGAACTTCCTGTCAAATCCAAGCGTGTGGGGTCGCGAACCGCAGCTAATGGAAGATCAGCCCCTGAGGGGGAGAATGTGTGTGGGGTATGTGGATATGGATGGCGTTTCTTTCCCTTGATGGACAGGAGTTGAGAAAAGCAATTGGCCAGGGTGGAGGATCAGCCAGGCTTAAGAGATTTTGAAGAAATGCTAAAAGGGCAGTGGAAGGCAATTCAATGCAGAGCTGAGAGAGAGTGAGTCAGCAAAATGGCTTTTCATTTGCAGGGCCAGCTCAAAGCAGTCGTAATTGTAAGAATTCTCCAGTTCTGGTGAGGAAAGAACCACTCCTGGAATAAAATTAAGAGCTGCAGGTTGAAGGTCAATTCTTCCCTGGGTAGATGAGTAATCCGAGGCCGCTAGGGCTAAAAGATACCAATTCCATATTCTATCGCTATCTTGATGCCCAGATTGATTGACGGCAATTCACTCCTGGATTCTACATTCCGTAGAATGATACCAAAAGTCCAATGGGTTTGTTTTTGATGGGCACCTTAGTCAAATTGATAACTGTTCTCTAAATGCCTATCTGCAGAAAGCTACATGCTTGGGGTAGTTCTACAGATAGATTGAAGGGTTGAACTGTGGGGTCCTTGATGCTCTCTGAGCTTGGTTATTTTCTTGCAGACATTTCACTACCAAACTAGGCAAGTGAACTAGTGTACTCAGTGATCATCAGTGAACTAGTGTACTCAGACAGCACCAAGAACCACACAAATATCTTTTTACACACCTCTTGGTGCTGTAAAGGCTATTGGTTGATTTGAATCAATTTGAAAAATTAAGTTAGCATGTTGAACCAAGTCCATTTGACTTCATTTTATTCATTTACGTATTCATTCATTCATTCATTCATTCATTCATTTATTCATTCATTCATTCAGTTTATATTGCTGCTCATCCCACATCAGCAACTCTAAAATATGCCAATTCTATATTTTTATTTTTTAAATTTATTTTTAATCAAATTTCTATACCGCCCTACTCCCGGAGGACTCAGGGCGGTGAACAGCCAAGATAAAATACAGATAATACAAATATTAAAAGTCCCTTAAAATTATTAAATATTTTGGCTGAAACACAGATTAAAACACCCAATTTATAAAATCAAACGAATTAAAAATTTAAAAAAGGAGAGTTAGGCCAGGCCAGCCTGCTGAAACAAAAAAGTTTTGAGAGCACGATGAAACGTGCGCAGGTCCGGGATCCTCCGTATCTCTGGGGGGAGCTCGTTCCAGATGGTAGGTATATTACAGCTTTATTTAAATGCCCTGACTGAATGACTGCAATTCACTCCCAAATTCTACTTTCCATAACAATGTCTATGGAGATTCTCAGTCCTCCAGGTCATGGTTGTCCCAAAGGTGCTTTTTCAAGAGACAACTGGAATTTCTGGTTTTTCATTGAAGACGTTTCGCCTCTCATCCAAGAAGCTTCTTCAACTCTGAGAAGAAATGAACTTCAGCTCGGGGCTGAAGAAGCTTCTTGGATGAGAAGCAAAACGTCATCAAAGAAAAACCAATAAGTCCAGTTGCTTCTTGAAAAAAGCACCTTTGGGTTTCTGTAGCAATGTTACCAAAGTCCAGTGGATCTAATTTTGATCGCCACCTTCGCCAAATTCATTGCCATTCCTTAGGCATAGAAAGAAAAGAGGAGGAGAAAGACACAAGGCTTAAAAATAATCACTCTCAACTTTTGAACCTTTGCCTTGCTGCCATCAATTTGGTCTCCTGACATAAACCATGCTTTGATGACTTCAGCTTTTCTTTCAAAGCCTAATTAGACTAGTCACTGAATTTATTGCTCTGTTCCCTGCTCACAACAGGCACGGGTTATTCGAAGAGAAAGTGATCACCTCAAGGTCATCCCGATGATTAAAAGGCGAGTGGGCTTCTTCATTCAAGTCTGATATTGAATCTGCTTGGACTCACCGCCTGAATCAGCTGGGTTGAAGTCTCAGCACCATAAATTGAGTCTCTGAATTCATGTTTCTCCTTTCTAGCAAAGGATGTTGCTTAAGGCACTATAGCTAGGGGGAAAAAACGCTATAGAACAGTGATAGTGAACCTTTTCAGCACCAAGTGCCCAAACCGGAATGTGCGTGCATGTACGTACACCGGAGCACCGGAAACCCGAAAACCAACTGGTCTTTGGGTTTCCAGCATGCACATGCATGCCATCTAGCTGGTCTTTGAGCACACCGGAGCACTAGAAACCTGAAGATCAGCTGGCTGGCGAGTGCATGCCTGTTTTTTGGCCATTTTTGGCCCTTTTTCAGGCTGTTTTTCAGGCCATTTTCAGGGTGTTTTGGGGCTATTTTCAGGATGTTTTGGGACAGTTTTCAGCCTGCTTTTGGTCCAAAAAATGGCCCCCAAAACAGCCCAGAAAATGGCCCAAAAATGGCCCCCAAAAGGCCCAAAAATGGCAAAAAAACCTGCCAGTGGTCCAGTGCCTGCGAAGTGGAGCACCTTCCAGTGCTCCAGTGCCCGCGAAGACCAAATGGCGATGGCATGCATGCCCACAGAGAGGACTCTGCGTGCCACCTCTGGCACACGTGCCATAGGTTTGCCATCATGGCTATAGAAAGACCAGGAATTAATGCAGGTTTTTCTAATCTGGGTTTGA
Source organism: Arizona elegans (assembly GCA_022577455.1). Lineage (NCBI taxonomy): Eukaryota > Metazoa > Chordata > Lepidosauria > Squamata > Colubridae > Arizona > Arizona elegans. Next base: position 88,389,613 of record JAKOOJ010000005.1, on the reverse strand, counting down.
TGAATAAATTTCGGGGGGGGGGCATGAACTTGGACAGAAAACAATTACAACTTTATTTTCACTAAACTCTAAATGAAACATAGTTTGCCTTGTAATTGACTTAATGAGATAAGGAAGACACACATATCTATATATTGTTCTTTAATATTTTGGTATCTCTCCGAGCATAAGTGGTTCCTTTGTAACACATCTGTACCTCTGTAGTTTGTTTATGCATTTCAGTTGCCTTTTCCTGAGTCAGTTTCTCCAGGGGTGGGTTCTACTTACTTTTACTACTGGTTTGCAACAGGACCGTGCGTGCGCTCTTCTGCGCAAGCACAGAAGCTTCTGTGCATGCACAGAAGCATTTTGATGACGTCGGGGTCAGTGGGTGGAGCCTCCTGGCGGTTTTACTACCAGTTCTATAGAACCGGTGCAAACTGGGAGCAACCCACCACTGAGTTTCTCCAGACTGTCAAAAGCGCATAAAAATGAAGAACCTTTGATTTAGTGGAGCTTTCCTATAACCAGACCAGGCCAACATGAGCTAGATGAAGAACGGTTAATAACTGGAAAGCAAGAAAAATGTGCTTTATGGTTGGGACCACATTTCTACATTTTCTCCATGTTAAAAATAAACCTCGCCTTGTGCCTTTCCCCCATCCTTCCTCTCTATCTCCTTTACTGCTATGCATCCGTTAAAAATGGGTCATCATATAACCCATTTGGGGGCTTGGACCATGGTTTCTGGTCAGGGGCTTGCTTGGAAAAAATGATTCGGTTGTGGCTATTCCTGGTTCAACCAGACTTCCACCTCATTTCTGGCAGGAGGGGAATCCCTAGTGACTCAGGAGGCATAAGCCTTCCCACCACAATCAATCAGAGTAGAGTCCTTGCAGGTCTTCTAGTCCAACCCCCTGCTCAAGCAGGAGACACTATACCATTTCAGACAAGTGGCTGTCCAGTCTCTTCTTAAAGACCTCCAGTGATGAGCAAATTGTTCCACTGGTTAATTGTTCTCACTGTCAGGAAATTCCTCCGTAGTTCTAGGATCTCTAAGGATCTTCTGCCCACTACTAGGTTGGAAGGGACCTTAGAGGTCTTCTAGTCCAACCCTCTGCTCAAGCAGGAGACCCTAAACCAGTTTAGACAGGTGGCTGTTCAATCTCTTCTTTAAAACCTCTAGTGATGGAGAATACACAACTTCTGAAGGCAAGCTGTTGCACTGGTTAATTGTCCTCCCTGTCAGGAAATTCCTCCTTAATTCCAGGTTGCTTCTCTCCTTGATTAATTTCTATCCATTGCTTCTTCTCCTGCCTTCAGTTGCTTTGGAGAATAGGTTGGCACCCCACTCCCTCTTCTTTGGGACAGCCCCTCAAATATTGGAACACAGTTATGTCACCCCTAGTCCTTCTTTTCTCCAGACTAGCCATACCGAGTTCCTGCAACCCTTCTTGATATGTTTTTGTCTCCAGACCTTTAACAGGCCTTGAATTCAAAGTTGTTAAATAGAAAATAAGGGTGCACTTATTAGACTGTTCAAATCTTAGACATTTGCATTTTGCACTTTGCTTTGGCAGAACAGACAGTTTAATAATCATAAAGAGCAAAGACAAAGCAATTAAAATGCAATAAAGCGCCATTTGCAAATATTTCTAAAACCTCTCTCTACCCATGGTCAAATAACAGGGTGCCCTATTATTAAGGCAAATATTTTAAAAAATGAATTGCTTTTAGTCACAAATGCCTTAAATAAACTCGATTCCTTTCCTTCCTTCCCAGTTTCTCAAATTAATGCTAAATCTTAAGGTTGTGCTTGTTTTTATGGAGGAAAGTGCAACACACCACAATAGATAGACAGAATAACATTCAGGAGATTTTTATTATAATAATGTTTTTTTTTTCTTCCTGTAACTCAGAGCTTTAGTGCAGGGAATTAATCCAAGTCTAAGGGACGCGGTGACTCAGTGGCTAAGATGCTGAACTTGTTGATCAAAAGGTCAGCAGTTCAGTGGTTCGAATCCCTAATGCCGTGTAATGGTGTGAGCTCCCGTTACTTGTCCCAGCTTCTGCCAACCTAGCAGTTTGAAAGCACGTAAAAAATGCAAGTAGAAAAATAGGGACCACCTTTGGTGGGAAGGTAACAGCATTCCATGCACCTTTGGCGCTTAGTCATTTATTTATTTATTTATTTATTTATTTATTTATTTATTTATTTATTTATTTATTTATTGGTTCGATTTATATGCTGCCCTTCTCCGGAGACTCAGGGTGGCTTACAATGCGTTAAGCAATAGCCTTCATACTTTTGTATATACCTGCTTAGTAGGGCTTTCGGGCCCCCCTAAGCAGTGTTCTTTTTTATACAAAGTCAGCTTATTGCCCCCACAATCCAGGTCCTCATTTTACCTACTTCGAAAGGATGGAAGGCTGAGTCAACCTTGAGCCTGGTGAGATTTGAACTTGCAGTAATTGCAGGCAGCTGGTTCTATTTAACAGCACTTTAGTCTGCTGCGCCACCAAGGCTCTTCATGCCGGCCACATGACCACAGAGACATCTTCGGACAGCACTGGCTCTTCGGCTTTGAAACGGAGATGAGCACCACCCCCTAGAGTCGGGAACGACTAGCACATATGTGCAAGGGGAACCTTTACCTTTACCTTTAATCCAAGTCTACTGGATTTCTTTGAAAAATTAAAATTTATCTCTCAGATAGATAGAGCTGTTTTATTTTATCGAGTGTTCCCTGCAGAAAGTAGCCCTCAACAGTTGGCACTTTTGATGTCGGTCTCTGGATCTATAATGATAGGGATCAAAGAAACCTCATATTATTCATTCCTCTTTAAAGTCCAGGAGCAGCTTGGGCTGAACCGGAGTAGAACTAGAAATCGATATCATAAATGCAATCAGATTTAAAGTTTTAAATCCCGGCTTAAGTATAACTGATTTAACAGAAATGTGAGTCAATATGGCTTAAATTCAAGCAATCGCTTTGAACCGAACAGTTGCCATACTTGCTATTTTTTTGCATAAAATCGACTTAATAAAATTGAGCTATAAGTTGCTATTGAGACGTTCATTTTCTTTTTCTAAACTACTGGGATAAAAACAAAGTTTGGAAGAGAATTGATTTGCTTGGGACAGTAAGGAAACTGGAACCAATCGTCAGCTCTGCCAGAAACAAGCACATGTGTGCTGTTCCTCTTTGAAATGGTTCCTTATATAGGTAGTCCTTGTCCTACGGTGGCAATTGAGCCTGACATTTCTGTCATTAAGTGAGACACTTATTAAATGAGTTTGGCCCCATTTTATGACCTGTCTTGCCACATTTGTTAAGGGAATCACTGTAGTTCTTCAGTTAGTAAAATGGTTGTTAAGTGAATCTGGTGTCAACTCGCAAAGCATCCCTGGCCTGCTCTCGAGTTGCCATAGGCAAGGGGGATGAGAAACCGATGAAGCAGTACGGCAGCCAAAGACAGGAGCACATTCCAGAGATATCTTTCTAAAGGCTGTCTCCCAGGGTTACCCACAGTGGCTGAAGGGGAATGATCTCTACAACCTGCAAAATTGCTCCTTTGTCGAATGTGATTGATGACACACCCTGGGAGGAGGGGGGAACAGGGTCATGATTGGAGCCATAAATTATGTGGGGTCAGAACTGGCTTCATTTGGGAATGTGCCGACATGTAGCTCCTAATAAATAACTAGATTTTTTTTGAAGCTTGGCTTGAGGCTCATGATTTAATTAGGGCATCCATTGGAACACTGACAGCTGGCTTCCTCTTGACTTTGCTTGTCAGAGGGTTGCAAATGGTGATCATGTGACCTCAGGACACTGCAATCGTCATAAATGTGAGTCAGCTGCCAAGTGTCCGAATTTTGATCACATGATCGTGGAGATGTGGCAAAAGTTGTAAGTGTAAACCACAGACATCTTTTTTTTTTCAACTACTGTTGTAGTTTTGAATGGTCACTAAATGAACTGTTGTAAGTCAAGGACTCCCTGTATTGATTTTGACCTGGATGCAGCCAGGCACAGGTTTCTCAAATGGGTCACTCATCTAGATGTGATCTTTTGAAACCTATACTGACCCAGCGAACGAAAACAGAGGAAGTTAACATCAGACCTGTTCAACATACACAAAATTTTCAGATGGAAAGAACAAAGAAGTGACGTTAATTTAATGCTAACTAGAATCCAAGTCTGGTGTCCTTTTATAAAGCCAAGGTCAGCTAGACGTTGCCACCTGTTATGAATATGATAAAATATCTCTAGAGTCAAACTTGGTTCTGTGTGATATCTGGCTTGTTTTTTGGACTTCCCAATCTATTTTACAGCCCTGATATTTCCTATGTTCTTCTGTTCAAATATTAAATAAGTCTGATCTCACTTATAATTTGAGCCCAGACAGGTTCTGTTTTCTGCTGCTTTCTGCTGAGACAAGGAAAGCATCATGACTTGCTATATATAGTTATCATTTTTTAAAGAAACGCAGTAGAATAATTTGTCGAGCGGCACGAAAAACTGTCAGTTTTCAAATATTCATTAGTGTTTGTTAACAGATGCCTTACACTCTGGAAGATTTAATTAGATGTTTGTTTAAGTAACGAAGGATTGCGCAGGGAGGAATTGTACAGATCTTCTAGGTAAGCAAAAACAAAACAAAACAAAAAGAACCCAGCAACAACAACAACAGTGTGTATCCAAATTAAAAATACAGGACTAATGTGTGTGTGTGTGTTTTTTTTTTTTTTTTGTAGCGCCGTTCCCAGCAAAGAAGCTGATTTTGAATTTGGGTGCGTTAATAACGACAGGTGAAGCTATCACCACATAAACGCGAGTGATAAAAATCTAAATACAGATTGCAGTTTGGCGCGTGTTATCAATAATCTCAGGAGGTAGGAGAAAAAAATATTTGAAGAGCTTGTTGGTGATGATGTGCAGTAGAAAAGAAGCATGTAAGCTGGTAATTGCTGTGGTAGAAATCCCTCACTGCCTGATGTTCTAAAAGCAAGGAGAACATCTAGCTGAATGTTGGGAGAGGCACTTCAGAATGTGTTGTCCCACTGCAGCTCCTCAGCTGGAGATATCTAGAGATAGTGAATGATTGACTTTAGCTTGTGGAAAATGCTCTTCAATGCCTTATGATTTCCTCTTTGACCCTAGGTAGAGTCAAAGAGGAAATTATAAGGCGTTGAAGAGCATTTTCCATAAGACATTCCTCTAATTGGTTAAACTGAGGATATCAGTCTCCCTCTCAACCCTAAAGTGATCATAGCTGAAGCCACCTTGGAGGTTTCAGGGTTGCCACACAACAGAGGGAGGAGGAAAATAGCTAGATGGGGTAGTGTAGCCAAAACAATTAAACTTTCCTGTGGGAACCCAAGGACATTCCCACAGGTGGCTGGCCAGAGGAGAAGTGAAGTAACCAAGCAACCAGCCAGCTCCTGGATTGGACAGCGTAACCAGTGACTTGGGGGGAAAGGGGAAACTTTTACTTTTAATTAGGTGAAAGCCGCAGGAACTTTTAGAGTCAGCTTTCACCAGTCGTGCCAATATGATATCTATATATATAAAAACAAAATCCACTCACTCATCACGATATCTCCAGAACGGTAAAGCCTACAAACTTGAAATTTGGCATGTATGTTCCTCTTGGCTTCTAGGTGCTCACTAAGAAATGATTTTTTGAAATGACCATCAGATCATTAGTATTTCATATACAGTATATTAACACACTCTGATGCTAAGGAGTTAGACGTTCTACTCCCCCTCCCCACCTAAAAAGTTTCAACTTCCAGTTGCCTCACATTCCGTTACCTCAGTTCAAACTGGCAGACATTCCACTCCTTCACTCAGGAGTGGTCTGGGGCTCCTTAGAGTACTAAATGTCGCTACCTCACCAAAATGTCTATGCCTTCCACCTACAGAACTGCTTCCGAACTCAAGGCAGCGGGAGAGATATTCCCTTATGTGTTTCAATCACCGACCATCACTGAGCCAACGGATTGTGAACCAAATTTCTCCTGCATAGTATCCTAGCCCCAACTCACTTCTTACACTGACCTCCTCAGTTCAGACGAATCTGTTCCTTCTACTGTAACACCAGTTAAAGGGGAAAGACTGTCTTTCTGCTGCCCAGAAGTACAACGGATTCTTCAAAATGGTGTATTTTGGAGCCAGAGAAGTGAAGGAGGAAAATTTTATGCCAACATTCAAAGTGCAGGGGCAGGTCTACCACAAGATAGGGAGTATCATGGCGGGGCCTCAGCAGCAGCCTTCCTTTCTCCAGATATACTTCGTTGGTGATGATGACAATGAGAGTCTGTCAAGACCATGGGGATGCTACAATGGTCGAAAGTGTGAAAAATTGTCATAAGTAGCGAAGCACAGGTATCCAGCTAGTACCCAATAAAACTGTTATTTGAGGAACTTGCCTGCCTTAGAGTTCTAATTTCTATGGGTGCATTACTTGGAATGCTGACATCCCCAAAACAAAGAAAGACAGGTTGTGATTCTTCCAAGGAGAGTTCTTTATTGTTCCTCACCGATGGACAAACTTTTGCCAAGCTAAAGCAAACTATCACTCCCACCCCCCACCCCATAAATGATATGCTCTGGGAACTATTAGGGAAGGGCCATCTTCAACTTCTTTCTCTCACACAAACTACCCTGTTTCCCCCAAAATAAGACATCCCCTAATAAGCCCAATCAGGCTTTTGAGTGCATGGCAATAAGGCCAAGTGCTTATTTCAGGGTTCAAAAAAAATATAAGACAGGGTCTTATTTTCGGGGAAACGCCAGGGGTGAAATGCTCCCAGATCGGACCGGATTGCTCAGTCTGGTAGCTTGGCAAAGCTCCGCCCACCCACCTGGGTGTCATTACTTCCTGGCCTTAACCAGGAAGTAATGTGTTTTTTACCTTCTGCGCATGCACAAAAGGTTTTGCGCATGCACAGAAGGTCTGCGCGCGCACATGATGCACGGCACGTGCACTTCCGAATCGATAAGGAAGGCAAAGTAGATTTCACCCCTGGGAAACACGGTATCTGAATGGAGTTGTCTCTTGTTCCTTTGGGATGCAGCCCCTCCTTCCTGGGAATCCAGACTACATTCCACCACAGATGGTCAACCATCTTTCCTTTTTATCTTCTGATTATGAAATAGATGGAAAACCAGCTTGATTGCAATAGTTACACCGTTCTTGAAACCAAAACTCTGTGAGTTGTAGTCCTGATTTAGGCATGATACCAGAGGTGATATTCAGCTGGTTCAGACCGGTTCACCTGAACCAGTAGCAGAAATCGCAGGTGGGCCCGCCCACCTGCCCACCTGCCCTGGCTCTATGCTATCTTATTTAGGCACGTTTTTGAAGCCAGGTACATCCATTGAAGGTGCGCATGTGAGCAAAGCACACATGCAGAAGGCTGGGTGCATGCGCGGAAAGCAGGTGCATGCAAAAACTGGAAGTGTGCATGCACGAAGCAAGCGTATGCCTGTGCAGCAAACTGGTAGTAACATAATGTGAGACTCACCACTGCATGATGCCAACTGGGTGACTTTAGACCAATCACTATCAGTCTTAGCAAGAAGGCAATGCAACCAAGAAAACAGGAGAGGCATATCAGGGATATAAACACACAAATGAAGTATTGCCGTGCTAGGCTGCTGGGTCATTATCCAACCATGATGACATTGACATGATGACATGTACATGACAATGTTGACATCGCATCAACTCTGCCATGACCGACAGACATTGTGCTGTCTGACAAATATCCAGCCCAGCCTTTTCATGATGTTATCATCCCGCCTGCATGTTGGATGCACCTGATGCTAAAGCTCCATATGACTTTAAGGGACAGCTAGATCATATTTTTTTTAGACTTTATGTAATTTCCTAACGATATTTTTCCCCCATTATGTAAGAGAAGTATCAGTTGTCCAGAAAGATTTCTGTGAAGATCGGTATTATTTTTATTTCTCTCAGCATACATTTTCTGCTATATAAAGCTACTCCTACACAGATGATGTACAATAATGACGGTAAAAAGAAATTAAAAAAAAATAAACTCCATCTACAGAAAGATTGATTGCACTTTTCGTGAGCTTTAAAAAATCCATGGTGGGCTATTTGAAAGATCCCAGATTTTTTTAGGAGCTACAACCTTCCAAAAAAGGCAAGGTTAGAAAGGGTTGGCAACAGTGGTGGGTTTCTACTGGTTCACCCCAGTTCATGCGAATCAGTAGCGGCAGTGGAGGGAGGCTCTGCCCACACGCCCTGATGTCATCACGAACAGTCAGTGCATTGTGAAGTGCTGTGCATGTACGAAGCGCATGGGTGCATGGGCGTGGTCACATTTGTGAACTGGTAGCGAAGGTAAGTGGAACCCACCACTGGTTGGCAACAGAGACATGGATTCATATTTCATTTTCTGTACATGAAAACTTCTGGGAACTTTGATTTGACTTTTTTCAGGCTGTTGAGAAAAAGGAAAATTATCTCATGTGCAAATTGAATTTACAGTAGTCCGCCGCCATTAAAAGATAAAAACCTTCCGTGAATTTAGCCCAATTCCTGGTGATTACATGAGTTCCAAAATGTGACTCAGGGGTTTTGTTTTGTTTTTCTTTTTCTTTTTGCTAGAGGTATCTGTGAAAAAAAAAACAGTTCTCCTTTCATTTTCTTCTACATTGGACTCTGCATGTATTCCTCTGACGTTTTGCAAGAACCGAAGAACTCACACACCAATAGCTTTTTAATGGTAGGACTACGTAATTCTTTGGAAAATTTGCTCCAGCTGTAGGAGGAAGAGCTGGCAGAGCCTGGGGAGGGGTCAAGAGAGGACTCAGCTCAGAATCATTACATGTCCACAAATGCTCCAAATTTAGGCCTCCCTCCCCAGTATCTGTTAACTTATCTAGCATCAATTTAGTGCTGAAATTTATTTATGTATTTATATACAGTATGTATGTATGTATGTATGTATGTATGTATGTATGTATGTATTTATATATTTATTTATTTATTGAATTTATCTTGCCACCTATTCGCCCATGGCGACTCAAGGCGGCTTACAGAATATAAAGCCACATTTAAAACAATAAAACTAATAAAAAGAATCAACTAAATTAATATAGTACAATATAATAAAATCACCCACCCCAACCCCCAGCCCCGGCGACAGCAGATCACATGAGCCATTTAATGGGCTCCATCCCGCTCTGGGTTTCCCAGGCCCACTGGTAGAACCAGGTTTTCAGCACCTTCCGGAAGAGAATTAGAGTGGGGCCCATTTTAATCTGTGGGGGAATGATGTTCCAGAGAGAGGGAGCCAACACAGAGAAGGCCCTTCTTCTGGGTCCCACCAGGTGTATTTCCCTTGGGGATGGGACCCACAAGATTCCCTGGCTCCCTGCTCTGGTGGGTCGGGTAGATGTGACTGGCAAGAGACAGTCCCTCAGATAACATGGTCCCAAGCCATGAAGGGCTTTAAAGGTGACAACCAGCATCTTGAATTGCACCTGGAAGCAAATCGGCAACCAATGCAGCTCCCGCAGGAGAGGTAATACATGTGCACATTGGAGGCTGCAGAAAATCATGCAGACTACTGCATTTTGCACCAACTGAAGCTTCCAGATGCTCCTCAAGGGCAGTCCCACGTAGAGCATGTTGCAATAGTCAAAATTTTTAGTTGATCAGATTCTTGCATATAGACTTGAGCAATCAATCTTCTGAGCTGGTACAGGTGATCCGGATCCTTCACGCCTGATACCTCTATAAAGAGTAACAGCGCCTGCCAGCAGTTTGCTGATACAGCCATACTGTTTCCCTGGAAAAGACACAGCCGCTTTAAAGAGTAGCAGATTGATTCTATATTCACTCCCCACTTGCATTTCACACCTTCTTCTAAAGTATTTCTGAAAATTGCACATCCCTATAGCCCACATCCATTCTGCCAAGATACAGTAGTGACCAAAATTATGGAAGCCTTTTGGGAAAAGTGTATTTTTGAGGTTTGATGGCTAATAATACAACTTTTTTTTGGAGTTTCAAGATAATCCTATTCCACTGCTGGAATGGCCTGGGAACAGCCCAGACCTTAACCCAATGGAAAATCTATGGAGCCGACTAAAGAAACTTGTTAGTCAGAAGCGACCCAGCAGTAAAACCCAGTTAATAGAAGCCATCATTCAATCTTGGTTTCACATTGTAACAGCTGCAGAACTAAAAGACTTGGTTCACTCCATGGGAAGATGTTGTAAGGCCGTAATTCATGCTAAGGGTTACTCAACTAAGTATTAACTGATATGGTGATAATCTTTGTATATTTCGTTTTTTCTACATGTTTCACTTTTCTTCTTTATACTGAAAATGCTATTCTAATAGCAAATCCTTCATAAAAGCTATTGTATTACATTCTTGATTAAATTATCTTTCCATTGATATATAATTTTATGATACTACTCCAAAAATAAAAGTGGTGTTATAAGCTAGTTTAGAAAATAAACTTTTCCCAAAAGGTTTCCACAATTTTGGCCACTGCTGTAAGTTTTACTAAGAATATGTAACTCGTCTGTGGTAATAAGGTAACATTTTGAGAACAAGAATACTTTTACTTAATGAAAAAAAAAAATGCAATCTCATTCTACTCAATTTGCTGATTCAAATGTCCAATTACTTTTAGGGAACGTAACAACATATTCAGGTAGCTTAAATTATAACAGAAAATGAAAGAAGCATTCCTGAAACAGAATGTTATTGTACTTAAAATTCATTACTCTTGAGTTTTTCACAATTCTGCAAAAATGCTTTTTTTAAAAAAATGTTTTATTCTGTCCTTGGGCATACTAGCCAGATTGATCTGAAATCCAGTACAATTTAATCTAAGTTCTTCCCTTCCCAAAGTTTTCAATTACGGCACCATTTCACTTTTATTTCATACGAATAAAGGCTTTACAGATTGAGTTTTATCTAGAAAAGTACAGTAGCATCCGCTTTGAGTCTTCGGGAAATAGTCTGAAAAACACCTTTAGGAAATCACAGGTACATTAGCTGGAACTGTATTAATAGACCCAACGAAAGACTCAGAATTCATCCTGAATATTATTTTCTGCAGTTTTGGGCAGTGGTGGGATTCAAATTTTTTTACTACTGGTTCTGTGGGCGTGGCTTGGTGGGTGGGGTGTGTCTTGGTGAGCGGGGCTTGGTGGGTGTGGCAGGGGAAAGTTACCGCAAAATCTCCATTCCCTCCCCACTCCAGGGGAAGGATACTGTAAAATCTCCATTTCCTTCTGATCAGTTGGGACTCGGGAGGCAGAGTATATGTGTGGGCGGGGCAGGGGTGAAATCCAGCAGGTTCTGACAGGTACTGGAGAACCGGTAGCGGAAATTTTGAGTAGTTTGGAGAACTGGCAAATACCACCTCTGGCTGGCCCCAGAGTGGGGTGGGAATGGAGATTTTGCAATGTCCTTCCCCCGGGAGAGGGGTGGGAATGGAGATTTTGCAGTATCCTTCCTCTGCCATGCCCACCAAACCACACCCACCAAGCCACACCATGCCCACCAAGCCATGCTCACAGAACCGGTAGTAAAAAAATTGGATTTCACCACTGGGGCGGTGCCAGTCAGAGGTGGTATTTACCCGTTCTCCGAACTACTGAAAATTTCCACTACCAGTTCTCCAGAACTGGTCAGAACCTGCTGAATACCACCTCTGGTTTGGGGCCAGGTGGAACCCACAGAAGGTACACGAACTGAAGTGAAATGGTGGTGGTAGGGAGTCTGGATGGAAGCTTCGAGCAAAATCAACTTGCTTCTGTGCACAGTTTTTTTTTTTTAATGTTCTGATAGAATATGAAAATAAGTTATTGTAAAAATTTCTCCCAAAATTTCAGGGACATGAAGAAACTTATTGATTTCTTCTTCAAACTAGCCATTAGATTTTTTTTTCCCATAGGAATCCTCAAAGTATTTATTTATCTATTAATTTATTTACTGAATCTGTATAGATGCCCATTTGTGACTCTGGACAGTGCATAGAACGAAAACACAAAGCTAAACGGTCAACACAATTCCACTACAACCATTAAAAACCAGTTAAAATCACTTAAGAACTACAATAATCACAGTGGCGCAGAGGTTAGAGTGCAGTACTGCACACTACTTCTGCTGACTACCTTTTGGCAGTTCAAATTTCACTAGGCTCAAGGTTGATTCAGCTCAGTGGTGGGTTTCAAAATTTTTTGCTATCGGTTCTGTGGGTATGGCTTGGTGGGCGTGGCTTGATGGGCATGGCAGGGGAAGGATAGTGTAAAATCTCCATTCCCACCCCACTCCAGGGGAAGGATACTGTAAAATTCCCATTTCCTCCCAATCAGCTGGGACTCGGGAGGCAGAGAATAGATGAGGGCGAGGCTAGTCAGAGGTGGTATTTACCAGTTCTCCAAACTACTCAAAATTTTGGGTGCCAGTTCTCCAGAACTGGTCAGAACCTGCTGAAACCCACCTCTGATTCAGCCTTCCATCCTTCCGAGGTGGGTAAAATGAGGACCCTGATTTTTGGGTCCAGTAGGCTGACTCTGTAAACCACTTAGAGAGCGATATAAAGCACTGTAAAGTGGTATATAAGTCTAAGTGCTATTGCTATTGCTATTGACTCAGTCTTTCATCCTTCCGAGGTTGATAAAACGAGGAGCCAGATTGTTGGGGAGAAATAGGCTGATTCTGTAAGGCTGTAAAATAGGCTGACTTTTACAGGGCTGTAAAAGCACTGTAAAGCAGTATATAAGTCTAAGTGCTATTGCTATTGCTATATCAAAGAGACAGGGGAGAATGCATTCTAAATTTATTCACAATGCAGCCATTTCAAGGGCTCCAGTCTTAAATGGGATCCGCAGGCCTGATTGTATGATCAAAAGTCAAGATGGCAATTGGGATGCTACAGTTGAAGCTCTACCAATGTTGTTCTGTATGTTGCACATCCAGCAGGTGGAGCTTTGATCTCATCTTCTGGACTTTTTTGACCATAGCTGAGATTTTTGTCAATCCTGAAATTTTCCTTCCATGGAAAGGTGCTTTTTCAGAAAGGAACTGGGCTCTCTTGTTTTTTTCTTTGAAGATGTTTCACTTCTCATCCAAGAAACTTCTTCAGCTCTCACTGGATGGTGGGTAATGAAAGGATTTATATTCCTTGCAGACAGCTGGTCATTTGCATCCTTTTAGAGGGCCATTGAAGCACTTGGAGATTTATCGTATCCTCAGGGTCATCTAAGTAGTGGTTAAACTGAGTGATAAACTGAGTAGTGATAAACCTACTCCTCATTTTACCGACCTCGGAAGGATTGAAGGCTGAGTCAACCTTGAGCCTGGTGAGATTTGAACTGCCAAATTACAGGCAGCCAGCAGTCAACAGAAGTAGCCTGCAGTACTGCATTCTAACCACTGCGCCATCAGAGCTCTTGTATTTAGCACTACAGAGCAAACAAGAGTACAGTCACCATGTGCTTTACTGTTCAACTGTTTAAACTGTAACAGGAAACAGGAAACTCTGCTTAGAACAAAAAAACCTATACCATAGCTTCAAACTTGTAAACACTGCCATCTACTGGCTGAATACTACCATAGAAATACATTCCAACAGTGAATTCCAACAGCAGGCCTGAATAGCATCATATGTACAGTAAATGTGATCAGATGACTTGACTTGTTCATTGGGGTAGCACAATCCCTCATTAATTGCTGTAGACCTTTTTTGTGGAAAAGTATTCAAAGTGTATTCTCTGCTTTTGGGATTCTACAAGAAGGTTCATAATTTTAAGGGAGTGCATTTCCCTCGCTTGGAAACTCATTAATGCATTCAAGTCGTTTGTTCGTCCCATCCATCAACTGTCGAAAGGCTCGTTTTCTGAACTCCAGACACAATTCTCTCTGCAATACATTATGATATTGGAGGTGAAGCGTGAGTTCGCATCTGATTTCTGTGCCGGTGTGAACACTGAATCTATATTATGAATAATGATCCAAAGTGCATAAATCTAAGTCCATGTGTGATGCCTGTTCATGATTGATGCTCTGACACACCGTTCTCATCCTACTGTTAGTCCTGAGGACATATTCAGAGAAAAAGTTGAAAAGTTCAGTATTGCAGCATTTTTTTTCTTGAGCTGGGTGGACAAGGAATTCTCCTGCTGGCATATTTATTTTTTATTTTATTTATTGGTTAAACATGTATAAGATAACAGATATAAGTATAAACATGATTATGAATACAGGAAATGGATATGAATAAATGAGGACAGTAGGACAGGGACGGTAGGCACATTGGTGCGGTTATGCACGCCCCTTACAGACCTCTAGGAATAGGGTCAGGTCAACAGTGGACAGCCTAAGGTTAAAGTTAAGGGGGTTTGGGGATATAACCAGAGAATCAGATAGTGCATTCCAGGTATTGACCACTCTGTTGCTGAAGTCATATTTTCTGCAATCGAGTTTGGAGCAGTTTACCTTAAGTTTGTATCTATTGTGTGTTCATGTATTATTGTGGTTGAAGCTGAAGCAGTCATTGACAGGTAGGATGTTGTAGCAGATAATTTTGTGTACTACGCTTAGGTCAGACCGAAGACAGTGTAGTTCTAAATTGTCTAAGCCCAAAATTTCAAGCCTGGATTCCAAGATAAAGTTTATCGTACAAAGTTTATGTGTATGATAAGATTCATTTCTTATGACCCTTTTTCTGAGAATGCTGGTAAGGTTTCTAAGCAAATTTTCCTGGGATAGGAGCTTCAATTCAGAGGCTATTTGCCAATATGATCCAATGCAGAAAACTGGATGTATATCAGGGGTGAAATGTAAAATTTGTTACTACCGGTTTTGTGGCCGTGGCTTGGTGGTGATGGATAATGTGACTGGATGGGCGTGACCAACTTTTTTTTTTTTAACTTTTCAAAGCATTTTTTTCTGCAAATGCAAAAAAAATGCTTTGAAAAGCCTCTGCCGATCAGGAACATAGCTGGGATCATCAGAGCCTTTTCAAATCATTTTTTAAACCACCTCTTCTGCTGAAGAGGTTGCAGAAAAAAAATGCTTTAAATGCTTTAAAAGTCTCTCTGATGACTTGCTGAGTTGCCTGATCGTTTTAAAAAATGCTTTGAAAAGTCTTTCTGACGATTAGACAACTCATCTGGGATCGTCAGAGAGACTTTTAAAGCATTTTTTTCTGCAACCTCTTCCAGGGGTTAAAAAAATACTTTGAAAAGGCTCTGACGATCCCAGCTGTGTTTCCTGATCGTCAGAGCCTTTTCAAAGCATTTTTTTTTAACCACCTCTTCCCTGGAAGAGGTTGCAGAAAAAAATGTTTTGAAAAGCCTCTGAGATCTCAGCTGAGTCGCGTGATCATCAGAGGCTTTTTTTTTACTTTTAAAAGCATTTTTTCAGCGGAAGAAGAAGACAAACAAGAGTATGGTATTTACCAAATGACACAACCGCTGGGCAGATTTCTTCTGGGTGTTGAAACAAAATTCATATCTAAGACCTATAGTCTTTTGCTATCAAGGTATGTAGCCGAGGAGATAGTAAAAGATACGATGATTGCCTGGGGGAGAAACTTAGGAAGACCAGTGCAACTTGAAGAATGGAAGGCAATATGGAATAGATCAATGAAATTGACACTATCAGTGGCATTCAAGGAGAACTTCTACAAAATGATTTATAGGTGGTACTTCCCACCAGCTAGGATAGCTAAAATGTTCCCTGGATCCTCGGACAAATGTTGAAAGTGCAATTCGGTCAGGGGTACTTTTTTTCACCAGTGGTGGACCTGCCCTCAGATCAGGAAGTTTTGGGAGAAGATTCAAAAATGGTTGAACGAGATAACAGGTGCAAGTTTCCCCCTAATTCGAGATTCTTACTTACTTGGAATCAAACTAAAAGACATGGGCAAGCACCACCCCCTAGAGTCGGGAACTACTAGCACATATGTGTGAGGGGAACCTGAACAGGGAGAAATCTGAACAAGATTCCTAAGAATGAAAAAAAAAAACCCATATATTTTACATTTATAACTTTGCTTTAGCAAGGAAAATTCAAAAGCAAAACCGAGAAATCAAAAGCAAAATCCCTTTACAGAGATGCCGGTTCTAATTTAAATACATAAAATCAGAGAGTATCTGTAAATTCCTTTTGAAAAGACAATTCGGCATCATACCACAAATGGTACGACAAATGGTAAGCGACCAAAATAAAGGACAGGGGTGAGTTTTTGAAACATAAATAAATCTAAAGGATAGCTTTCTGAAATCAAAGACTGTCGTTTATAATAAAGGATGTGTGGCCATTGTAAGTGACCCATGGGCCAGGTTATTCATCTGTAATAATCCTGAAGGAGTTAAGTGGGACATGGAATTGTCACATGTGGTTATTAAACATGAGTTTCCATTTTCACTTTTCAGCTGCTGAATTGGCTATTTTTGTAGCTCTGGCAATCTCTGAATGTGGCGTGCATCACCAGTTCTCTTGAGGCTCCTTCCTAGAATGCAAACCACGTACGAGCACCTCTGTATATAACCTTAATAAATTTAAAAATGGCTTATCAATATTCAGTAGGGTCACCTTATTTGCCCTGATTCCTTTTCTCCCTCCCCCTTCTCTCTCCCACATTTTCAAGTTGAAAGTGGCACTGGCCAAAATAAATGGAATTAAAATTGCATATCCTCCTTTTTAAAAAGTAAAATCAAATCAGCCAGCTACTAATGTCATCCTAAAACACCTTCCTGTAGCTGGGTTGATATAATATATAGTGGCAGATGTAATATGAGCAAATGCTCCTTTTTCATTACAATACTGGCTCTTCTGGCATCTTATCAAAGGTCTGATTTAATATTTCACTATTTCATACTGAAGCGGTGAGGATCTGCAGGTTGGGCAAATCTGCAAATTTCACAAACACACACACACACATGAGACACACACAAATGTGTTGCCAAATAGAAGGGGGCTGTTTCTCAGAAATTAAGCTTAAAGCATGACAGCAACTTTATCGTTTCTTGTGTCAGCTTCACATGTCCCTTCTGTTCCGAGTTATACCTTTCAAGAACCCATCTTGAATTCAACCACTGAGTATGAATTCAACCAAAAGAGTATGTATGCATGTATGTATGTATGTATGTATGTATGTATGTATGTATGTATGTATATAAAATGCAACTGAACTTTGTTTTTTCTTGAAGATGTTCTCATCCAAGAAGCTTCTTCAGTTCCGAAGTTCTGAAGAAGCTTCTTAGACGAGAAGTGAGAAGCCTTCAAGGAAAAACGAAGTCCAGTTGCCTCTTGGAAAAAAAGCACTTTTGGATCAACCATGATCTGGATGATGGAGAAGCTCCATAGATAAACCACCGAGAAGCAAATAAAATTGTTTTCTGGTAGAGAGGTGCTTCTAGTTAAGCTTGACGCTATTTCTTCTGACCCAGCCTTAGCAGAACCAAGAAAAAGACTGTTCTGACCTAGGCTTCCCCAAAAACCCCGAAGCAGAATCCTGGTCCCGACAAAACCCCTTTTATGAAACAAACAGTGAATTCGTCTCATTCACCTTCAGCAAAGTCTTCCAAGGAAGAATTTACAGTCACAGACCTTATCTGGCTTGGAGAGCTGCCAGGCAGATATCTTCAAAACTTGGCAAAAAATCTCCGGAGAGTCATAAACCAATTAGGCGAATTAATTGTCTCCAGCAAACTCCACTCCCCTTTCTCTCCTCTTTTTTCCCCTCTGGGGCGGCCATTCATCGTCCACCTATGGCCTTACTCCCAAGTCGACCCTTGTCCTTTAGCTGTTCCCTTCATCTGGCAACTCTGCGCATGCACACACTGGGAACAGGCTCCAGCTGTTCATCTGCCTCACTGATGTCTGACTCCAAAGGCAGTGATAACTGATATACGGCCCTGGCCCACTCTCTGCCTCCAACACAGAGCCCTCATCAGAGCCTTCCCCAGATTCCAGGACTGGCGCATGTTCCTCCCCAACCTCCTCACTTTGTGGATCTGCTGCAGCTCTGCTGGCCACTGGTGGGCCACAACACATACTCCTTGTTCCCCAAAAAAACCCTCTTTATTTAGCTACTTTGAATTCATGGCATTCACACACAGAAAAGTCCAGGCAATAATCCTTCCAAGGGTCAATTGCAATAACAGACCTTATCAGTCCTTGGATAATTGCCAGGCCGAGAACTTTCAGTTGCAAAGCTGTAAATTAATTCCTGGCAAGAAGCCTCTGAGGCACGAACCACAATAAGCAAATCTTCTGAAAGAAATACAAACTGTTGTCTCCTGCAACCATCATTCCCCTTTTGCTTCGATTTATTCCCCAGCCAGGGAGGGGCCATTCAGCGTCCACGTGTGCCTTTCTTCCTGAGTTGCCCCCTGTTCCTCAGTTGTTCTCCTCTCCTGACAGCTCTGCGCATACACAAATTTGGAACAGGCCCCAGATGTTCTTCTTCCCCACTTATCTCCGATTTCAAAGGCAGCTGGCAAATGTTGGACGGTCCTGGCTCTATCTCTACTTCCAACACAGAGCATCCATCAGAGCCTTCCCCAAACTCCAGGACTGGCCCAAGTTTCTCCCTGTCAGGGCATTGATTAATCCTCCTCATCCAAGTCTGCTCCCAGCTCTGCTGGCAGTTGGAAGGCCACAACACTATTAGCCAAGAGGTGGGAAAATGTGAGTCCTCATAATATACTTGGAAGGTAACTCCACACATGTAGGGACATTCATGAGAATCCAAATCTGCATGTACAGGTGTGTCATGTGTAAATGCCTCATTCTTAAATGAAATATATATATATCCATGGAATGTCAAGAGTTAACTTATTCTCCTATTCCTGATGTATTCCTCATTAACCACTCCCCATCTCTAACCCCACCTCCTTGGTATAAAAGGGGATGCACACCCTATCTCCTTGCTTCTTTCTGCAATCACTCTGTGAATAAAGAATGCTTTCTGTAAATAAACTATCTTCTGTTTGAATATAAGAAGTCTGAATCTATTATTGAGTCTGATCCTCGAATTACGGCAACAATCTGGTAGCAGAGGATGGTTGGCTAACTCAATAAGAAACAGACATGACAAAGAAAGAAAACTCCAGAAACAAAAGAGAAAGACCCAACACCAGGGCACACAACAAAGAAATGGAAACAGATCAAGAAATGATCGATGAGTCTACAACAAAAATGACAAAAGAACCTGAAAACTTCACTACAGACGACGAAGAGATAATCGAGGAACCCGATGACCAAGAAGCGAGCGAGACAGAAAACAACACACTCAGATTAGAAATACTAAGACTGCTGAAAAGCCAAAAAGACGACAAAAATCTCATCGCGAACCTCCAAGACATCATAAAAGATAGCGGAGCAGCGAGAGAAAACCACATTGACACACCAAAACCTAAAGATCACAAAATGGTAAGCGAATTACCTATAGATGAAAACATAACTAAAAGAAAGACTAACGGTCCCGTGCAAAATTTTGAATGGCAGCCATCTTGGTTTTGTCAGCCCGCCAAAATGACTGACTCAGAACCAATCAGAAAGCAGAGTTCAAAATGGCTGGCACGAAAAGCTTTACACAGCATAAGAAATAAAAAAGAAAAATTCTACTCATCAGAAGAATCTGATACAGACACCGAAGAAACATCAACCGAACTACAAATCGAAACAGCTATGAAAACACTTTTTGCAGCCTTCGGCCCGAACCTAAAAATCTCAAAGAAATCTACGAAAGTACCAAAGACTGTAAATCAAATAACAAAGAAAGGACAAACTGCACAATCCAAAGACAAAGATACAGAAGCAAACGAACAAGCGCCCCTGCTTCTGTCCACTCCGAATCGACCGACAAGAATGCTAACGCCCGAACCCAGAGAGCCTTGCAAATACTCGCCCACACCGCAGATGCTTCTGGGAGCCAGAAAACTCAACTGAGACAGCTACGATGAAAAGAAGCAAGCCCCGATCCACACCTGGACACCTAAAGTCAAGCCAGAGAGTGAGTCATCAGAGGAAGTGCACTGCGAGGGAGCTGCAGCAGCGAGAACCTCTCCCGACAGCTTCAGGAATGAAATGATCTACGCGCGTGCGCAAATACGCCCAGACAAACATAGAGACAACAAAGATCAGAGGGAACCATTCAGACTAATTGCGAGTATCCCTACACCATTCTGCAATTATCAACATATACAAGACCATGGACAGCCTCCAGTTGTAAGTAATGCAACAAATAACATTGGGAAATTGCCTAATGATTTTCCAAAATTGAGAATAGATGATGTTAACTTACAGGAATGGAGTCAGCAACTCCAGGTTGTTTTCTTAAAAGAAAACTTCTTATTTTTTATAACTAACCCTCCTAAAAAACCATGGACACTGAAATTGGACTGCCTACATCACAGACCATTTTATTTACTAATCTCTAGTATATTACCTGCTATTTATCATAGCATTAAGCATAATCTAACTGTCTCAGAAATAATTCATTGTATGTTTAAATTGTTTCATAGTGGAAGTGTGGCAACCACAACTAGAATGTCTAAAAACTTTTTCTCAGCCAGGATAAAACCTGGGACTACCATAAGTGAACATTTACTATTACTGAGCACAACTAGAGCAGAACTTCATTTAAGGGGAGAAATAATATCTGACCAGACAATGAAAAGTGTCATTATCAATTCATTAGACCCATCATGGGACAACTTCATATCACATCTAGATACAATTAACTTAGGCTATCTATCTATAGAGAGTTTATCAAATAGATTAATTGCTGAAGATAATTTGAGAAGAAGCCGCTACAGTACACACAAAGAACATAGACAGGTCAAAAGAGTAATATTCCAAGACAGGCATCAGGACATAATAGAATGTTATAACTGTGGATCTAAGGAACATTATAGGAGAGATTGTCCAAAACCTCCTAGAGAGAGACAAAGACATGACACAAGAAACAGATATCACGATAGACAATCATCCATTGACAGATATAGACACAGAAATTCTCCAAATTTTAGAGAACATAGAGGGGGCAGAGACAACTCAAGGGACAGGAAGTCCGGATCATTATACGGATTAGATAAACACGCTATAATCAAAACCCAAGACTCAAAAGACAATGCTTGGCTCATTGATTCCGGAGCAACAAATCACACAACACATGATAAGAAAATGTTATCTTTCTTTGTCGAAGATAAATTTGTAATTAAAGTAGCAAACCAAGAGGAAGTCCAAGTTATTGGAAGAGGAAATGTAGAATTACCCGGTCTAGGGAAAATAGAGGGGGTATTATTAATACCCAAAACACCTCACAACATTCTCAGTGCAATAAAACTAAGCAGGGACTCTAACATAAACATAGTATTCTCAAAAGGAAAAGTGACTCTAGAGAAAAACAAAATAAATATAGGTAATATAATTATCAAAGGAGATTTACCATATCTGATTACAGAAGAAAAATGGCTACACAACATTAATTCAAACATAGAAACTAACACTAGCACAGAAGCGGAAAATGATATAGATAGTGACAATGAAGAAAATGAATCAGAATATAATGATGAAACTACATGTGATAACAATACACATAATAACAAAAAACCCATAATTGGAAAACCAATTCATGATGAATGTGCACACATATTACATAGAAATTAAGGACATGCCAGTTTTCCTGTAATACAAAAAATGATTGAACATGCTGAAGGTGTTAAAATAAAAGACTGCAAAAATTACTTGGAATGTTCAGTATGCAAGTCTTCAAAACTGAGAACCAAGCCCAGACCCAAAAAAGGCAACAAGATCATCAAATCATATTTTTAATTTAGTACATATGGATCTGGTTGGCCCATTAACTCCATCAATTACATATAAAAAACGATATTTTCTCACTATTGTAGACGACTTCAGTCATTATGGCTTTGTCTACACCTTAAGACATAAAGATGAAACATTCCAAAAATTTAAAGAATTTTATAAATGTGTGGAAACACAGCATCATACACAAATCAAGCAAATCATGACAGATAGAGGGTCTGAATTCACTTCAAAAGAATTCTCTCAATGGCTAAAATCAAAAGGAATGTTGCATTTCACCTCTAGTCCTTTCTCTGCTTTTCAAAATGGAGTGGTAGAACAACGAAACTCGACACTACAAACTATGATTAGGTGTACATTAGAGGATGCTGGGTTAGGTAAGCAGTGACAGCAGATGTACATATACCGAAACAATTAAGACGTAAGGGGGACAATGTGTCCAGAAGGCTTAGATTCATGGGTTATGAAACAGGTACAAAAGGATATAGATTTATTGACAATAACAACAGATTCATAATTTCTAGGTCCGCTGTTTTTCACGAACAGGCCAATTGGTCTAAAATACATCTCAATGAAATACTTCCAATGACAAGGCCTAATGTTAAAACACAAGGTAGAACAAGACAAGAAGGGCAAACCTGTAACACACAAAAGGACAATACCAAAACGTGGATTGGAAATTGTCCCAAAATCAAAATAGATTCATTAACACAAAAGGAGGCAAGATACTTACATGATAACAATGATAGACCAGAAAAAACAATCAGATGTAACAGAAATCAAGTACCTGAACGATTTAAAGATTACATAATGCACATACACAATGAAGCACCAACACCAAACACATATGAAGATGTGTTAAAACTCCCTTTGGAAGAAAGAAACAAATGGGAACTAGCTATGGCCAAAGAAATGGACAGTTTACGAGAACTTAACGTGTTCACTCCAACACCAGTCCCAAAGAATAAGACAGTTATAGGCACTAGATGGATATTTAAGATTAAAAACCTAGAAGTGGGTAACACATTATATAAAGCAAGACTGGTAGCACAGGGTTTTGCTCAAAAATACCCTGAGGATTATACTGACACGTATTATCCCACTGTAAGAACTGAAAGTGTTAAGTCAGTTTTAGTGATAGCCTCAGCTCTTAATCTTGAAGTTTTTCAATACGATATACAAACCACATATCTACATGCGAAACTTGATAAAGAAATATATGTAAGAGCTCCACATAGTAAAAACACAGATAAAAATGAAACATGGTTACTGAACAAAAGTTTGTATGGATTAAAGCAATCCGACAAACGCTGGTATGAATGCTTGGTCAACGTACTCAAAACCATGAACTTCAATGCCACAATGGCGGACAACTATTTTTTTGTTAGAAGGGAAGGTGAATCATTAGAATTTGTGTTAATTTATGTGGATGACATTTTGTATATTGGTAAACATAAAGACAAGAGAGATATTTTTGTAAATAAACTAGGAGAACATTTTTCATTAAAATCACTGGGGAAAGTAAACAAATACTTAGGAGTACACATTAGCAAAACCGAGAAAGGATTTAGGTTATCTCAAAAAGATAAAATAATTGAACTTTTGAACAAATGTAATATGAATAATGCAAAGCCTTGTGACACCCCAATGCACACTGATTTCATAAAAAATATGAATGAATCATCTCCTGAGTTTAATGACAATACACTTTATAGGTCAGTTATTGGTTCTCTTTTGTATATTGCTAATTGGACCAGACCTGATATTGCTTTACCCCTTAATTTGTTATCCAGATATGTCAGTAAACCATTAATTTATCATTGGGAAGCAATTAAGAGAGTGTTGAGATATTTAAAACACACTTTAGATTTCTGTCTGTTGCTAGAACCAAACAATGTTAAAGAACCTATCCTCACTTGTTATGCAGACGCTGACTGGGCAGGCGACACTAAGAGTAGGAAGAGCACTTCCGGTTATGTATTCTTCCTTAATAACTATCTAGTTTACTGGTATACTGGGAAACAGGATTTAGTAGCTACTTCAACGACAGAGGCAGAGTATATCTGTCTGTCAAAAGCATCTAATAATCTCATCTGGTTCAATGATTTATTAACTGATGTCTGGAAGTGTCCATCTCAACCCTTCATTATATATGAAGATAATAAAGCTGCAATAGAAATATCGAGAGCAGATGCTATTGGCCAAAGATCTAGGCATATAGATATCAAATACAAACATGTAAGACAATTATCTCAAAATGGATTCATCAAAGCTATTCATTGTGACACTACAGAACAAATAGCTGATATATTAACTAAACCTTTACAATCCAAACAACATAAATATTTAACCTCAAAACTATATGTTCAATATTACTCTAATTCTGAATGTAATTATTGTTATGTGTTAAATCGGCATTTAGAGGGGGATTTGTCATGTGTAAATGCCTCATTCTTAAATGAAATATATATATATATATCCATGGAATGTCAAGAGTTAACTTATTCTCCTATTCCTGATGTATTCCTCATTAACCACTCCCCATCTCTAACCCCGCCTCCTTGGTATAAAAGGGGATGCACACCCTATCTCCTTGCTTCTTTCTGCAATAACTCTGTGAATAAAGAATGCTTTCTGTAAATAAACTATCTTCTGTTTGAATATAAGAAGTCTGAATCTATTATAAGTCTGATCCTCGAATTATGGCAACAAGGTGGTCCTTCCATCGCAATGCTACACTCATCGTCTTACATATTTTGATCTCCCGTGAACACCTTTGATTGCATTAGGATGCCTAACCATGGAAATAGGGATCCTCAAAGGATACCAGACACTGTTTTCAAGATTCAGGGGTACTTCCTTTCTTCATCTCAGTTGTGAAAAACGTCTGGTGCAACAAGCAACCTCATCAAAACTGATTCATCAGTGACTAGGGTATCATTCTAGCTTGTTAACTTTTTCATGCATATTATTAACAAAGGATAACCAAAATATGCACCTGTTTGTACTTTGCAAATTTTCCTAATCTATGAAGGTTTCTCAAAGATGCACGATGAGGATTGTTTTAAATGTAACATGTCTGTCTTGATTTTTTTTTTTAAAGAACATATATTTATCTAGTTTCTCCTTCTCTAACTACTTTGGGGTGGGTGGGAGGAAGAAGAGGAATTCATATAATTACTCTTAAAATGCATGCTTCAAAAGTAATTTTTCCTGAAATTTGCATTTGTCTTCTGCAAAGACCGATTGTCTTGTGCAGAGATTGGACTGTGTACGAGAGAGGCCAGCAAATTGTGTTGATTGCACAATTGTGTTTTTGCTGGGTTGTGCCAACTGGTTTCCATAGAAATCCATAGCAGATCCCCCCCCCCCCCCCCATTCCTCTCACAACTCTAAATGTGCACACAATATCTCAAGAGCTGGATTTCCCTGGAGCATATAATGATGATTCATTTATTCGCAAGGAAGCATCTGGTACCTTAACAAAGTTATATAAACGATAAACAGTTTCCTGCATTGACGATTATGACCAATTGTTGTGAATAAATGACTGTATAAAAGATGCACTGCTTATTTATTTTTTTTACTTAATTTGATATTTTATCTTATAATTAAGCTTTTTCTTTCCCTCCAGGAAGATCAAATTCCTCATTATTATTTTTTCACAGTGGCTATCTTTTCACAATGAATGTGATCGGGCATTTGTTTCCCAGATTGTACTTCACAAACAACTGAGTAAGCCTTAAAAATCATTCCTTAGGAGCAGAGTTCTTGTCTTGATAAACAGATTTCCAGAGATTCTTCTGCATTTATCCTTTTGGGAATAGTTACAGCTGAGAGATACAACATGCTTAGACACTTGTACGTGTCACAGTCTGCTCTTTCCCATGTCTTAATGCCAAATACTACATACAGTAGTGGCCAAAATTGTGGAAACCTTTTGGGAAAAGTATATTTTTGAGGTTTGATAGCTAAAACACCACTTTTTTTTTTTTTTTTTTTTTTTTTTTTTTGAGTTTCAAGATAATCCTATTCCACTGCTAATGGCCTGGGAATAGCCCAGACCTTAACTCAATTGAAAATCTATGGAGCCGACTAAAAAAACTTGTTAGTCAGAAGCGACCCAGAAATAAAACCCAGTTAATAGAAGCCATCCTTCAATCTTAGTTTCACATTAGAACAGCTGCAGAATTTAAAGACTTGGTTTACTCCATGGGAAAATGTTGTAAGGCCGTAAAAAGTAACCTTTAGCATGGACAACTAAGTATTAACTGACATGGTGATCATTATTGTATATCACGTTTTTTCTATGGTGATAATTTTTGTACATTTCGTTTTTTCTACGTGTTTCACTTCTTCTTTATTTATTTATTTATTTTATTTTATTAAATTTCTATACCACCCTACTCCCGAAGGACTCAGGGTGGTGAACAGCCACAGGATAAAACACATAAATACAAAAATTTAAAATAGAATAAAACAAATTAAATAACTTGGCTGAACAAATTTAAAATACCCCATAATTTAAAAACAAATTAAAATTTACATTTAAAAAGGGGAGAAGATTTAGGCCGCAACTGCTATTCCAATAGCAAACCCTTCATAAAAGTTATTGCATTACATTCTTGATTCAATTATCTTTCCATTGATATATAATTTTATGGTACCACTCAAAAAAAAAAAAAAAGGTGGTGTTATTAGCTAGTTTTAGGAAATACACTGTTCTTAAAAGGTTTCCACAATTTTGGCCACTACTGTACTGAAAAAAGTTGATTGGAGTTCCAGGTATAGTTATAAAAGAAGTGATAGACATCACGATCTCCGGAACGTTTAAAAGTTTAAAAAAAATTTATTTTAAAACTTGTGCTAAGCTTTCGTCGGCCCCTACCGACTTCGTCAGAGTATAAAATCACCATTGAAGAGCTGCTTGCTTTTAGCATTACATAAAAAAGCATTACATTATCAGCATTACATAAAAGCAAGCAGCTCTTCAATGGTGATTTTATACTCTGACGAAGTTGGTAGGGGCCCACGAAAGCTTAGCACAAGTTTTAAAATATTTTTTTTTTAAACTTATGTAGATAACTTTAGAAACTGAGCTTGAATGCCCTGTTACTCTTAATAAGGAGCTGAGTTAGGGATAGAAATTTAAATGATTGGATGGTATGTTCCCCACTCATCCACATTCCTCCAGTTGTGGTAAATCCCTGGATGGGTTGACGTTCTCCATGTGTAAGACAATCAGTCATCAAAGTTTCCATAAAACTTTGGTTGTTTATTCATCTTTTATTCATCATTTTAAAAAATGAAATATATTACATTGTTTATTCATCTTTTTTTAAAATGAAACAATGCAGGATAGAATGCAAAATAACAGAGTTGAAAAGAACCTTATACCATTTCAGACAAATGGTTATCCAATCTCTTCTTGCAGATCCCTCCTGCGCGAGCTGCACTGGCTCCCAGTGGTCTTCCGGGTGCGATTCAAGGTGTTGGTTACCACCTTTAAAGCGCTCCATGGCATAGGACCCGGGTACCTCCGAGACCGTCTTCTGCCACCAATAGCCTCCCACCGACCAGTCCGTTCCCACAGAGAGGGTCTCCTCAGGGTGCCATCAGCCAAGTTATGTCGGCTGGCGACACCCAGGGGGAGGGCCTTCTCTGTGGGAGCCCCAGCCCTGTGGAATGAACTGCCCCCGGAAATTCGTAAGATCTCTGACCTCCGGGTGTTTTGCTGCGCATTGAAGACCCTGTTGTTCCGCCAGGCCGGACTATCAACACAATAGTTTTAAATTGGGTATTTAAATTTATTGGGGTTTTAAATTTGAGCCACCTATTTAATTATTTTAAATTTTATACTGTTGTTTTGTCTGTGTTTTTAAAGAGGCTGTACACCGCCCTGAGTCCTTCGGGAGAAGGGCGGTATAGAAATAAAATAATAATAATAATAATAATAATAATAATAATAATAATAATAATAATAATAAAGCCTTAACAATGGACCAAAAAAGCCAAAAAAACGGGCCACAAAAAGCCTAAAAAATGGGCTGAAAACAGCCTAGAAAATGGGCAGAAAAAAGGCTGGAAAAGGACAGAAAAAAGGTCCGAAAATGGGGCACATTGAGGCCAAAAACCTTTTTGTTGTTGTTTTCCTCTTCTAAATTTAGGTGCATCTTATAGTCTGGTGCGTCTTATAATCCTAAAAATCCCGTATGTCTGAACTTGTCCAGTTTGATCTATCTCCAACTATCTCCATACAATTAGCAGAAATATCAATGCTATCCTTTAATTTTGTTAAGTTTTAGCTAGCATTCATTATTTCTCTCAAACGTCTATCATTTAAAGTAGAGACAGCCAAAAGTCATCAAATTTGGAACAGGATCAGAATATTCTGTTCCCTCTTAGATCCAGAAGAAAAGGGAGGATGGGGTGATGTTGTCCAGGAAATTCAGTTGCTAAATCACCGCATTCTGCATATCTCAAGCTTATTTGTTTCGTGGAATACATCATTAGTTTTTTGCTGCACCATTGAGTTACTTCAATAAAAGGCACTAAATGAACTAGTTTATCAAAATAGTAGTTCAAAATATCATTTTACATGTGGTGGGTGCTTCTTCTAATCCTCTCCCCAACATCCGAGGCATGAATGGTAAAGCCAAGAAAATGGCACAGAGGGACAAACTGATATTTTATTTATGCTCCAGTGATTCTCCCAAAGTGATCCCCAATGAGGATCATAAGCAGTTGCATAAAATCTACCCCTACTTGCTGGCTCCCTGACTTGAGCCACATTGCACCACCAGCCCTACGAAGGCAGGAAACCTTAGTGAAGGAGTACAACAAAATGATGAGAAACCCACTTCTTCCTGTGCATGCTGATCTTCCTCATCTATCTACTGGCAGGCTTAAATCCAGGAAGCCCTCTCTGGCACTCGCTCAACAGCTGTCTGACAACTTTGATGTCAACACAATGTGGAAAGCCAAATGGGCTGCTGAACGCCCAGATACAGGCAGATACGTAGATGACCCTACACAAAAGGTTTTAACCAGGTTTTAACCTTCCTCACCAGCATTGGTCAACTCTGAACAGGATCCGTACCCAACGTGGTGTCTGCCAGGACTCATTGTTTAAATGGTGTCTTGTCTCCACCCCTCAGTGTGACTCTGGTGTTCCTCGACAAAATATCCACCACATTGTGTCCGAATGTCCATCAAGAGCTTACACCATGATGAAAGAGGATTAACAAGCTAGAAACACATACAGGTATAAAGCTACATAAAAGACTACGTATTGTAAGCAATATTAGTACTTGTAAACCACAATATATAGAGTGATAAATGTATAGAGAATTATGTTACAACCAAGGAAATAATAGATATAAGTATGGGGTACAATATCAAGTTACTTTTTTTTTATGGGCTATACTGCATGAATAAGAGAAAAATGTTGTAATTAGGATGTATAACATCATGTATATTTAAAGAGATGCTAATACAACCAGCATATCACTGTTGCAAAATTGGAATTGTGATGTAAAATGAAGGAAAATGTACAATAAAAATATTTTTTTAAAAAGAGCTTACACCAGCCCAATGTCTGATTTTTTTCAACATAAACCGTCCTGTCCTTGAATGGCTGGGTGGACTGGATATTAACATTTGAATCACTATAAATCCAAATATTTGCCATACGCTAAATAAATCAATCTCCCAAAGTGTTTCCTCATCAGGTAGAGGTTAGCCCAAAGCAGAGGTGGGTTTCAGCAGGTTCTGACCAGTTCTGGGGAACCAGTAGCAGAAATTTTGAATAGTTCGGAGAACCGGTAGTAAAAATTCTGACTGGCCCCACCCCCATCTATTCTGTGCCTCCCGAGACCCAGCTGATCGGGAGGAAATGGGGATTTTGCAGTATCCTTCCCCTGGAGTGGGGTGGGAAAGGAGATTTTACAGTATCCTTCCCCTGCCATGCCCACCAAGCCACACCCACCAAGCCATGCCACGCCCACCAAGCCACACCCACAGAACCGATAGTAAAAATTTTGAAACCCATCACTGACCCAAAGCTCCTGTTTCAGTCACCAGTGTTCCCCAACTTTTCTGGGATCGCGGCCCAGTGAAGAGGGTGAAGGGGGGAATGTGGGGATCGTTTTGTGTGAGCGGCCTTGCATGCGCACCTCCCACTCGTGCAGGTGGGACTGAAAGTGCCACCCCCCACCTCTTGCATGAGTGGGGATGCGAGCGAGCACGCACGTGTGCCACCCTGCCACTCAACTCACGGCCACAGCCCAGTAGCGGGCCACTGCCCACAGGTCGCGTACTCTTGCCTTAAACCAAACACACATTTTCCTGGTGTTGTGTAATAACTGCAAGAGTGCAGGCCGAAGAGAAGGTCCAGCTGCTTTGGTTTACACAAATATATCCATTTTCTTTCAATATCACAGCTTTCCATGTACCTGGACCAGTGGTGGGTTCCTCCCAGTTCCTCCCGGTTCCACCGAGCCGGTAATGGTGATGATATGATGTCACCAAACCGGTTCTGCTCCTCCACCCCCACACCCCGCGTTATTCTTACCTTTTATTTGGCCCTACCCCCAATCTATTGCTGCCTCCTGAGTCCCAGCTGATGGGTAGAGGGAAAAAAACTGATCGGTACAGCTCTGCAAGCAGTTAAAAGCCTGGTAGACCAGTACCTCTGCTAAATCCTAAATAATTGTCACATGACCATCAAGCCATGCCCACAAAATAAGTCACACCCACAGAACCGGTAGTAAAAAAATTTAGAACCCAGCCGAGACCTGGACATGGACGCTGTCCTTAAGATTATATGTCTTCTTTGTATTCTCCCAAAGGGTCTGTTTTTTTTTAGCTTTTGTGCTGTTTTGTTTTTGTTCCTTATTGCACTTTTTAATTTGTTCGGTGTTGCACTCTTTAAATAAAATCAGAATAAAAAAAAAAAGATCACGGGTACATTTCAAAATAGCAAACATGCAAACGGGGAGATAAGAATACAGAGAGAGGACACAAAACCAAAATAGAAATCAATAATCATCCTAAGAATAGCTGAAGCAGAAATAGCAAATTATGGCACGATTTGTATTTTATGATGAATTGCAAGTGTATATTGTAGATACTCCCAGTTTTAATCAATCAGCATTTGTTATACAGGAAGAATGCGGTGTGGTTTCTCACCCTAATTATGGGTAATTTATTTATTTTTTTTCAGCAGCTTTTTTCTGCTTCCTCTTCTGCTTTTTCTGCCTGTGCTTTGGAAATTAGGGAGTGCCCAGTGTAAAAAAAGAAAATGAAACATATACTGAGATACAAAATGGACACTGAATGTTTATTTTTAATATCCTCTGGAGACTTTGGACATTACCTGCATTCCTTAGAAACTGGGTTTTTTTTCCAGCAGAACTCTCCTCTCATTAAATGTCATTGGGTCTTGATCCTCTCAAAATGCTATATCACACCTCATGCCGTCAGTTCTACCTTGTTGCCTAGCAATTATCGAAACCTAGCAAAACCAGAAAGTAAAACCTGAAGGCTGGCTGAGGAAAGAAAAAGGAAAAAAAAAAACAAAACAAAACACCACACACTAAATCTGGTTTCCTGGTTCTCACTTGAAGGAGAGGCTTAAATCTATTCTTATTGGGAATCAAACTGTTAAGGATAGTTCAGCATGTTTTTCTCCATTCTGCCATTAATCTGTCTTCATTAACCTGGAAGCTGATCTAAGATATATGAAGAAACCTTAGAGCTGCATCACAAACCTTGAGGTCACCTGCAGGTCCCAACTCAATGGCCTTATGTGCCTGCGTAGACAATGCAGCACTAAGTAAACTTTTTCTTTTCCTTCCTTCCTTCCTTCCTTCCTTCCTTCCTTCCTTCCTTCCTTCCTTCCTTCCTTCCTTCCTTCCTTCCCTCCCTCCCTCCCTCCCTCCCTCACTGCCTCCCTCCTGCCTTCCTTTTTTCCTCCCTCCCTCCCTTCCTCTCATTCCCATCTCTTTCCTTCCTTCCTCCCTTCCCTTCCCTCCCTCCCTTCTATGCTTCTCTTTCTTTCCTTCTATTCCTTTCCTGCCTTCCCCCTGCTTCCTTCCTTCCTCTCTTCTCTTCTCTTCTCTTCTCTTCTCTTCTCTTCTCTTCTCTTCTTTCTTTCTTTCTTTCTTTCTTTTCTTTTCTTATCTTCATTAATCTGAAAGCTGATCTAAGATATATGAAGAAAACTTAGAGCTGCATCACAAACCTTGAGGTCACCTACAGGTCTCAGCTCAATGGCTGTATGTGCCTGTGTGGAAAATGCAATGCTAAGTAAACTTTGTGCTTCCATCTTTCTTTTCCTCCCTCCCTCCCTCCCTTTTTTCCTTCCTTCCAGGGGTGAAATCCAGCAGGTTCTGACAGGTTCTGGAGAACCAGTAGCGGAAATTTTGAGTAGTTCTGAGAACTGGCAAATATCACCTCTGGCTGGCCCCCGAGTGGGGTGGGAATGGAGATTTTGCAGTATCCTTCCCCTGGAGTGGGGTGGGAATGAAGATTTTGCAGTATCCTTCCCCTGCCATGCCCACCAAGCCACGTCCACTAAGCCACACCATGCCCACAGAACCAGTAGTAAAAAAAATTGGATTTCACCACTTCTTCCTTCTTTATATTCCCCCCATCTCATTGTTGCTGAGCAACATCATAAAAAAACGTTAGTAGAGTTATTAAAACCTTAAAAACAACAGCATTTAAAGTTAACAAAAACTGGGTAAAAGTTGAAACCGATACATAGATGGGATCATCCCGTTTCTGCTCACCTTGAGAACTTCTGATCAACATTTAATCAGCCTGTTACACCATCAAGTCGTAAGAAGCTCTTAAAGGCACTCAGCGTTCAAAGCAAAGTAAAAATGGGACTGCATATTTTGTTTTTCTCTCTGCTGATGTTAAGGCATGAATTGTTTGTGAGCTTTCCACCAGCTGGACATCTGCAGCTATCAATCAGTAACAATACTTACTGACTGGAGACTAACAAATGTTCAAACATTATCCTAAATTACTCATTTTTAATTCATTGTTCCATCCTTGCAGGGCATGTGATATGTTAGGAATTGAAGATTCTTCTCACTGCTTCACCCATTCCCACTATATGTTTGTTTCCCTTTTAAGTTGTGATTTTTGTACTGTTACCTCTGAAAAGCTTAAGGATATGCTGCTATTCTTGTTGTTCTTAGATACACATAGATAAGGTGAGTGTAATTACCTACCCCACCTGATTTTAGATATTAATATCCCCACTTATTGGAAATATAATCAATCAGTCCTTCTGTGTTAAGTGACCTAAATTCAGTGCTCCAATTTTTACTCCGGTGTCTTCTCTTGGCTGTAGAATGTTGTCGTTGTATTACCACAACTTCTCAATTATTCGATGTGCCAAAAGACATCGAACTTAGAATAATAGAGTTGGAAGGGACCTCAGAGGACTTCTAGTCCAACCTCCTGCTTGAGCCGTGTAGCCGTGATGGCGACCCTATGGCACACGTGCCAGAGGTGGCATGCAGCACCCCCTCTGATGGTACACAAGCTGTCGCCCCATTCCAGCTCCACTGCACATGTGCATGTGCCTCCCACTGGCCAGCTGGTCTTTGCTGCACATGTGCGGAGGATGGGGCATGTGCCGGGGACTGTGCACGCATGCTCGGGGCACATGCGGGGGGGGTAGGGCACATGCAGGGGCACATCCACATGCACAGGGGAGCGGAGTGAATGCAGGGGGCTACAAGCGCATTGCATTTTGGGGGTTTCAGGCGCTTGCATGCACTTTGAGCACTCAGTCCAGAAAAGGTTAGACATCACTGCCCTATACCATTCCAGATAAATGGAATGGTATAGGGCATTTTTGTCTCTTTTTGAAACCTTCCCATGATGGGGGCACACACAACTTCTGAAGGTAAGTTATTCCATTGGTTGATTGCTCTTGCCATTAGGAAGTTTCTTCTTAGTTCTAGGTTGCTTCTCTTCTTGGTTAGTTTCCTTCCATTGTTTCTTGCCTTGCCTTTTGGTGCTTTGGAATATAGCTTGACCCCCTCATCTTTGTTGGAGCCCATCAAATATTGGAAGACTGCTATCATGTCTCCCCTAGCCCTTTGTTTCATTAGGCTAGACAGTGATGGCTAACCTTTTCTGTACCGAGTGTTGAACACGCACACATGCGCTGGAACCCCCAAAATTCAATGCATGCATGCACCCCTTGCATGCGCCCCTGCCCGCCCCCACCCCTTGCACATGCATGCGCAGCCCCCACATGCACTCCACCCCCACACATGTGCATATGTCCCCCATGCCTCGCTCCCCACACATGCTCCTGTGGCCCCCTGCATGCAGCCCATCCCCTGCGCATGCGCGGCAGAGACCCAACCAGCTGGCCAGCGGGAGGCATGCACACATGTGGGACGGAGCTGAAGTGGAGCGATGGTTCACGTGCCCACAGAGAGAGCAGTGCATGACACCTGTGGCATAGGTTCACCATCACGGGACTAGACATACCCAATTCCTGTAACCATTTGCTTATAATAGTTTTGTTTATAGGTTTTGTCCAAAATTGACAAGATTTACAGAGTGAATTCTTGGGTGGCAAGACAAAGGCAATTGCCCAGAGATGTAGTTATATATTTTACAGATAAAAGAATAAGAAGTGACATCTTGCAAAAGTAT
This sequence comes from Arizona elegans, assembly GCA_022577455.1. Taxonomy (NCBI): domain Eukaryota; kingdom Metazoa; phylum Chordata; class Lepidosauria; order Squamata; family Colubridae; genus Arizona; species Arizona elegans. The sequence continues at coordinate 88,355,089 of JAKOOJ010000005.1, read as the reverse complement.
TTTGTTTCTACCCTACAAATGGATGGAAGGCAGATTGGGATTTATAAAGAGTTGCTGCCTAAGATGCTAAAAGACAGAAAAGATTTTGGATTCTTGGTGACTGAACTAAAGAAACTAAATTCCATATAGATGGGATGCTCCAGTTGGTATAAGATTGACGTATCAAGGAGAAAGATATCGATTAAATACTGTTGAAAAAGCGGAAGAATTTTATCGCAATGTTTTTAAAACTGGCCCAACATCTCCATGTATATTTTCAGCATCAGGAATAGATAAAGAAAAGCAAATTGAGCAAGAGATTGAAGCCCAGTGGAAGCAGATGGAGGTGGAGCCAATGGAAATACAAGGAACTACAGGGGGCTTTTTGGATGATCCGTTTTCGGATCATCCTTTAAAGGTTATAGGTGGACTACCTAAAAACACAAGAGATGTGGCTTTGGATCGTGATCTGATGTCCTACAAAGTTAAAGATCAGCATATAACTTGAACAGCATACAAACAAATTCCAGAAAAACAACAACAGCAGAGGTTTAAATCAGCACAAGGCAAGAAAAGAAGCAGGTTCCACAAAACTAGAAAATCTTAGACCAATATCTCTTTTGAATATGGATTAAAATAATTTTTGTAAAGTTATTAGCCAACAGTTCAATGCCAGTTATCCAAAAACTGATTTATGTTTAAGCAGGATTTATAGAAGGAAAGACAATGTGAGGCAAATTATAGATTTATTGGACTATCTTGAGAAGAATAAACAGATCCCTGCAATGCTGGTGTTCTAGGATGTGGAGAAGGCCTGTAATTGAGTGAATTTGAACTTTCTATTATAGATTTTAAGAAAGATGGATTATAGATTTTAAGAAAGATGTACGTTGAAGGGAATAGCTATGAGGCAAGAGAACTACGGAACAAGGGCATTTGCAGTTGATCTGGTTGTTACCCTAACATGGTCGATGGAATTAATAATCTAGATGAAAGACTTTACAGAAGATATCATATGGAATATAAATATAAAGTCACTCGGATGGGGGGTTATATATAAAAGTACTTTTCAATGATGGGGGCAGATGACAACTAAAGACACTAAGTACACTGTTGCAAGAAGGACTTGATGTGATTGTTTAGATTTTATAAATTATTATATATGGCGGACCTGCGGGAAAGTGGGTGAAACAAAATTGATATGGTATATGGTGATAGGCTAGGTTACTGATTGTTCAATGGTGGCCAGTTTTGCAGAAATGGTGAAGTTATCAGCATATATAAAAGACTGGATACAAGAGATCTATGTAAGGGAGTGGAGGACATGGATAGATTATGTGCAGAATAAATACTAAACTAGGAAGTACCAGATAATTTTTAGTTGAATGTTGTGTAGAAATGTATAGTTTACAGGGGATCGTATACTAGAATGTTAGGAAGAAATGTATACCACACAGGGGTAGAGTAGATGGGCATTAAAGTATTATATAATATGATTTGGATCTGGATTTCATCCTGGGGAAGCCACGGGGGGAGGGGAGGGTAAGGAAGGGCTAGGGAGGGAAAGGGGGGAGGGGGAAAATTTGTATTTGTAAAACTTTTTCAATAAAAAAAATAGTTTTGCTTATAATAACATTTGCTTACAATTCTCTCGCCTTACTACTGGTTCACATTATGAAAAGTCTGTTACATCTGACCAAGGTATGTTTTAGTAGCTATAACTACCAAGAGACCAGCATGGCGGTTTTTGATCTAGGAATGGATTTTCTGAAAAAGCAGACTTTGGGGCAATGGTGAAATGTTGGACTTCCTGCTAATTTGAAACAGCATTGTCTGTGCCAAAGGAAATGGCAAACCGAATGACCTCCTGTTGCTTTCTGATCATATTCACTATTGGCAAAAGAGAGTCAGGATCAATATTGCATATTTTCCGGCTCTTCTGCTCTTCCTCAGAAAAGACATCAAACAGGAAGGAAAGAATTGTGCCTCCAGGAAACTGTTGAAGTCTCTGGGAGTGAATGCTTTTTAAGTTGACTTGTCTGATCCAGCGTATCACCAGATGCAATTATAGGAAGTTCAATGTGTTTCTGTAGACATTTATTACATATCTTCCAGCCTCAATATATCTTTCAGAGGCAGCTGAATATTTTGAAATCTTTGCTTGCTGTCACCCGAAACACGCACTCCCCTTCCCATTTTGATCAAATCTTATCTTCTGCCTGTTGATATTCATTCCTCTATTATTCACATGAATGTATGATTCATGTGAATAACCGTTGTTATTGGTAGAGCTATAATAACCATCACCAATTATGTACACTTTATATGATTTCCATGCATCCCACCCAAAGAAATATGCACTGAATAATATGCTACCCAAAGCCAATGAACAGGGAATTTGAACTAAAATCATATTGAAAAAAAATCATTGGAAGGATATGCCATTTTAGATGAATGAAAGAAGCAATGAATAGTTTCAGCATAATTTATGTTTTGCCATCATGCCAAATGATGCCTTTAAAGAAATTATTAATCATTTCTTAGTATATTAGTGGGAACTGGCATATTCAGCAGAGAGAGGAAGATATGGTGGGAGGCTTTGAGAAGGAAGGAAGGAGGGAAGGAAGGAAGGAAGGAAGGCAGAAAGGAGGGCAGGCAGGCAGGCAGGCAAGAAGGAAGGAAGGAAGGAAGGAAGATCAAGGAAAGAAGGAAGATAGGTCAAGGAAGGAAGGAAGGAAAGAAGGAAGGAAGGAAGGAAGGAAGGAAGGAAGGAAGGAAGGAAGGAAGGAAGGAAGGAAAATCAAGGAAAGAAGGAAGATAGGTCAAGGAAGGAAGGAAGTCAAGGAAGGAAAGAAGGAAGGTCAAGGAAGGGAGGGAGGGAGGGAGGGAGGGAGGGAGGGAGGACCACTGATTGGTCTCCCATCTGGTTGTGACCAAGAGTGTGACATTAAGGAGTCCTTACTATCAAAAGACCATGCCAGTGATTTGCAGCTCAGTTGCCAGCAAAATATGCAACCTGAACAAAAGCACTGGTTGGTGTGCTTCATGGACGTCTGGAAAGAAGAAGGATGAATGAACCATGTTCTCGTGCTAATTGGAATTTGGGCCCCAACCATGTAGTTGGACACATATAATGTATACTAGTGATGTGAAGCTTGTTGAAGCTTCCATGTTGCCTTTTTCACAAACCACTCTCCACTCAATTTTATACAGAGAGCCAAGAAGACCATCTGCAAGGATGGAGAACCAATTTAGATGGTCCAATCCAGTTGCTTCTTGGATCTGTCTGATTTCTTGAATATATTGAAGAAATTCCCCCATCTCAATTTTTAGGAATACTATGGATGTTCTGGATGATTGTGTGATATAGGCAACACATAAGTGGTTGACACTAACTTCCCAACAGTTTTCTTTCCACTCATAGGACCTTTCTGATTTACTAGGGAGCCAAAAGCATTGAAGCAGATGGAATGACAGCCAGAGCACAAACAGAGGAAAACGGGATGAATCAAGTCAAGCTCTCAATCACATTTTCATAGAATAAATCGCATTGTTGTTCTGTATTGTGTCTATTTGTGTATTCACCTAAATGTAAGGGAAAGTAAGTGTGGACAAAAATAAAATGAATGGAGATGGCATCAATTAGGTCAGTCTTTTCTTGAACCCAGATGTTGGTGTTCAGTTTCTCTTGGGTTGGAGCACACTTCTTCTAAAGCTTCTTCACCTATGTGTTAAAGCTATTGGTAGTAGCGGTACAATGTAATTTGGATGCTTCCAGTAAGTAACTAATGGGGTTGTATGCATTTAGTTTGAATTGTCCTGTTCTTTGAAAGAAAGAGATGATACCCGTGTTTCCCCGAAAATAAGACCCTGTCTTATATTTTTTTGAACTCCGAAATAAGCACTTAGCCTTATTTTTGAGGAGGTCTTATTATTTTGGGGTGCGTGGAGCAAGACGGGGCTCCTCTTGCCGTCTTTCCTGATTTCCAGCTCTGTCTCCCTAACCCTAACCAGAGGAAATGGCAGGAACCGGCTGTGCATGCGGTTAAATATTTTCAGGGAGGGCTTATTTTCAGGGAGGGCTTATTTTAGCACATGCGCTCAAAAGTCCAATTGGGCTTATTGTTCGGGGAGGTCTTATTTTGGGGAAAACACGGTAGAACATCTACACTATTGATTTGGGAACCAGTGAGGAAGTTCTATTCTGGAGGTCACATTTGTTACAGTAATGTTACAGTTGCCTGCATCGGAACTCTGCTTTATAATGTCTTAATATGTGATAGTTGTGTTAATATGAAGGGAAGATGTTACAGTCGCTTGCATTGAAACTTCGCATGGTTCACAATGTAATTGTTTTTAAATTTTATATGCAATGTTTTATCTCAGTTGTACACCGCCCTGAGTCCTGCAGGAGAATGGCGGTATAGAAATTAAATTAATAATAATAATAATAATAATAATAATAATAATAATAATGATGATGTAATACAGTGTTTTATATCGTTTTAATGTATATATGTAATGCTTATGGGGTTAGTGGGGTTTTTAATGTTTTAGAACATGATAGTTGTATTAATGAAAAAGGAAAGATGTTACAAGGGTCATGTCTGCAGTCTTGGCAGGATCAGTTTAGATGTATTCCTTGACTCTCGAGGAGCTGCCTTCAGCTGCGTCTGTGAGGTATTTCTGGTTCCTGTCATATGTAGATATATACCTGTAATGATGGTTTGTTAAGGTGCTTTATTGATGATTAAACCTACTTGAAACAACATTGATATATTTTCTTTGTTTTCTTTATTCTTTATTTATTTTATGATTATATTACTTTACTTTTGCTATGTTTAAAGTTCCTTTTTATTCCTCTGTTGTTGTTTTTTACTGTTGTAAGTTGCCCAGAGTAGCCTCATGGTGAGATAAACTTTCCAGTTTTGACTGATTCACTTTCCTACCCATTTTTTTAAAAAAAATCTGGTCCTTGGCCCACAATACATTGGTTACCCAATACTTAAGATATGAAGGGCTCTATCCCCCTCCTCTTCCTTCTCTCCCCTACAAACCACACTCCCCTCTAGCATAAGGTGACCAGATTTTAACATTGGTAAAGAGGGACATTGTGGGCGTGGCTTATTTTGTGGGCGTGGCTTATTTTGTGGGCGTGGCTAGCTGGTCATGTGACTGGGTGGGTGTGGCTAGCTGGTCATGTGACCGGGTGGCCATGGCTATGTGTATAGGGTAAGGTGAACAGATTTTAACATTGGTAAGAGGGACACCATTGTGGGCGTGGCTTATTGTGTGGGCGTGGCTTGGAGGCCATGTGACTGGGTGGGCGTGGCTAGCTGGTCATGTGACTGGGTGGCCATGGCTGTGTGTATAGGGACTACTCAGAGGGCTGAAAAGTCATTTCTGACAGGTCCTCACACTTTTGACTGGTCCTCACACTTATGACCCTCCTCACATTTATGCCCGTGCAGCATTCTTAACAACCATGTCACTCATTTCACAACTGCTTCTCTTCACCATGGTGACAAGATGGGGCAAAAACGTAAAATGTGAGGACAGTCGTAAGTTTGAGGACTGGTCAAAAATGCGAGGACCAGTCAAAAATAACTTTTTCAGCCCTCTGAGTAGTCCATATGCATAAAAGGATACACCAAGAGAGGGATGAAGGAAGGGAAGGGAGATTAGAGTAGGAGTGAGGGTAAGAGAGGGAGGAAGAGAGAAGGAGAAGGAGAAAGGAAGAGGAAGTAGGGAGGAGAAGAAGCGGGGGGGAGAGAAAGTAAGAAGGAAAGAAAAGATAGAGGTGGTAGGTTTGAGGAGAAAGATTGCTGTACAATAAAAAAGATGAAAGGGAAGAAAGCCAACCCCAAACAAATTTATTTATTATTTTATTTATTTTATTAATTTAATTTGTATACCGCCCTTCTCCCAGAAGGGACTCAGGGCGGTGAACAGCCAAAATTAAAAAAACATACAAATACAAAAGTTAAGATAATTTAAAAAATTAAATAATTGGCTACCCAATTTAAAACCCCAAATCCATAAAATTTAAAATCCCAGTTAAAAACCATTTAGGCTAGGCCGGCTTGATGAAATAAAAACGTCTTCAGGGCTTTACGGAAGGTCCAGAGGTCCGGGATCAATCATATTCCGGGAGGCAGCTCATTCCACAGGGCGGGTGCCCCCACAGAGAAGGCTCGCCCCCTGGGGGCCGCCAGCCGACATTGCCTGACCGACGGCACCCCGAGGAGGCCCTCTCTGTGAGAGCGTATTGGCCGGTGGGAGGTTATCGGTAGCAGCAGGCGGTCTCGCAAATACCCTGGCCCTAAGCTATGGAGCGCTTTAAAGATGAGAACCAACACCTTAAAGCGCACCCGGAAGACCACCGGGAGCCAATGCAGCTCGTGCAGGAGAGGTGTTACGTGGGAGCGCCACGTAGCTCCCATAATCACCCGCGCGGCCGCATTCTGCACCAGCTGGAGCCTCCGGGTGCTCCTCAGAGGGAGCCCCATGTAGAGAGCGTTACAGTAGTCCAGGCATGACGTAACCAAGGCATGAGTGACTGTGCACAAGGAGTCCCGATCCAGAAAGGGGAGCAACTGGCGTATCAGGCGAACCTGATAAAAAGCCCCCCTGGCCACGGACGTCATATGCTCTTCTAAAGACAGCCGTGTGTCCAGGAGGACGCCCAAGTTGCGAGCCCCCTCTGTGAGGGTCAGTGACTCGCCCCCAATAGCCAGCGATGGCACCAGCTGGCTATACCGGGACGCCGGCATCCACAGCCACTCGGTCTTGGAAGGGTTGAGCCGAAGCCTGTTCCTCCCCATCCAGACCCGCACGGCCTCCAGACACTGGGACATCACTTCGAGGGCATCATTGGGGTGGTCTGGAGTGGAAATGTACAGCTGAGTGTCATCAGCGTACAGATGGCATCGCACCCCAAAACCACGGATGATCTCACCCAGCGGCTTCACATAAATGTTGAACAGGAGTGGCGAGAGGACCGACCCTTGCGGCACCCCGCAAGCAAGGTGCCTCGAGGTCGACCTCTGGCCCCCTGCCAACACAGACTGCGACCGGTCAGAGAGATAGGAGGAGAACCACCACAGCACGGTGCCTCCCACCCCCAGTCCCTCCAGCCGGCGCAGCATGATACCATGGTTGATGGTATCAAAAGCCGCTGAGAGGTCTAATAGGACCAGAACAGAGGAGCAACCCCTGTCCCGAGCCCTCCAGAGATCATCCACCAATGCGACCAATGCCGTCTCCGTGCTGTACCCAGGCCTGAAGCCGGACTGGCACGGATCTAGATAGACGGTTTCATCCAGGAACTGTGGGAGCTGTCGCGCAACCACACTCTCCACATCCTTCGCAACAAAGCGAAGGTTGGAGACAGGACGATAGTTTGCCAAAACGGCCGGGTCCAGAGAAGGCTTCTTGAGGAGGGGCCTCACCACCGCCTCTTTCAAGGCGGGAGGCAAGAAACCCTCTCTCAAAGAAGCATTTATGATCCTCTGGAGCCAGCCTCGTGTTACCTCCCGGGTGGCCAGTACCAGCCAGGAGGGGCACGGGTCCAATAAACATGTGGTTGCGTTTAGCCTCCCCAGGATCCTGTCCACGTCCTCAGGAGTCACAGGGTCGAACTCATCCCAGATAACATTCTCAAGACCAGCCTCAGTCACCCCGCCGGGATCTACCCAGTCAGAGTCCAAGCCTTCCCGAATCTGAGCGATTTTATCGTGCAGATACTGTGCAAAATCCTCAGCCTGCCCTTGCAAGGGGTCTTCCCGCGCTCCCTGATGTAGGAGGGAGCGAGTCACCCTAAACAAGGCGGCTGGGCGGTTATCTGCCGATGCAATAAGAGCGGAAAAGTGGTTACGCTTTGCCGCTTTTATCGCCACTAGATAGGTCTTAATATGAGACCTAACTAGCGTTCGGTCGGATTCAGAGCGACTGGCCCTCCAACCACTCTCTAGGCGTCTTTTCCGGTGCTTCATCCCCCTCAGCTCCTCGGAAAACCAAGGGGCTGGGCAGGTTCGGCGTCGGGTCAGAGGCCGCAAAGGCACGACTCGGTCCAGAGCACCGGCGGCTGTCCTATCCCAGGCAGCCACCAGATCTTCAGCCGAGTCGTGAGCCAGAGTTTCAGGAACTGGCCCAAGCTCCCTCTGGAACCTATCAGGATCCATCAGGCGCCTGGGGCGGAACCACCTGGTCGGTTCCGCCTCCCTGCAGTGGGGTGCAGCGGTCGAAAGGTCCAGTCTCAGGAGAGAATGGTCCGACCATGACAGGGGTTCAATAACTATATCCCCTATATCTAGACCACTCCGCCACTGAACAGAGATAAAAACCAAGTCCAGAGTGTGTCCTCCCACGTGAGTGGGGCCATGAATTAATTGTGTCAGGTCCATGGCTGTCATGGAAGCCATAAACTCCCGAGCCATCCCAGACGCCTCACCGGTAGATGGCAGGTTGAAATCCCCCATGACCAAAAGTCTGGGGGTATCAACCGCCACCCCAGCAATAACGTTGAGAAGCTCGGGCAGGGCCGCTGTCATGTGGCAGGGAGCCAGGTATGCGATCAGCAGGCCCACCTGCATCCCATGGCCCCACTTCACCAGGAGAGACTCACATCCGGCTATCTGAGGTACAGTGGCCTCCCTTGGATCAAGACCTTCCTTTATAACGACCGCCACCCCCCCCACCCCTGCCCTGGGCCCTTGGCTGATGGAATGCGCGGAAACCTGGTGGGCACATCTCTACGAGGGGGACCCCCCCTCTTGGCCCAACCAGGTCTCTGTAATACCTGCCAGGTCCGCACCCCCCTCCTGTATTAGCTCACAAATGAGGGGGGCCTTATTAACCACGGACCTGGCGTTGCACAACATCAGTCTAAGGCCTGGGCTCTGAGACTCTGGACAGCCGGGGAGACGAGAAGAGTCATGGGGGCCAAGGCATGCCACCGCTTGGAGATAGCGGGTGCATGCCCCCACCACCTGATGTGGCCCCCTACTCCCGCCATATCTGCCCCTCCCAACCACGGTCCTGATAGAACTGCCCTCCACCCTATCCACACTGAGCTCCTCCACACTCCGCTCCCCGCCTTCCGTTCCATGCCCCTGTAACAAGCCTGACCTATGCCCCTCCCTCCCCACCCCCCACCCTAAACCCCTTAAAAGATTACAAAAAGACAATTTTAAAAAACCCCACAACCCCCTCTTTGCGGCATGCCACCTCTCGGGGTTCCAAAGCCTGTCATTGAGGTAGGCCCTCGATAGAGTGGAGGGGGGAGTCTCGCAGACCAAGAAGCTCCGCTGCAGAATACATCTTGACCACAGAGGATGGGAGCAACCATATCCTAGGGGTCCATATAGAAGGTCCAGGGGAGAGACATGGAATGGGAGTTTTAGGAGCATTTTCAACAAGACCGGTCCACTGTCCCCTCACAACAGAGGACGAGGTCAAGTTCCAGGTCAACCACAGTCCGGGGGGGGGGGAAAGACCCAACCACCCTCTCACGGAGGTCCAATCAACCAGTCAACCCCCTCTTGTGGTGAGATGGCAGAGATGAGCCAATGCAGACAGCACAGCATCCGGGGCTCAGGTCCAAAAACCGCCCTCTCACGGCGATTGGTCCGATGGTCAGGTCCCCTCTGCTGGCAGATGCAAGAAATTCAATATCATCCCAGTTCAGCCCCCAGGGGCCCCGACATCAGAGCCACCCTCTCACGGTGGTTTAACTGAGCCCAGCCCTCTCAGCTGATGGGATGGAGCCATGTACCAGCCCCCATTCAGATTTAAATAGTCCTCCCCGCAGTTAGGGAAAGTTCAGATGAAAATTAAACTTGGCGTCGGGTGAGTCAGTGAGCTAGCCGACAATCCAAGGTGTGCATAGTCCTGGTAGAGAAGCATTGGGGGGAAACAGGGGCAGTTATCTCTAGCCCCCCCCCCAGCCCCACACGTAAACGATATTAAGATAAAGAATGAATTGTTAAACTTTAAAGAATAAGAGAACAAATATAAATAAATAGCAATAATTAGAAACACACATACAAACATACAATGTATTTTCTTTGAACAGAATATTTGGCTGGTTCACAAATTTAAACAGTGTTTAGTCATTTCAATTAAATTTACAATTTCTATATTTCCTTTTTGCCATATTTATTCCTCATCTATTTTTTTAAAAAAACAATTTTACCCTTCATCCTCATCTCTAATCTTAATCAAATTCAATTTTTCCCTTCTATTCTATTTTATACCCCTTCCCATTGTCATCTATTTTTATATCCATCCTCACATTGGTTAATTATGTAATTATGTAATACAGTTGTTTAATACAAATTCAACATTTTAATATAAATCAATTAGTTATATAACTATCTTTTTTGTATATTAATCAATATGAACATGAATATTCCAATTATTTCCATGCAATCCAATTTCTTACAAATCAATTAATTATACTTACCAATAATAATAAACCAAATAATTTCCCCCATATATTCCTCCAAACCACAACTTAACCATTTCTGCTTTCAACACAGTATACAATTAATAATATCTCAATTATTACAATTCCCTAGTTAAAAAGAGCTTTTTTTTCTTTTGTGTTTTAAAATCTTGAACTCTCCTCTTTTGCCCTAAATAATTTTCCATTGTTTGCACTTACCTTTTTTGGTGAGGAAAAGGAAAATAAATCTGCTGCCTAATTTTCCAACGTTGCAAGCAAACCGCAAAGCCAACAGCCTGTTTTACTTTCAGTTTCGTTTTGAGCTTGGTTTGCACAAAGAGGAAAAAAAAACTGAGCAATTTAGCAAGAGCAGAGCCCTGTGCAAATCAGCTGAGAGGGGGAAGCCGAGCTAATTAACGTAGGGCGGCCCTTTGAAGCCCCGCGGCAAGAGTTTAAACAGGTTTTTTCCCTCTAGCCATCAGCGGGGATTCAGGAGGCAGCCGGGAACCAGGAGGCAGAATGAAAAATCGGGACTTTTTTAAAACGCCGCGGGACGCGAGACAAATTGCTCAAAAGCGGGACTGTCCCGCCAAAAGCGGGACGTCTGGTCACCTTACTCTAGTACTGATGATGGTCCTAGTTTGCTAATGAAATGTTTGCAAGAAAACAACCAACTCAAAGACCGCTAAGGACCCCACAGTTCTCCTTCTCCTCTTTCTCCTTCTCCTCTTACTCCTTCCCGTCCTTCTCCTTTTCCTTCCCTTCCCTTCCCCTTCCCCTTCTCCTCCTCCTCCTCCTCCTCCTCCTCCTCCTCCTCCTCCTCCTCCTCCTCTAACTCCACCTCCTTCTCCTCCTCCTCTTCTCCACCACTTCTTCTTCTCCTTCCCTTCCCCTTCATGACCACAACTTCCTTCTTTTCCTCCTTTCTTTCCCTTTCTTGCCCACCATTTCTCCTCCTCCTCCTCCTCCTCCTCCTCCTCCTCCTCCTCCTCCTCCTCCTCTCTTCCTTTTCCCCTTCCCCTTCCTCTTCTCCTACTATCACACCCTTTAATATGCTCCTAAAAACTATATTCTTTATATAAATAAACTATTTAGCAAAGGGCAGGGGAAAACGTTCCCTTAAAACATGTTTTGGTTTTTCTTTCTCCTTCATTTTTTTCTTGAAAACTAAATGAATGGAATATGAAGGCTATTATCTAGGCTCCTCAATGATTGCTTTTGAAAAAAGCATTTAGCTGAGAAAGATGGAGGCAGATAGCAGAACCAGGCATTAAACCACACAATAGGGATGACAAAGGAAGTGTGATCAGCTTGTCAACAGAAGCTGATTCAGATACATTCAGGTAATAGAAACAGATAAAAAGCAATTCCTCTGTACATGAAATCTCTATAAAATGTTTGGTTTAAAATGCCCCCTGGTGGTTCCATTCATTTCTTGGTTTCTTGTTACAAACTGCTTCCATACTACTGGCAAAAAAGAAATCATAGTTGTGTCATATTCAATCTGAAGGAGACTTTATCCTTTTAATTGGAAGATTAGTGACTTGACTCCTTCTTCTCCTTCTCCTTCTTCTTCTCCACCACCAATAATCCTTAACCTCCACCAGTTCTTCTCCTTCTCCTTCTTTTCCTCTTCCTGCTCCTCCTCCTCCCACTGATTCTTTGCAAAACCCAAGGATTGTTGATTTCAGGCATTGTTATTTTTAAAATAAATATTTTATTTATTTACTTATTTATTTATTATTCATATTTCTATGCTGCCCATTCTCCGAGGAGTCTGGGCGGCTTACAACAAAGACAGTATACTAAATAGCATATTGCTCCCAATAATCTGGGTCCTCATTTTACCCACCTCAGAAGGATGGAAGGCTGAGTCAACCTTGAGCTGGTGAGATTTGATCTGCTGATCTGCTGAACTAGCAGTCAGCTGAAGTAGCTGCAGTACAGCACTCTAACCACTGCACCACCTCGGCTCAATATTTTGGCCATATTTCAACCACAGGGGCACTAAGATATATGAATCTCACCAATTGGCACCATCACTGAGTAATTGGATTCTTCCTTTAGGAAAGTCCTTCCCCCTCAACTCCCTCACCAAAGAAGCAATCAGAGTCTGCCTTCCTAAAACCAGGCCATAACTACCAATATTTGGGTGGTCACTACATGACTGCACTCTGATTTCAGAATAATAACAGAATAGCAGAGTTGGAAGGGACATTGGAGGTCTTCTAGTCCATTGCTCTGCTCAAGCAGGAGACGTTATACCATTTCAGACAAGTAACTGTCCAATCGCTTCTTAAAAGCCTCCAGTGATGAAGTGCCAACAACTTCTGGAGGCAAGTTGTTCCACTGATTAATTGTCCTCATTGTCAAGAAATTTCTCCTGTTGGTGTTTGGAGAATAGATTGACTCCCTCTTCTTTGTGGCAGCCTCTCAAATATTGAAACACTAACATATCACCCCTGGTCCTTTCTCTAGTGATCATACATTTGCAGCCAAGACCCTGTAATCCTACTTCAGGGTTATACTGTCCCTGAGAAGGTCATAGAAAATGAGATTGATGGGCTGTCTGCTAAAATAAAGCCAGGTCATGGCACACACTTGAAAGTAAATCAAGAAGCCTGTAATTGTGGAGACTGTCTGGCAAGAACAAAGAATGCTTATCCACAGGAAATATGCATGTGTAATGCTTGTAACAATTCTGGGTGGTTAGAAAGCTGGTAAAAGACAAAAATCAGAATACCAAATAAAAACTGGGCGGATACGACCTTGTAGAAGACCGTCACTCTGTCAAAGACCTAGGAGTACTCATTTCAAAAGATGAGCTACAGCGAGCCCCAGAGCTCACTGTAACAGCATTGCCAAAAAGGAATTAAGAGTTGCTAACCTAATTTTGCGAAGCTTCTTCTCCGGTAGCATTGTACTGCAAAGCAGGGCATACAAAACCTTTGCCAGACCAATTCTCGAATACAGCTCATCTTCCTGGAATCCACACTGTATAAAGGACATTAATACAACTGAGCGAGTCCAGAGGTATTTCACGAGAAGAGTACTCCACTCCTCTGCTCACAATAGAATACCTTATGCCACCAGGCTTGAAATTTTGGACCTGGACAACCTAGAACTACTCCACCTATGGTCTGACCCTAAGCTTAGTACACAAAATTGTCTGCTACAACATCCTACCTGTGAATGACTACTTCAGCTTCAACGGCAATAATACACGGGCAAACAATAGATACAAACTCAAAGTAAACCGCTCCAAACTCAATTGCAGAAAATACGTCTTCAGCAACAGAGTGGTCAATGTCTGGAACTCACTATCTGACTCTGTTGTTACATCCTCAAACCCTCATAACTTTAATTTTAGACTGTCTACCGTGGACCTCACCCCATTCCTAAGAGGTCAGTAAGGGACATGCATAAATGCACCAGCATGCCTACCGTCCCTGTCCTACTGTCCCCATTTATTCTTACTCATTTATTATGTATAATAATACCTGTTTATACTTATATGTTTATATGTTATGTTCATACTTGTACTTGTTTTCTCATACATGCTTGACAAACTAAATAAAATAAAATAATAATAAAAAAGTAACAAAGAGTTAGGCAACTTGTAGACCTCAGCTGAAAGTTAGGAATAGAGATGGCCTGCAGCAAATAAAATGTATATTAGATAACTCCTGGGGCATTCATTAGCCAAGATTTAGGAATAGGGACAGCCTTGGTGGCGCAGCAGACTAAAGTGCTATTAGTAGCACCAGCTGCTTGCAATTACTGCAAGTTCAAATCTCACCAGGCTCAAGGTTGACTCAGCCTTCCATCCTTTCGAGGTAGGTAAAATGAGGACCCGGATTGTGGGGGCAATAAGCTGACTTTGTATAAAAAAGAACACCACTTTGGGGGGGGGGGGGGGGCTGAAAGCCCTACTAAGCAGGTATATACAAAAGTATGAAGGCTATTGCTTAACGCATTGTAAGGCACCCTGAGTCTCCGGAGAAGGGCGGCATATAAATCAAACCAATAAATAAATAAATAAATAATAGAACAATTATACAATTATTACTAAAATGTTTATTAGATGATATCTCTTATTATCCCGCTTTGTCCCACCTTCTTCTTTAGTGAAAATGTATAAAGCTTTCTTAATCCATTGTTCTTGGCTCTCTTGGCATTTTGGCCAGGACCCCTTTTCCTTGGCCTTTTTATTGACCCCAATAAAAAGCAATCAAAACCTGCACCTCATGACTGGAGTCCTTCATTGGCCTCGGCACCAGGTCTCAGACCCAAATTGGGGACAACAAGATCTTGCCTGCTTCAGATTTGCCCACAATAAAGTCAACTGAAATCACAACTCTTTGGAATTGATTGTTCTTTTTCTCTCTTTTCTCTCCGTTGTGGGGAGAAAAAGAGGAAAGGAAGTGACAGCCTTCTGATGATCCTGGCAGACCTATCACAGGCCATGTGCAGGATTGACAGAAGAGAGAAAAAAAATAGTGTGGGCAGTCCCTGCTGTGTGCGTGGGTGAGTGTGTGTTGCAGGGTAGGGAGAGTGAAATGTGTGGTTTCGGCTTTAAGGTTCAGTGAGTTGTGAATCATGGGGTTAAAACAACCACGGTGCTGTGATATTTGCTGTGATTTTGCAAGTATTACCTGCAATAAACAACAATTTTACAGTGATTTACAGTGAGAAGAATTCATCAGTGTATTTGGAATGTATTTACAGTAACAGAGTTGGAAGGGACCTTGGAGGTCTTCTAGTCCAACCTCCTGCTTAAGCAGGAAACCCTACACCACTTCAGACAAATGGTTATCCAACAGCTTCTTAAAAACTTCCAGTGTTGGAGCATTCACAACTTCTGGAGGCAAGTTGTTCCACCAATTAATTGTTCTAACTGTCAGGAAACTTCTCCTTAGTTCTAAATTGCTTCTCTTCTTGACTAGTTTGCACCCATTGCTTCTTGTCCTACCCTCAGGTGCTTTGGAGAATAGCTTGACTCCCTCTTCTTTGTGGCAGCCCCTGAGATATTGGAAGACTGCTATCATGTCTCCCCTGGTCCTTCTTTTCATTAAACTAAACATACAGTGGAACAACTTGCCTCCAGAAGTTGTAGATGCTCCAACACTGGAGGTTTTTAAGACGAGACTGGACAACCCTTTGTCTGAAATGATATAGGGTTTCCTGCCTGAACAGGGGGTTGGACAAGAAGACCTCCAAGGTCTATTCTTCTGTTAAATAATAGACAAATAAATTTAATGAGTTCTCAGATGGTAATGAAGTGAGTTTGCAAGATGTGGCCCTCCAATGAAATCTTAGCCCTTTTTAATTAAGAATAATATATGTTTGTGAGAGTGTGTGTGTATCAGGGGTGAAATCCAACAGGTTCTGACATGTTCTGGAGAACCGGTAGTGGAAATTTTGAGCAGTTCAGAGAACCATCAAATACCACCTCTGGCTGGCCCCAGAGTGGCGTGGGAATGGAGATTTTGCAATATCTTTCCCCTGCCACACCCACCAAGCTGCACCATGCCCATCAAGCCATGCCCACAGAACCGGTATTAAAAAAAATTGGATTTCACCACTAGTGTATATAATTTATATTTACATAAGTTTCCATCTTTGCCTATGAATACTGCAGCTTCATGTAATCACGTCCAAAGCAAATCATATCAATGGATCCATAACATTTTTTGGAGATAAGCAATAATATTAGTTTTAAGTCTTTTGATTAAACGCTGTTTCTGAATTTGTCGCACTGTTATAAATTGTGTATTTGCATTACATTTTTTTAAATGCTGCACTTAGGCTTATTCATTAACTCCAGCAACCTATTACAGTACTCAATTAATCATCTGCTTCAACAGCTTAATCAAAGTAATTAATTGCAGTCAAAACCGGCCTCAATCAGTGGCTTATTCCGATGCCACTTAAAAGCATCCTAAATGAATTAAATTACATTGAACTATTCCATTTTCATTACAAATGTATCGATGATCCATATTTCAGCTAGAATATTTCACTAATGAAAGCAAACCCAATATTAATCCCTTGGAGTTTAAAAACACCCACAGAACTCATTTTATCATATTGTGCTTTCTTTACAATTCCTTTACATTCCTACCCATTTTTTCCCGCTATATTGTTTTCATCCCCCACCTCCTTCCTCCTGCCTTAGTATTGACAGAAGATAAATTAATCTCTTCCTTCCTTTCCTCCTGAGAACCTGAATTCCAGATAAGAACCTGAGAATGGATGAAGGATGACCAACCAAGGTCATGGGAAGGAGATCAAAGCCTATTCTTCCCCATGAATCTGTCTGCAGTTCTCTCCCATGTCACTGAATTCCATAACACTTATTATTACTGCAAAGCTTTTGTCTTCTGATAGGGTATTCTGGCACTATGCAAGAAAGAGAAAGTATATCCTACTTTCCTTACAATTTCTATAAGCTGTTCTCTAAAGCATCTGAAGGCAGAAAAAAAAGAAGCAATGGATGGAAACTAATCAAGAAAAGAATCAATCTAGAATAAAGGAGAAATTTCCTAATAGTGAGAGCAATTAACTGGTGGAATGGCTTACCTTCAGACATTGTGGGTGCTCCATCACTGAAGTTTTTAAGAAGAGACTGGACAGGAGAAGGAGAAGGAGAAGGAGAAGGAGAAGGAGAAGGAGAAGGAGAAGGAGAAGGAGAAGGAGAAGGAGAAGGAGAAGGAGAAGGAGAAGGAGAAGGAGAAGGAGAAGGTGAAGGAGGACTTACATTCTATTATCATGGCAAAAAAACTTTGTATTTGGTGGAATGGTGCGAAGTTGAAAACTTTTACTTATTGTGCCTTTGAGTCATTTTTAGCAAACATTTATAAGAAGAGTTTGCCTTTGTCCTTTTTCCCTGAGATAGAATAAGGCCAAAGTCACCCAGCTGACTTTATCCCCAAGAAAAAGTGTCCTGCTTCCTAGTCCAGTGCCTTTAACCACTACACCAAACCATCTCTCTCTGTCTCTCTCTGTCTCTGTCTGTCTGTCTCTCTGTCTCTGTCTCTGTCTCTCTCCCTCCCTCCCTCTGTCTCTCTCTTTCTCCAGTGGTGGGTTCCTCCTGGTTCGGTCCGGTTCTCCCGAGCCGGTAGCAGTGACGATATGACGTCACTGAACCAGTTCTGACCCCCCCCCTGCACCCCCGCACCCTACAGCTGATCAGTGGTAAAAGAAAACAAATGAGTAGACCGATGCCTGCAAAAATACATGAGTAGATCAGTGCCTGCAAAAATAAATGGGTAGACCAGTGCCTGCAAAAAATAAATGGGTAGATCGATACAGCTCTGCAAGCAGTTAAAAGCCTGGTAGACCAGTATCTCTGCTAAATCCTAAATAATTGTCACATGACCATCAAGCCACGCCCACAAAATAAGCCATGCCCACAGAACCGGTAGTAAAAAAATTTAAAACCCACCCCTGTCTTTCTCCCTTCCTCTTTTATAGCGTTTATAAGCAGCACCAATTACAACCTCCTCCGTAATGTAGTCGGAGGCAAAACAGAATACAATCAATCAATCTAAATCAATACAATTCCACATCCCAACCTAAAACCCTGGAAAGAGCTGCAAACCAGCCTCCATCAGTAGATGGCAAACATATCATTCAGCTCCCAGGACTTGTTTGAGCAGCTGAGTCAATAGACCTCCTAACTGGTCAACAGAGAAGGTATCCTTCAAATGTCTGGGGAGAGGCTGTTGTTCCAGAGGAAGAGATAAGAAGCACAAACTGTGCTTCTGCAATTCCTGGAGGTGATACTGGGCAAGTATCTGGGCAAGGAGATGTGGAGTGAACAGGCCCACTATGACCTTGCCAGATAGGAAATTTCTAGGCCAGGAAGAAACATTGCTATTGATACTCACTTCATTAGTAGCAATAGCAATTCCACCAGTGGTGAAATCCAAATTTTTTTACTATCAGTTCTGTGGGTGTGGCGTGGCTTGGTGGGCGTGGCTTGGTGGGCATGGCAGGAGAAGGATACTGCATTCCCTCCCCACTCCTGGGGGAAGGATATTGCAAAATCTCCATTCCAACCCCACTCAGGGGCCAGTCAGAGGTGGTATTTGCTGGTTCTCCAAACTACTCAAAATTTCCGCTACAGGACTTCCAGTTTGAGATCGTGGCAAGACAGTCGGGGAATTAGTGGGCTCTGACGAGCCCTGCGAAAACCCCAGCTGACAAACTGCCACCGATGGGTCTTCG
The DNA here is from genome assembly GCA_022577455.1 of Arizona elegans. Lineage (NCBI taxonomy): Eukaryota > Metazoa > Chordata > Lepidosauria > Squamata > Colubridae > Arizona > Arizona elegans. Next base: position 88,336,431 of record JAKOOJ010000005.1, on the reverse strand, counting down.
AACTAGAATTATCCTGCAGGGACGGGGAAGAAAGAGAGGCACCTCAGATGACCAAGAGGAACAGGCAAGTTCCTCAGAGGTTGGAGGGAACTCTCTGTGACTCGGCGGCAGGGGGCGGCAGCCATGGTGGCTGCCACGAAGCTGGGACAACCAGATCAAGTATCGAGCAGGAGGAAAGTGGAACGGAACAGAGTTTTTCGAAGTCAGGTGAGTAACAGCCAACCCAGGCTTGTAATAACATCAAGGGAAACATCTTTTAACTACAAGACCCCTAGTGATAAAATAGCGGCTAAGGAGCACAAGAAAATGAAGAAACAAGACATAATAGCTGGAAATAAAGAAGACAAAGACAACATGATTAAATATGAATAAGTAATGCACAGGTGGATAGTAATAATAAACAGGAGGTTTTTAGAGACTATATTGTGAAAAACAATAGTTATAAAGCTGATTACACTGGGATTAACAGTGAAAGAATTGGAGAATATGGGATAAGATAGAAAAGTCCAAGACTTTGATCTACAAAATAACTATATTGAGATTAATGATGGTTAACAGAAATATGAGTAGAATATGTTACAGATACTTAAAATTGAAATATGGATGGAAGCTATAATATATGAGAAATAGACTATGTTAAAAGAAAATATATCAATGGACATAATTAATCAATTTTTATTAAGATGTTACATGATATTACTTGAGAATAATTGATGACTATAAAAACTGGGATATTGTTTAAATACCTATAACAATTGCAATAATTTGAATATTTTCAATAACTTTAATATTTTAATATTTTTGATATTTTTGATAATATATCTATCTAAGCAAAAAAGAAAAGAAGATTGAAATAATATAGGACAGTGAATTACAAATAAGAATTACTCAAACTTGTTTTTATACAAATGGTATGGTTAAAGAGATAGAATTGTGGGAAATAATTGGAAAATTGTATTGTAGTTTTATTTGAATTAAGAACTATGTTTCAATGTTAAATTGCTATATTTTTGGGATTAGAGATAGGATCTAAATTTGGTGAAGTAATAGGAAAATAAAGATTTATTGAGCATTATACGAAGTAAAAAGTGTGGGGAAGTTTTAGAAAGGGAAATAAGATTTTGAAACATAAACATGTTTGACCTGTATTCTTAATAGTGAGGATTTAGGCTAAGAATTGTGAAATGTATTATGAGGTATTAATTGAATTGAGATTTAAAATGGATTAATAGAAGGGTAATTGTTTTGATTAAATAAATAAGAGTAAACTTTTTATAAGATGGTAATAGGGGAGATAGGTGATTTAAGATTAAGTATTGTTAATAGTGAGGATTTAGGGTAAGAATTGTGAAATGTACTATGAAGTATTAATTGAATTAAGATTTAAGGTGGGTTAATAGAAGGGTAATTGTTTTGATTAAGTAAATTTGATTTAATATTTTTTTAAGGTGGTATTAGTTGAGATAGGTGAGTTAAGATTAAGAAATAAGTGTTATGGCAAAATATAATATACAAAATTTTGTTTAAGATGGAGGGAAAAAAACTGTATAAATTGATGACCGGATCAGGGCTCTGTTCTGAAAAGATGTAATTTGTGTGTTGGAAAAAAAAAAATTTAAAAAAACTTTTTGCAAAAATAAATAAATAAAACAATTTCCGCTACCGGTTCTCCGAACTGCTCAAAATTTCCTCTACCGGTTCTCCAGAACCTGTCAGAACCTGTTGGATTTCACCCCTGAATAGCACTAAGACTTATATGCAATTCACGGTGCTTTACAGCCCTTTCTAAGTGGTTACAGGGTCAGCCTATTGCCCCCAATCATCTGGGTCGTCCTTTTACCCACCTCGGAAGGATGGAAGGCTGAGTCAATCTTGAGTCAATCAGGATCGATTGCTCTGGCAGTGAGCAGTCAGTTTAGCCTGCAATACTTCATTCTAATGACTGCATCACCACAGCTCTTGCCTTGTAAGGACAAGAAGGTTACTTTGAAGTTAGGAAGGGAGAAGATGGGAGTTAGAAAGGAAGGGACAGTGTTGTCTTTGTCTTCCACAACTTTATTATTTTTTTTTAGGAAACTGGTACACTCATCTGGATTATATTTATGATATTTCTCTATATCTCCAATAGTCCATTCTCTTCTTGATTCCTTCCAAATGAGTAAGGGCTAAAATCATCAGAAATGGCAGCCAAGAAGTTCTCTACTGGATAACATCGGTTACAGCCTAACATTATCTGAACTTTTAGAGAGTTGGGTGTTGGTCAATATTGATAACAATGCCTACCTACATACATATACACACATACACTGCCAAACACACAAATACATATATGCAGTTTCCTTAGCTTGGTGTGCATGTTTGAAGATTGAAGAGAGAACTATTTAATTATGTAAGCGCTGATATAATGTAGGAAACTAACCAAACAAGTAAAATCCTAGAATAGTGATGGCTAACCTTTTTGCGGTCGCGTGCCAAAAGCGTGGGGAGCATGGGGGGGTCGCGCACACGTGTGCCCACACCCATAATTCATGCACCCTGCCCTCACGTGCCCCCTGCTTTTGGCACGCAATGGTCTGGTGGGCCCAGTAGACCTGTTTGTTGCCCTCCCCAGGCTCCAGAGGCTTTCTTGGAGCCTGGGAAGGGCGAAAATGGCCCTCCGCATACCCCGGAGGCCCTCCAGTAGCTGGAAACGGCCCATTTCTTGACTTCCAGTGGGACCAGAAGACCTGTTTTTCGCTCGCCCCAGGCTCCAGAGGTTTTCTAGGAGCCTGGGGAGGACAAAAACAGCCTTCCCTCCCCCCCCCGGAGGCCCTCTGGAGGCCGGAAACACCCCATTTCCCAACTTCCAGCAGGCCCAGAAGGCCTGAAAATCAGCTGGCCAGTGCACGCATGCACGCTGGAACAGAGATAGAGCAACACTCGCGTGCCCACAGATATGGCTCCGCGTGCCACCTGTGGCACATGTGCCATAGGTTCATGATCACGGTCCTAGAAGGTATACAGACTTGCTTACTATGTCAAATTTATCTCTCCTTCTGGCCAGCCTAAGAAACCACTGCCCATTTTTGCTTTAATGTAGTAACCAAAGCATGGCCCTTATTTAGCTTTCATTATTGTTATCCTACCTGATCCCCTACTTACATCCTGAGTGGGATTCCCCATTATGTATTTACTTTCATTCTTCCCTCCTGGCAACTGCAGATGATACAACACAATTCAGAAAGAAAAAAATGAAAAGAAAAAGAGAAATCAAACTTCCAGAGCTGAAATCTTTCCTTAACCAGTCCTCAAATACTGTATTGTCTATGGATTTCTATGGAGATTCTCATTCATCTAGGTCATGGTTGTCTCAAACAAAGACAACCAGACTTTCTTGGGGTTTTTTCCCCTTTGAAAACGTTTCTCTTCTCATCCAAAACGTTTCCTCAGTTCAGAATAGTGAAGAAGCTTTTTGGATGAGAAGCAAAATGTTTTCAAAGAAAAAGGTCCAAGAAAATCCAGTTGCCTTTCAGGAAAGTACCTTTGGTAGGGCCACACTTGAAATACTGCATTCAGTTTTGGTCGCCACAATGTAAAAAAGATGTGGAGACTCTATAAAGAGTGCAGAGAAAAGCAACCAAAATGATTAGGTGACTGGAGGCTAAAACATATGAAGAACGGTTGCTGGAACTGGGTATGTCTAATTTAATGAAAATAAGGACTAGGGGAGACATGATAGCAGTGTTCCAATATCTTAGAGGCTTCCACAAAGATGAGGGTGTCAAGCTATTCTCCAAAGCACCTGAGGGCAGGACAAGAAGCAATGGGTGGAAACTAATCAAGGAGAGAAGCAACCTAGAACTAAGGAGAAATTTCCTGACCATTAGAACAATGAATCAGTGGAACAACTTGCCTCCAGAAGTTGTGACTGCTCCAACCCTGGAAGTTTTTAAGAAGAGATTAGACAACCATTTGTCTGAAGTGGTGCAGGGTTTCCTGCCTAAGAAGGGGGTTGGGCTACAAGACCTCCAAGGTCCCTTCCAACTCTGTTATTCTATTTCTATTTCTACCCCTAGAGATGCCGTATTTCTACAGCACCATCGATTCCAACAAATAAGAGCCAACCCAACCAAGACAATGATTATGTGATGACTGTGAGATTATTTAATGCTTGGTGTATGTTCCTTTGAATCAGTGTTGATGATTGACTCACTCCTGGTGACTGCCTGGAAAAGTCCCTACAGTTTTCTTGACAAGATTTTGGAGTCTACTTACCGTTGCCTTCTTAGGGCTGGGTGTAGCCATTGGCCAAGATGAACCTTTTGGCTTCATGTCTCAGGAAGGACTGGATTTCCTGGCCTCCTGGTCTCTAGCCTGATGCCTTTTAACCACTACAAATTGATTGAAATATGCATCATTCGCCCTAGGAAACCTAGTTTGCTCTAGAAGGCTACCTGGCTATTTTCAAAGCATAAATAAATGGTGTATTATGAGCCGTGGTGGTGCAGTGGTTAGAATGCAGTACTACAGGCTATTTTTGCTGGCTGCTGCTGGCTGCCAGAAGTTTGACAGTTCAATTCTCACTGGCTCAAGGTTGACTCAGCCTTCCATCCTTCCGAGCAGGGGTGGGCTTCAAAAATTTTAGCAAGAGGTTCTCTGCCTGGTTGCTGGGTGGGTGGTGGTCATGGCCTAGTCGGCCTCCTGAACCATGGCAATAGGGAGGGCATTTTGCCTTCTCCAGGCTCCAGAGTCTTTCCCCAAGCCTCTGGGAGGGCAAAAATGGCCTCCCCAGGCTCCAGAGGCCTGTTTCCGGCTTTCCCAAACTTCTGGTAGGCCTGTTTTTTGCTCTCCCCGAGCCTCCGCACACACCCTGCACTTACATGCATCCAAAACGGGCCACGTGGGGACTCCTGGGAGGGGCAGGGCAGGGTATGCAGGGCCAGCCAGGATTGGGATTTGGGGGTTCTCCGAACTGCACAGAATCTTAGCTAGAGGTTCTCCCAAACTCCTGCGACCCCCCACCCCAGCAGCCCACCCCTGGTTCCGAAGTCAATAAAATGAGGACCCAGGTTGTCGGGGGCAATGTACCAACTCTGTAAACTGCTTAGAAAGGGCTGTAAAGCACTGTGAAGCGGTATATAAGTCTAAGTGCTATTGCTATTTCAAACTCATTACTTGACTGATCACAGCTAGTCCTCGCTTAGTGACCAAAACTGCAACTGACAACTCTTATAAAAGTGGCCGTAACAACAACACTTCTCATGTGGCCAATAAGCAAGACATACAAACCCAACTTTCCCTTTTTCAATTTCCCTGCTGGGTTCTCCATTGACTCTGCTTGTCGGGAGCCAGCTATGAAGCACACAAATGGCAATTGCGTGACTGTGGGTCACTGCTAGAGGTTGTAAGGGCAAGAACCGGTTCTGCAGCAATTTTTTTTTAGTGCTTTCATAACTTTAAATGGCTGCAAAACAGAGCAGTTGTTAAGCAAGGCCTTAACCTTAAAGGATACTCTTTTAAAAAAAAATCATTTTTAAATAAATGGATGGACGGACAATCAAAAGGTGACATTTGTTTCATTCATTTATTGAACATTCTTCAACGTGGTTCAACAAAGGTGGAATCATTTGTAGGCGCTCTACGTTTTGATGTCTTGGTAGGGTTGCTTTTGGCTTGTTCTATTTTAGGTAGCTCCTCTCATCTGCACAGGATGCTAGCCTTCCTTCTCCTCAAATGAAAGAAAATTCACACACCACCAAGAGGTCTTCATCACAGGACCCAGAGTGCCAGGCTCCCTGTGTATCTGCTTTCACGCACAACTTGTTTCCGTCCGCGTTATTCGGTTGTCCCGCAGCCCAGTTGGTGAACTTGGCTGGGTTCTGGACGACAAGATAGGCTGCTTTGTTATTTCTCTCCAAAACATTTGCGAAGGCCTTGTTCTCATTTAGGAGTTGAGGGGAAGGAATACGGCCACCGGCTTGGTTACATGTGTTTCTGACAGCTTCAAAGTTCCCTACTTGCTTGTTGGTCACGTATAATCTTTCACTGCCACTTCCAAAGGATCGAGCTAGAAACACAACGAAGAAGCAAATGTTCAACTGCAGAAAATGCTCCACAACTCATGTTATTTTTGTGTTCCCAACAAGCACGGGGGTGGCCTTCAAAAATTTTAGCAAGGGGTTCTCTGCCCGGGTGCCGGGTGGGCATGGCCATGGTGGGTGTGGCCTAGTCAGCCTCCTGCACAATGGCGGGGCTCCAGAGGCTTTTCCCAAGCCTCTGGGATGGCTAAAATGGCTTCTCCAGGCTCCAGAGGCCCTGCTGTTACATCCAGAGGCCTGTTTTTCACCTTCCCCAAACCTCCACATGCGCCTTGCACTTACCTGCAACTAAAACAGGCCCTGTGGGAGGGGAGGGGAGGGGTGGGTGGGGCCCGCCAGGAGTGGGATTGGGGGGTTCTCTGAACTGCACAGAAGCTTAGTTAGAGGTTCTCCCGAACCCCTGCGACCCACCCCCCCCCCAGCAGCCCACCCCTGGCAACAAGCAGATTTTACAAGAAGGAAAAGCAAGGGGTGATTTTGTACTCTAGTTCCGGAAGGAAGTGCCTCCAGGAACAGCAAAGAGAGAAAGATCAGGAACCTGCAAATGGGCCAAACAGCATTAATAACTTCTGTGTTTGTTTGTTTGTTTGTTTGTTTTTAATTTAAAAAAATCTGGTTTTTTTTATTTGCAAGAAAAGCACTGAACCAAACCTCTCTGCTTCTGATCTGAAATAGGACTCTATTCTAGTTTTCTGATGAAAATATCCCTCATCCCAGGTGACCCATTTAAAGTAAACTGTAGCTGGACAAAAAGATGACAGGGAAGCCATCTGGCATTTCTTCAAAAGAATCGTGGTTTGCTTAAGCAAGCTCTTTCAAAGATGTGCTGTCTCAGATAATGTGTCCTAAAAGAGTCAGAGACTCTGCACAACAGCATTTGTCAAACTCCAGAATACATCTAGAAAGAAAGCATACAAATAATAATAATAAATAATCTGTATGTTTCAGCATCTCACTTAATTTGGCCCACGTCATGCAGGGGAATTCACTGGAGAAAGCAATTATCGTTTGGAAGAGTTAGCGGTAAAAGGAAATCAGGCCACCAAAGAATACGATGGCTAAAGGTAAAGGTTCCCTCTCACATATCTGCTAGTCGTTCCCGACTCTAGGGGGAGGTGCTCATCTCCGTTTCAAAGCCGAAGAACCAGCGCTGTCCAAAGACGTCTCCATGGTCATGTGGCTGGCATGACTCAACACCAAAGGTGCATGGTACACTGTTACCTTTCCATCAAAGGTGGTCCCTATTTTTCTACTTGCATTTTTTACATGCTTTTGAACTGCTAGGTTGGCAGAAGCTGGGACAAGTAACGGGAGCTCACTCCGTTACACGGCACTAGGGATTCGAAATGCTGAATTGCCGACCTTTAGATCGACAAGCTCAGCATCTTAGCCACTGAGCCACTGCCTCCCTTAATATGATGGCTAGACACCATCAAAATTGACACTAGCCAGACTAAAGAACAATTCAAAGATTGGAAGATGTGGAGAGACCTGCTCCATAGAATCACCAAGAGTCAGATGTGACTCAATGGCTAACATCATCATCATCATCATCATCATCATCATCCATATGTTTCAGCATCCCATTGATCAGGAACGCGGATGGAAACTTTGAAAAAGGAACCATTGGCAATGTTGTGAAATGATCGGCTATATACATCGTGGAAAGGGTGTTTTGGACTGGGTGCAAATAGAAAATTTCTCTGCTATTCCGAAAAGAATCTTGGCTTTTTTCAGACTTTTTCAGAGTGTGGGGAAAAAAATGATTTTTGGAAGGCATTCGGTCACCTGACTCCTTCTTGAAGGAGTCACATCTTTTTACAGAGACAGGGGAAAAAACCACAATGGACAGCACTTGTTCCAAATGATGAATATTATTTCATTTCCCATATTCTGAGGGTAGGGTGGGGGGAAATGCAGTTCTCTCAAGAGCAACAATCAACTTCCATCAGGGTTCATCAGTTCTCTTCCTAGGAATTGAGGGAATCTCACCAAAGTAAGGCTGACCAAGAACTTCAGATGTCTACCAGATGGCAATCAAAATATACAGAAAAGTTTAGCCCTTAGCTGTCTCTTGTGATCATCAGAATTTTTGGAACCCAGATCTGATATCCTTGCTTTGACTGATTCTCAGCATTGAGTAAAGTTGGATCTCAAATGACTGTAAATCAGTTCAGGAAATAAGGAAAACCTTCCAGTTTTTGGGCCACTCTCTATGAGTTTGGAAACTTCAGACAAGGGTACAAAATTGGAAACTGGACTAAGAAAAGATGCATAGGTTGTTTCTGCTGTTTTCATTCAGTATACAGTATGTGGTATCTTGCTCAATAGTAGTAACTGTGAGAGAGATCTTGGAGTCCTAGTAGACAATCATTTACATATGAGCTAGCTGTGTGCTGCAGCTGCCCAAAAAGCCAACAGAGGTCTAGGCTGTATTAACAGAGAGATAGAATCAAGATCACATGGTTAATACCACTGTATAATGCCTTGATGAGGCCACACTTGGAATACTGCATCCAATTTTGGTCACCACAATGTAAAAAAGATGTTGAGACTCTAGAAAGAGTTCAGAGAACAGTAACAAAGATAATTAAGAAATTGGAGGCTAAAACATATAAAGAACAGTTGCTGGAATTGAGTATGTCTAGTTTAATGAAAAGAAGGACTAGGGGTGACAGGATAGGAGTATTCCAATATCTGAGGGGCTGCCACAAAGAAGAGGGAATCAAGCTATTTTCCAAAGCACCCGAGGTCAGGACAAGAAGCAATGGCTGGAATCTAATCAAGAAGAGAAGTAACTTAGAACTAAGGAGAAATTTCCTGACAGTTAGATCAATTAAGCAGTGGAACAACTTGCCTCCAGAAGTTATGAATGCTCCAACATTGGAAGCTTTTAAGAAGATGTTGGATAAACATTTGTCTGAAGGTTTCCTGCCTAAGCAGTAGATTGGACTAGAAGATCTCCAATTTCCCTTCCAAATATTCTATTCTATTCTATTCTATTCTATTCTATTCTATTCTATTCTATTCTATTCTATTCTATTCTATTCTATTCTATTCTATCAGACAGCAACCCACCAATCCATAAGAAGTCCACAAGAGAGGATGAAATGGTGGTCTCCACCGCACGTAGCCTATGTGACAGGCCCGAAAAAGATTGCCCAATCCCAGTTCCTATCTTGACCCCTGCCTCTATAGACACTCTAAGAAACAGGCAGCTGGTATTCAAATTTAACTGAACTGAACTGAATACTTTATTTGGCCAAGTGTGATTAGACACACAAAACAACATTTGGAGCAAAAGCCAGGGTTTCAAGTTTTCTTACCTCTGTGGACTGTCAAGAAGGCATTTTCCACCTCATTTATCTTTTTCTCAAGTCTGCGGACAGTTTCAACCAAAGAATTCAGTACTAGAAAGGAAAATAGCATCACATTATTGGAGTCATAGAAGGCAAGGCAAGCTGTGTCAAACTGCCCCCAATTGGTTGGCATTCAAACCGTGAGCAACTATTCTTTCTTGGATTTGCCTACTTAACCTTCAGGTGAATGCTGGGCATCTCAGCTGAATATACATTGGTTCTCAGAAGAAGGCATGAAATGGCTTGGGGGGAAATTAGCTTATTGGCTCGTTCTCCAGCCTACTTGAACCTTACCCTCTCTGGACAAGAAGGACATTAGCAAACCTGCTTTTCTGACTATCCCATTCCAGATGTGAATTCACATACTGGAAAGCTCTTCTGAAGAACAGAAATCTTTGCATTACACGTCTTGCTTCAGCCTTGATGGGCTGATTTCTACAGCTATGATTTGTTTGTTGTTTGTTTGGATTTCATCAGTAAAAGATTTCGAAGGAGCTCTTTTACCAACTCTGCTCTCCAGGAGCCTTTTTTGCATTCAGATAACAGAATAACGGAACTGGAAGGGACCTTGGAGGTTGTCTAGTCCAACCCCGTGCTCAAATAGGAGACACTATACCATTTCAGACAAATGGCTCTCCGATCTCTTCTTAAAAACCTCCAGTAATGGAGCACCAGTGGTGGGATTCAGCCAGTTCGGGAGGTTTAGGCGAACTGATAGTTAAATTGCTGATTGGCCCCACCCCTCCCTGCTCCACCCCTTCCAGGAGTCCCACACGCCCCATTTTGGCTCCCAGATAAGTGCAGGGAGGTCTCCTAGGGCCAAAATGGGGTGTGGGGGGGCAGCCCACTCCTCTGCAGCCCATTTCGCTTCCCAGGGGGCTTTAAGGAGGCCTCCTAGGCCCAAAACGGGGTGCGGCATGCCCCCCCGCAAGCCCATTTTCACTTCCAGGAGGCTTCAGGGAGACCTCCTAGGCCCAAAATGGGGCACGGGGGTGTGGCCTATTCCCCCCACTCCCCATGGCCCATATTTGGTCTCAGGCGGGTGCAGGAGGCCGAGTGCTGCCTGTCACACCCCGTGGCCACACCCTGCATGACTACGCCCATCCAGCCAGTCATTAGGGCAGAGAACCAGTTGTTAAATTATTTGAATTCCACCACTATGGAGCACTCACAACTTCTGAATGCTAGCCATTCCACTGATTAATTGTTCTCACTGTCTGGAAATTTCTCCTTAGTTCTAGCTTGCGTCTTTCCTTGATTAGTTTCCATCTGTTGCTTCTTGTCCTGCCTTCAGGTGGTTTGGAGAATAGGTTGATCCCCTCTTTTTGTGGAAGTTCTTCAAATATTGGAACACTGGTAACATGTCACCCTAATCCTTCTTTACACTAGATTGGACATACCCAATTCCTGTAATCGTTCTTCGTATGCTTTAGCCCCCAGCCCCCTAATCATCTCCGCACTCTGTGCTGCATTCAGATAACAGGAATGGCACCCATGCACTCCCACTTCTGCCCATGTGCTAAGCCCCCTCCCCATTCTCAAATATGGGTTTAAAATTATCACTTTGTCCTTCAGGATCCGTTTCATGTCCGTTGGCCAGAGATAGTCCCAAAAGAAGAAGACTGGACAGCAGGATCAGATGCATCTTTTGACCATATAACCTGTACAATCCATAGAGCAGAGTTATTGTGGTATATATGTGGTTTTTAGACCCTTAGAATTTTACATTCACATCCCAGTTTGCTCAGAAATGCATAGCAAAAGATACAATCCCAGCCCAATCTAAGACATTTTTTGATACACATCTCCACAAATCACTAATTTAACAAACTATAACCATGCATTAATCATACTTTCTAGCCCATTCATTAGAACTCAGGATGAACATCTAGCAGAATGGTTGTTAGTAAGTATACAGTTCTTAATTAGCTATCAGATAGATAGATAGATAGATAGATAGATAGAGAGAGAGAGAGAGAGAGAGATTTATAGATATAGATGATAGATATAGATATAGATATATAGATATAGATATAGATATAGATATAGATATAGATATAGATAATGGGACATGGTGGCTCAGTGGCTAAGACGCTGAGCTTGTCGATCAAAAGGTCAGCAGTTCAGTGGTTCGAATCCCTAGTGCCGCATAACGGGGTGAGCTCCCGTTACTTGTCCCCGCTTCTCCAACCTAGCAGTTCGAAAGCACGTAAAAAATGCAAGTAAAAAAATAGGGACCACCTTTGGTGGGAAAGTAACAGCGTTTGTGCGCCTTTGGCACTTAGTCATGCCGGTCACATGACCATGGAGACATCTTCGGACAGCGTTGGCTCTTCGGCTTTGAAAAAGAATTGAGCACCGCCCCCTAGGGTCGGGAACGACTAGCACATACGTGCAAGGAGAACCTTTACCTTTACCTTTATAGATAGTTATAGATATATATATAGATGATATAGAGATAGAGATAGAGATAGAGATAGAGATAGAGATAGAGATAGAGACAGAGACAGAGACAGAGACAGAGACAGAGACAGAGACAGAGACAGAGATAGAGATAGAGATAGAGACAGAGACAGAGACAGAGACAGAGACAGAGACAGAGACAGAGATAGAGATAGAGAGATAGAGAGATAGAGAGATAGAGAGATATATAATTGTTTCTCTGCACTTACGCTGTGGTTTCTGTTCTACAGTAGATGAGGCACCCAGAAACTACTTTCCTCCCAGTGCAAGAGTTATTTTATATCAGTCATGGATTGGGCAACATGAAGGTTATGCAAACTGATTACTCAAGGTGATAACCTCTGGCTTTTATTCTTCCTCCTTCCCTGTTTATTTAAGAACAGCCTAGATTTTCTGATTGAATGGTTAGAAAAATTGGAAATTCTCCAGTCAAAAAAAGAGGCAAATATGAGGAAATGTTGGAGAATACAGGTGTCTGTGTATGAATGAATGTCCCCAAAAGATTTTGCAACACTTTGCAATAAAACATAGACCCTTGATGTTTCATAACCTTGTGGAAAGATCTCTTCAGGATTACACTAAACAAATCCAGAATTTTGCAAACCACCATAACTTCATCTTAGACAGAAAGAGATACTTTGAAAAAGGGCATTGCAGGGGTGGGCTTCAAAAATTTTAGCAAGGGGTTCTCTGCCCAGTTGCTGGGTGAGCATGGCCATGGTGGGTGTGGCCTCATCGGCCTCCTGCACCATGGTGTGGGGGGGGGCTTTTTGCCCTCCCCAAGCTCCGGAGGCTTTCCTCTAGCCTCCAGGAGGGCGAAAACAGCCTCCCCAGGCTCCAGAGGCCCTCTGGAGACCAGAAACGAGCCCTCCCAAACTTCTGGTAGGCCCGTTTTTCACCCTCCCCGAGCCTTTACATGCGCCTTGCACTTACCTGCATCCAAAACGGGCCACGTGGGGACTCCTGGGAAGGGCGGGGAAAGGTGGGAGGGGTGTGGCCAGCCAGGAGCGTGATTTTCCCAAACTCCTGCAAACCCCCAGCAGCCCACCCATGGTGCATTGTATAAACAGTCAAAAACTCAGTTTAACTGGTACTTGGACTGGAGGAGAGATTGAGACAGAATTCAAGGAAACTGAGCTTGATGGAATAGATTTGCCAATTCTGGAGATATTTGTTGCTTGGAATACCCCTGAATAGATTTATAGGGTGATTTTTAGTAGATAGAATCTGGAAATTTTAATTTTTCTTCCTCTTCGTCCCTCAAGTAGAATCTCCTTATCTATGTGCGACTGTTTTTTTAAAAAGTGTGGATTTTCACGAATGCATATCCATATGCCTTCATTTACAGGTATTGTCCACATTTTTTTCTCTCTTTAATCTATTCTCACCCCTTAAGAGGTTTCCGTATTACTATGTCATTTTGCATGTTTTGTGTGTGAGACCCATAAATGTACATTTCTGGCTTTGAAAATGCCTTTGAAAGCTCTCAGAAATGCAAAAGCGTAACTGCAGACCAAGAGTTATATTTATTTTAAAGGGTCATGTTTATTCTTGCCTAAACCCAAATAGAATCTAATTTTACTTTCTTCCTAGCTTTGGATTGCCTCTTACCATTTCTGACTGAGGATGCTATCCTTTCAAGCAAAATATGCCTGACAAATGGGTGGGCTTCAAAAATTTTAGCAAGGGGTTCTCTGCCCAGTTGCTGGGTGGGAGTGGCCATGGTGGGTGTGGCCTAGTCAGCCTCCTGCACCATGGTGGGTGGGTGTTTTTGCCCTCCCTGGGCTCCGGAGGCTTTCCTTGAACCTCCAAGAGGGCAAAAATGGCCTCCCCAGGCTCCAGAGGCTTGCTGGAGGCTGGAAACGGGCCCATTTCTGGCTTCCCGAACTTCCAGTAGGCCCGTTTTTTGCCCTCCCTGAGGCTCTGTGCACGCCCTGTACTTACCTGCATCCAAAACAGGCCGCGTAGGGACTCTTGGGAGGGGAGGTGTGGGGTGGGAGGAGCCAGCCAGGAGTGGGATTTAGGGGTTCTCTGAACTGCACAGAATATTAGCTAGAGGTTCTCCTGAACCCCTGCAAATCCCCAGCAGCCCACCCCTGGTCTAGGATAATGTTGCAGGATTCAACCTGGGCCTTTCAGACTCGTGCTGGACCCCTTCCTCAGGGAACTTCTTTCTAGCAGAGTGTGTGCCACTCTGTGTGTGGTATTTATATGGTACCTGTTGTAAGTGGTTTTTTAGATGTTGATTGGGGTGTGTTGATGGCTGGCTTTTAAGTCATTGCTGTCGTTCACCCAGCCCTCACCTTCTAAGTACTTGATAGGCTGATGGTAAATCCGCACTCCTATTGACTGACATGGGGCCCATTTCCCAGGCTTCAATCACTTCCCTGGCTGTTTTTGTTCCTGCTCATCCAACAGTCAATTTCGCAGCTACTAAGATTGTTAGACGAGCAGGCACAAAAACAGCCAGAGAAGTGATTGAAGCCTGCAAAATATGTCTGGCCATTGCCATTTATGCATGTATGCCCATAGAGAGATGATAAGTAACAGAAACTAATGATTGAGATAAACACATTAAAAGAGACGACCTACATGCTAGGCAATCTCCAAATACATCAGAGGACTGAGTACAGTGTTGTGAAAAAACAGCAATTCCGGATAACAATGTAATTGAATTCTCAACACCACCCTCTTTTTATAGCACTGATGGTATTACCTCATTGGGTGATGAAATGTCTGCATGGAAACCACTTAGCTCAGACAGCACCAAGGACCCCACAATTCAACTCTTTCTGAACTGGCACTTTGGGGATGCTCAAAAATTAATGTTATATTCCCAAGAATTTAAAAAAGAGGGATCTTTACCTCGCCCACAAACACAAAATGCCTTTTACCGACAGAAAACTGAGGCTGTTAATAGAAAAGAGAAGCTTTTCCAATAACAAAATTCTCTTCTGTTTTGTTAGTTGCAAAGTCATGTCCAACCTATCGCGACCCCATGGACAACGTTTCTCCAGGCCTTCCTGTCCTCTACCATCCTCTGGACTCCATTTAAGCTCATGTTGACTGCTTCAGTGACTCCATCCAGCCACCTCATTCTTTGCCGTCCCCTTCTTCTTTTGCCCTCCATCGTTCCCAGCATTAGGCTCTTCTCCAGTGAAACCTTCCTTCTCATTAGGTGGCCAAAGTATTTGAGTTTCATCTTCAGGATCTGGCCTTCTGAAGAGTAGTCAAGGTTGATCTCCTCTAGGACTGACTGGTTTGGTCGCCTTGCAGTCCAAGCGACTCGCAGGAATCTTCTCCAGTACCAGAGTTCAAAGGCCTCAATTCTTTGGCACTCAGCCTTCCTTATGGTCCAACTTTCATAGCCATACATTGCAACTGGGGAAACCATAGCCTTGACTGTACGCACTTTTGTTGGCAGGGTGATGTCTCTGCTTTTTAGTATGCTGACTAGATTTGCTATGGTTTTCCTCCCCAGGAGCAAGCGTCTATTAATTTCGTGTCTGTAGTCCCCATGTGCGGTGATCTTAGAGCCCAGGAAACTAAAATCTGTCACTACCTCCATTTCTTCCCCATCTATTTGCCAGGAATTGAGAGGGCTGGGAG
The DNA here is from genome assembly GCA_022577455.1 of Arizona elegans. NCBI lineage: Eukaryota > Metazoa > Chordata > Lepidosauria > Squamata > Colubridae > Arizona > Arizona elegans. The sequence continues at coordinate 88,320,923 of JAKOOJ010000005.1, read as the reverse complement.
CCATGATCTTAGTTTACTTAATGTTGACTTTCAAGCCAACAATAATAACCTTTATTGTCATTGCACAACATATGTACAATGAGATTGGTGACTTTTGCACTCTCCTCCTTCACCTGCATCAAGAGGCTCTTTAGTTCCTCTTCACTTTCTGCCTTTAGAGTGGTATCATCAGCATATCTGAGGTTGTTGATATTTCTCCTGGCAATCTTAATTCCCACTTGTGATTCATCTAGCCCTGCCTTTCTCATGATAGAAAAGAGAAGCTTTTCCAATAACAAAAATTCTCTTCTATAGTTGCCTACAACCTTTTCAAAAAGTCTTTTTGTGATCCACAATATTACGGCTTGCTAGTTCAGCTTCTGTTTTCTAATAACGGCATCAGTTTTCTGTCGGTAAAAGGCATTCTATGTTTTTGGCTGAGGTAAAAATCCCTCTTTTTTAAAATCCTTGGGAACATTACATTAACTTCTGAACATACCCGAAGTGCCAGTTCAGAAAGGATGAAAACAAGATAAACTACCCCGGGACATCTAATTTTGAGTGAGGGTGGGGGGGACTTGAAGTTTTGAATTTTAAAGCTGTACAAATCTCAGGATAAATCTCAGGATAATTTCCAAAGAATTGAAGAAGAGACGTTTTACACCTTAGACCTATTTAGTTTTTGTTAAAACCTAAACTGAAGAAGGAGACTATTCACAGAGGTTTAATTATTCCTCTTTTCTAGGAGCTTATGTAAAAGCTATTCTTCTAAAATCCCAAATTACCCAAAATGTTCTGGATATTCAGTGCTTACAGATTTGCATATCTTACTTCATATCAAGTTTTTTTTCCCCATCTCAACTCTTTCCTCTTTTATTCTCCTGTTCATCTATTGACAATAGAGGGAATACAAGGATAATAAAGGGAAAAAATAATTACTTTTTTTAATATGGAAGTTTTATTTCCTTTCTTTTTGTTTTACAGTGGATACTGCATTTTACTTTGTGATAGGTTACCAGCAATTTTTTTTTTTTTTAATTTGATTTATATGCCGCCCTTCTCCGGAGACTCAGGGGGGCTTACAATGTGTTAAGCAATAGCCTTCATTCTTTTGTATATTTTATACAAAGTCATCTTATTGCCCCCACAAACTGAGTCCTCATTTCACCTACCTTAGAAAGGATGGAAGGCTGAGTCAACCTTGAGCCTTGGAGAGATTCGAACCAGCAGAAATTGCAGGCAGCTGTGTTAATGACAGGGTGCATCAAACCACTGTACTATCAAGGCTCTTGAGATATCTTGGTGATAACATACAGTAAATCCTAAAGTTCAATATAAAGAATGGTTGCTGGAATTGAGTATGTGTAGTTTAATGAAAAGAAGGACTAGGGGTGACATGATAGCAGTGTTCAGATATATCAGGGGCTGCCACAAAGAAGAGGGAGTCAAGCAGTGTTGGGTTGCCCCCAGTTCGCACTGGTTCTATAGAACCAGTAGTAAAACCGGCGGGAGGCTCCGCCCACTGACCCTGATTTAATGAAAACCCTTCTGCGCATGTGCAGCCCCGTTGCGAACCGGTAGTAAAGGTAAGTAGAACCCACTCCTGGAGTCGAGCTATTCTCCAAAGCACTTGAGGGTAGGGCAAGAAGCAATGGGTGGAAACTCATCAAGGAGAGAAGCAACTTAGAACTAAGCAGAAATTTCCTGACAGTTAGAACAATTAATCAGTGGAATAACTGGCCTCCAGAAGTTGTGAATACTCCAACACTGGAAGTTTTAAAGAAGAGATTGGATACCCAATCCAATCTCTTCTTAAAATCCAAGTCTGAAATGATATAGGATTTTCTGCCTAAACAAGGGGTTAAACTAGAAGACCCCCATGGTCTCTCCCAACTTGATTGATTCCTCCTGTGCATGTCCAAGATGGCCGCTCCCAGTTGAGCGGCGGCGATACCTGGGGGAGATTCCCCGGCTTTTGGGGGTTTTCGGGGGCCGGACCAGCTAATTTTGCCCCATGTCTGGCGAGGGGAGCTTCCCACCAATTGGATTTTATCTTTTTGAGAGCTGGCAGCTCTCCAGGACGTGATGGCCGGGAGGAGACGGAGACGGCTGCGCTGCGGCTTTACGAGCAGGGAGAGCGGCTGCCGGACTGGTGGAGTGGGCAGTGGCGGCATCGGCGATACAGTCTCTCCCCGGAGCTCCGAGGGGATGGCAGGGGCTTCCCAGCGATGGATGGAGATGTTTTTCAGAGAGCTGGGATCGTCGGGGCTGGCACTTGCTACAATACTTGGACGAGCGGCTGTGAGGGATGACATCAGAGGGGGCGAAAAGGAGGAGGAACTTGCTTAGGGAGAGCAAAGAGCCTCTGACCACGATATACTATTAATGTCAGTTCCTTGGAACTATTATTACAACTTAGATGGGAGGCTTACCTGGAGGGGGCCTCTTCCTGGTTCTTCCAGAGGTTCCCCCCCTCTCTTATGTGGATGGGGGTGAGCTAGAAACATTGCTGGTTCTGACGGTTGGAAAAGACCTGGGGCCAAGCTCTTATGCCCCATGTGGTCTGTTAGCCTCTGTGAGGCCACATCATCTGGAGGTTCCTCTGAACAATATGATGATATTTGCCTCCCATGGACATCTATAGCCTCCTGATTTGCCTCCTGATTCACCTAAAGTACAGCCGCCAGAACCATCGGAGGCTTCTCTTGGCCTGCGGACCTGTAGATTGGTGGCTGCTATTAAAGCCCCCAATTGTAGAGCGAGATATTCCAGATTTCAAGCCTTGCATGGAGCCGGACGATAACTGCGGTTTCTGGCCCTTCCCAGCTTTCGTGAGAGGGCAGCTGGTGTCAACACCTGGCCTCGAAGCGGCTTAAGACTCCATCCACTGATGTGAGAGAGCAGTGGAATTTATTGAGTTTATGAATTTATTGACTTGGAATTGATTGAATATCCCTCCCCAGACTTTGGACTATCTTGATTACCCCCAGGCCGTGGACTTCCCCCTGATTAATTAATTAACTGATTGATTAGATGTATTCGTCAACAGAACTTATTCTGCGAGACTCCCCCCTCTCGCAGGTGTGGCCCTCCACTTTATCAAGGGCCTACCTTTATGATGGGCTTTGGCACCCCGAGAGATGGCATGCTGCAAAAAGGGGATTGAGGGGTTTTTTAGGGAAACTTTTTGATAGATTTTTAAGGGATTTTAAGGGGCAGGAGGGTTGTGTGGGTTTGGGGGTTAACCCCTGGGGGCGGGGTCCAGCCCAGCTGTCAGTGGGGCCATGGAGGGTGCGGATTCTGGGGGTAAGGGGGACATCAGAGTCCATTCTGTCGAGGGCTTTTCTATCAATGTGTTGAGTGGGAGGGGCAGATATGGCAGGAGCAGGGGGCCGCATCATGTGGTGGGGGCGCGCACTCGCTATCTTCGAGCGGTGGGCGCGCCCCGGTCCCCATAGCCCTTCTCGCACCCCAGGCTGTTCAGACTCTCAGGGCCCAAGCCTTCGGCTGCTGTCGTGCAATGCCAGGTCCGTGGTAAATAAAGCCCCCCTCATTTGCGATCTTATTCAGGAGGGGGGAGCGGACCTGGCAGGTATTACAGAGACCTGGTTGGGCCATGAGGGGGGGGTTCCCCTCGTGGCTATGTGCCCACCAGGTTTCTGAGCATTCCATCAGCCGAGAGCTCAGGGCAGGGGTGGGGGGCTGGCGGTTATTATAAAGGAAAATCTTGATCCGAGGGAGACCACTGTTCCATAGATAGCCGGATGTGAGTCCCTTTTTGTGAAGTGGGGTCGTGGAGTACAGATGGGCTTGTTGATCATGTACCTGGCTCCCTGCCGCATGGCAATGGCCCTGCTCGAGCTGCTCTACGTCATAGCTGAGGTGGCGGTTGGTACCCCCAGACTTTAGTCATGGGGGATTTCAACCTGCCATCTGTCGGCGAAATGTCTGAGGTGGCTCGAGAGTTCATGGCTTCCATGATGGCCATGGACCTTACTCAGTTAATTCATGACCCTACTCACATGGGTGGACACACTCTGGACTTAGTTTTTGTCTCTAGTCAGTGGTCAAGTGGCCTTGATACAGGGGATATAGTCATCGAACCCTTGTCATGGTCTGACCACTCGTTCCTTCGACTGGACTTTCTAACCGCTGCACCCCGCCGCAGGGAGGCGGGACCGACCAGGTGGTTCTGCCCCGGGCGCCTGATGGACCCTGATAGGTTCCAGATGGAGCTTGGGCCATTTTCTGAGACTCTGGCTCATGACTCGGCTGAGGACCTGGTGGCCGCCTGGGATAGTGTGGCTGCCGGGGCCTTGGACCGTGTTGTGCCTTTGCGGCCTCTGACCCGGCACCGAATTCACCTAGCTCCTTGGTTCTCCGAGGAGCTCAGGGAGATGAAGCGCCGGAAAAGATGCCTGGAAGTAGTTGGAGGACCAGCCGCTCCGAATCCGACCGAACACTGGTGAGGTCTCATATTAAGATCTACCTAGTGGCGATAAAAGCGGCGAAATTTAGCTATTTTGCCGCTCTTATCGTGTCATCAGATAATCGCCCAGCCGCCCTGTTTAGGGTGACCTGCTCCCTCCTCCATCTGGAGGTGCGGGATGATCCCTTGCAGGACCAAACTGAGGACTTTGTGCAGTATCTGTATGACAAAATCATTCAGATTCGGGAAGGGCTGGCCTCTGACTGGGTATGTCTGGACGGGATGACTGAGGCAGGTCTTGAGAGTGTTATCTGGAGGGAGTTCGATCCTTTGGCTCCTGAGGACATGGACAGGTTCCTGGGACGGCTGAACACAACCACATGTTTATTGGACCCGTGTCCCTCCTGGTTGGTACTGGCTTCCCGGGAGATGACACAAGGCTGGCTCCAGAAGATTGTTAACGCTTCTTTGAGTGAGGGGGTCCTGCCAGCTGCTTTGAAAGAAGAGGTTGTGAGGCCCCTCCTCAAGAAGCCCTCTCTGGATCCGGCTGTTTTGGCTAACTATCATCCAGTCTCCAACCTTCGCTTCGTTGCGAAGGTTGTTGAGAGTGTGGTAGCGCAACAGCTTCCCCGGTACCTGGATGAAGCTGTCTATCTAGACCCGCTACAGTCCGGCTTCCGGCCTGGGCACAGCACGGAAACGGCATTGGTTGCGTTGGTGGATGATCTCTGGAGGACTCGGGATAGGGGTTGCTCCTCTATCCTGGTCCTGTTAGACCTCTCAGAGGCTTTTGATACCATCGACCATGGTATCATGTTGCACCGGTTGGTGGGGTTGGGGTTGGGGGGCACCGTTCTGTGGTGGTTCTCCTCCTACCTCTCTGACCGGTCGCAATCTGTGTTGACAGGGGGGCAGCGGTCGACCCCGAAGCACCTTGCTTGTGGGATGCCACAAGGGTCGGTCCTCTCGCCCCTTCTGTTCAACATTTATGTAAAGCCACTGGGTGAGATCATCTGTGGCTTTGCGGTGGAGTTCCATCAGTACGCTGATGACACCCAGCTGTACATCTCCACCCCAGGCCACCCCAACGATGCCCTTGAAGTGATGTCCCAGTGCCTGGAGGCCGTGCGGGCCTGGATGGGGAGAAACAGGCTCCGACTCAACCCCTCCAAGACCGAGTGGCTGTGGCTTCCAGCGTCCCGATATAGCCAGCTGACGCCATCGCTGGCTATTGGGCAAATCACTCGCCCCCACGGAGAGGGCTCATAACTTGGGCATCCTCCTGGACGCACGGCTGTCTTTAGAAGATCATTTGACGGCCGTGGCCAGGGGGGCTTTTTATCAGGTTCACCTGATACGCCAGTTGCGCCCCTTTCTAGATCGGGACTCTCTACGCACAGTCACTCAGGCACTAGTCACTTCCTGCCTGGACTACTGCAACACTTTCTACATGGGGCTTCCCCTGGGGTGCACCCAGAGGCTCCAGCTGGTCCAGAACGTGGCCACGTGGGGGATTATGGGGGCAACGAGGCGCTCTCATGTGACACCTCTCCTGCGCGAGCTGCACTGGCTCCCGGTGGTCTTCCGGGTGCGCTTCAAGGTGTTGTTGACCACCTTTAAAGCGCTCCATGGCTTAGGGCCGGGGTACTTATGAGACCACCTTCTGCCACCAATAGCCTCCCACTGGCCAGAACGCTCACACAGAGTGGGCCTCCTCAGGGTGCCGTCCGCCAGACAATGTCGGCTGGCGACCCCCAGGGGGAGAGCCTTCTCTGTGATGGCGCCCACCCTCTGGAACAACCTTCCCCCAGAGTTACGTACAATAACAGACCTCCGGATTTTTCGTCGGGCCCTGAAAACCTATTTATTTCAACTAGTTGGGCTGGCTTGAGTTAAATTTTAAATTGATTTTAAATTGGATTGTTTTGATTTACGGCCAAAATATTTAATTATTTTAATACTGTTTTTAAATTTTGTATGCTCTGTTTTTTACTTTGGCTGTTCACTGCCCTGAGTCCTATTTGGAGAAGGGCGGTATAGAAATGGAAACAAAAAAAAAAAAAACCTTCTAGTCTAGTCTAGTCATTTGTCTGGAATGGTCCACAGTCTCCTGCTTGAGCAGGTAGTTGGACTAGAATTCTTTCTATCATCCCATCAGACCAAAGAAAGTCTGGAATTGTATAACACAGTGGTGAAATTCAATTTTTTAACAACCGGTTAACAACACAGAACAACAATTGTTCTGTGGGCATGGCTTGGTTGGCATGATGTGGCTTGGTGAGCGTGGCAGGGGAAGGATACTGCAAAATCTCCATTCCCACCCCACTCTGGGGCCAGCCAGAGGTGGCATTTGCCAGTTGTCCAAACTACTCAAAATTTCTGCTACCGGTTCTCTGAACTACTCAAAATTTCCGCTACCGGTTCTCCAGAACCTGTCAGAACCTACACGATTTCACCCCGGTATAAGGTCTCTGAAGCCTATACCAGAGATTGGAATAGCCATTTATCTGGGATGGTTAAGAGTCTCCTGCCTAAGGAGTTGGATTAGAAGACCTTCAAGGTCACTTCCAACCCTATTATTCTATGTTCAAAATCTTTTCTTTAGGAGCTTGGAGTGGCAACTATATAGTGCTACCTTCTGCCTCCAGATCAATTTTCCCTTTCAAATCAGCACGGTGAAATAAGTCTTGAGGGAGGAAGCTCAGAAACACCCATGGAGTGACTGAGATTATAACTTGAATCTCCTCAACTCTTTGTCCAGCATTTTCACTGCAGGCTAATATTCTGGGAAATTTATTTATTTATTCATTTTATTTAGTTTGTCAAAGATGTACGAGATAACAGCTATAAGTATAGACATGGAAATGAACACAGGAAATAAATACAAATAAATGGGGGCTATTGAATGCCCCAAGAGTTATTTAATACACATTTTATTTGCTGCAGGCCATCTCTATTCCTAACTTTTAGCTGAGGTCTGCAAGTTGCCTAACTCTTTGTTACTTTTATATAATTTATTTATTTATTTTTATTTTGTCAAGCATGTATTAGAAAACAAGTATAAGTATAAACGTAACATATAAACATATAAGTAAAAAAAGGTATAAGTATATACATACTAAATGAGTAAGAATAAATGGTGACAGTAGGACAGGGACGGTAGGCACGCTGGTGCACTTATGCATGCCCCCTTTACAGACCTCTTAGGAATGGGGTGAGGTCCACAGTTGACAGTTTGACGTTGAAGCTGTGAGGGTTTGAGGCTGTAACAACGGAGTCAGGTAGAGCATTCCAGGCATTGACCACTCGGTTGCTGAAGTCGTATTTACTGCAATCGAGTTTGGAGCGGTTTACCTTGAGTTTGTATCTATTGTTTCCCTGTGTATTATTGAGATTGAAACTGAAGTAGTCGTTGACAAGTAGGACATTGTAGCAGACAATTTTGTGAACTATGGTTAGATCAGACTGTTCTTTCAAATCTTTTTGAAAATGAAGTATCAACACTCCCTGGTGATATCCCTCACTCATGCCTAGAGGAAACGAACCAGATTTTACCCTCTTTTATGCAAATTCCTATCTTTCCTAACCTTCTACTTTTATTTACCAACTAGACAACCCCATGCCCTATTGGGATATCATTTCAGAAACATTTCCTTATTAGCTAACTAGAGAAACAGAGCGACCACGGGGGCAGTGGGGTGGGTGGTGGGTGGGAGTGATTTCTAACTTCCTGACAGATTCCACCTTAGGTTTCCTTATGAGAAGCTGGCAGGGAGCATCAAAACGGAATGGGACAACTCACCACAGACAACTTGCTGCAGACAACTCACCATGGCCAACTCAACACGGGACAATTTAAGAATTTAATTAAAAAAAAAAAAACATGATGTTCCGCCAGGCCGGGCTATCAACTTAATAATTTTAAATTGGGGTATATTAAATTTTTGGGGTTTTAAATCAGCCAAATTTATTTAATTATTTTAAATTTTAATTATTGTTGTGTCTTATGTTTTTAAATTGGCTGTACACCGCCCTGAGTCCTTCGGGAGAAGGGCGGTATAGAAATAAAATTATTTTAATTTAATTTAATATTTTTTTTTTGGTCATTCGCATTTCATGCTCTCGCTCCTTTTGCATCCTTTCTTTAATGATTTTATTCCACCATTTTCTTTGGTATTAGTGTAACTCTTGTCCCACAGCGAGTTGGCCATGTTGAGTTGTTTCATGGAGAGTTGGCCATGTTGAGTTGTCTCATGGAAACTTGGCCATGTTGAGATGTCTCATGGAAACTTGGCCATGTTGAGTTGTCTCATGGAGAGTTGGCCATGTTGAGTTGTCTCAGGGAGAGTTGGCCATTTTGAGTTGACTCAGGGAGAGTTGGCTGTGGTGAGTTGGCCGCAACAAATTATAAATGCACCATATTTCAGCTGACAATGCACCATATTTAATATTAATTCCAAGTTAAGATGTCAGCCTCAATTAAGTCCTTGTAAGTCAGAGTTCACTAAAAGTAATTCCTTCCTTCCTTCCTCCTTCCTCCCTCTCTCCTTTCCTCCCTCCCTCCTTTCCTCCTTTCTTTCCTTCCTTCCTTCCTCCCTCCCTCCTTTCTCCTTCCCTCCCTTTCTTCCCTTCCTTCCTTTCCTTCCTTCCTTTCCTTCCCTCCCTCCCTCCTTCCCTCCTCTCTTTCCTTCCTTTCCTCCTTTCCTCCCTCCTTCCCGCCTTTCCTCCTTTCCTCCCTCCTTCCCGCCTTTCCTCCTTTCCTCCTTTCTTCCCTTCCTCCCTCCCTCCTTCCCTCCCTCCCTCCTTTCTTTCTTCCCTTCCTTCCTTTCCTTCTTACCTGCCTGCTTTCCTCCCTCCCTCTCTCCAAACTTTCACAATCTTTTAAATCTACCATTCCTCCATCCTTTTAGAAGAAGAAACTAGTTTGCTAAGAACCAGAAGCCAACACGTTTGTTGCGCAAGGAATATAACACCTCTTTGTGTTTCTTTTGGCTGCATGTAGTTTCTTTCGTAAGCTTCCTATAGTGGAGGAAAAAACACACACACAGTCAGTTCCATGATTTCTCAAGAAGTCCTGTTATACTTCCCAAAACATTTGATTTTATTCTTTTCTTGTCCCCTTCCTTCCTTTTTTTTTCCCCCTTTTCTTTACACTGCATCAGTAGAAATGGAAGATATAAATGGGAGATAAAGTGGTGGCATTATCCTAAAATACCTGCCATTCTGGCTTAGGGGGACCTTGCCAACCTGTCTGCCCCCCTCCTTAATTGTACTGACAGCCAATTAAGATTAAAGGTTCTTGCTTCAAAAATAGGTGTGGAGGTAGATCATTATCTCAAGGCAATCTATTTACTTCTGACAGCCAAGGGATTAAACTACTGTATTAGTGAACTCGTTTCTTTGACGTCTGAAAAAGATCAGCAAAAGAAGAAAATTGATACGGGCTATTCTAAAAAAATAAAGGAACCTGAACTTATTTTCAGCTAGGCTAAGTTTTTGTTTTCAGAATATAGAATAACAGAGTTGGAAGTCCTTGGAGGACTTCTAGTCCAACCCCCTGCTTAAGCAGGAAACCATCACTTCAGACAAATGGTTATCCAACATCATCTTAAAAACTTCCAGTTTTGGAGCATTCACAACCTCTGGAGGCAAGTTGTTCCATTGATTAATTGTTCTCAGGAAATTTCTCTTTAGTTCTAAGTTGCTTCTCTCCTTGATTAGTTTCCACCCATTGCTTCTTGTCCTGACCTCAAGTGCTTTGGAGAATAGCTTGACTCCCTCTTCTTTGTGGCAGCCCCTGAGATATTGGAACACTGCTATCATGTCTCCCCTGGTCCTTCTTTTCATCAAACTAGACATATCCAGTTCCTGCAACCGTTCTTCACATGTTTTAGCCTCCAGCCTCCTAATCATCTTTGTTGCTCTTCTCTGCACTCTTTCTAGAGTCTCCACATCTTTTTTACATCGTGGTGACCAAAACTGGATGCAGTATTCCAAGTGTGGCCTTACCAAGGCATTATAAAGTGGCATTAACCCTTCACGTGATCTTGATTCTATCCCTCTGTTTATGCAGCCTAGAACTGTGTTGGCTTTTTTGGCAGCTGCTGCATCCGGCTGGCTCATATTTAAATGGTTGTCCACTAGGACTCCAAGATCCCTCTCACAGTTACCACTATTGAGCAAGGTACCACATACAGTATACTGTACCTGTGCATTTTATTTTCCTTGCCTCGATATAGAACCTTACTTTACTTTTTCATACATTCTATTCTTCGTTCCCCCAAAGCTATAATTATTTAATTATGTAAATGCTTAGCAAATCTTGAGAGGGGAAGGGGAGAATGTGTGTTTATTGGATTGCACTGGAGGAATACAGGCAGTCCTCGACATACAACAGTCCATTTAGTGACCGTTCAAAGTTACGACGGCACTGAAAAAAGTGACTTAGGACCGCTTTGCACACTAACGACCGTTACAGCATCCCCCTCGTCATGTGATCAAAATTTGGATGGTCGGCAACTGACTCATATTTATTATGGTTTCAGTGTCCCGGTGTCATGTGTTTCCCTTTTGCGACCTTCTGGCAAAGTCCAAGTCAATGGGGAAGCCAGATTCGCTTAACAACCATGTTACTAACTCAATAACTACAGTGGTTCACTTAACAACAGTGGCGAGAAAGGTCGCTAAGATGTGGCAAAGCTCACTTAACCAAGATCTCGCTTAGCAACATAAATTTTGGGCTCAATTGTAGTCATACGTTGAGGACAACTGTACTTGGAGGGAATATCAGGGCTAAAGACTAGACTGAGGAATTTTTTTAAAAAAAATGCACAAAAAGTAAGCAATTACAAATATAATTTTTGTATTATCGCCAAGGAAACACAGTGATTCAATAGATGTACAGATTATACAGATTAACAGAGTTGGAAGGGACCTTGGAGGTCATCTAGTCCAACCAAGAGCCTTGGTGGCGCAACAGACTAAAGTGCTGTTAAGTAACACCAGCTGCCTGCAATTACTGCAAGTTCGAATCTCACCAGGCTCAAGGTTGACTCAGCCTTCCGTCCTTTCGAGGTAGGTAAAATGAGGACCCGGATTGTGGGGGCAATAAACTGACTTTGTATAAAAAGAACACCACTTTGGGGGGGGGGGGCAAAGCCCTACTAAGCAGGTATATACAAAAGTATGAAGACTATTGCTTAATGCATTGTAAGCCACCCTGAGTCTCCGGAAAAGGGTGGCATATAAATCGAACTAATAAATAAATAAATAAAAACCCCTGCCCAAGCAGGAGACCCTACACCGTTTCTGACAAATGGCAGTCCAATCTCTTATTGAAAGCCTCCAGTGATGAAGCTTCCACAATCTCAGAAGGCAAGCTGTTCCATGGGTTGATTGTTCTCAGTGTCAGAAAATTTCTCCTTATTTCTAGCTTGAATCTCTCCTTGTTCAGTTTCCATCCATTATTCCTTGTCTGGCCTACAGGTGCTTTGGAAAATAGGTTGACTCCCCCTCCCTCTGTTAAAGCCCCTCAAATATTGGAAGACTGCTAACATGTCTCCCCTAGCACTTCCCTTCACTAGACTAGCCATGCCCAGTTCCTGTAACCTTTCATCATATATTTTAGTCTCCAGTCCCCTCATCATCCTGGCTGCTCTTCTCTGTGCTTTTTGCAAAGTCTCAACATCTTTTTTATAGTGCGTTGATTGCATCTCTGTAGTTGCAAGCTTGGGGAAAGAGTGTCTGCCTTTCTTTATATTCCTCAATAAATTAATAGTCATGTAGTCCAGTCATGTAATCCAGTGGTGAAATCCATTTTTTTTTACTACCGGTTCTATGGGCGTGGCTTGGTGGGTGTGGCTTGGACATGGCAGGGGAAGGATATTTCAAAATCTTCATTCCCACTCCACTCTGGGACCAGCCAGTGGTGGTATTTGCCAGTTCTCCGAACTGCGCAAATTTTCCGCTTTCAGTTCTCCAGAACCTGTCAGAACCTGCTGGATTTCACCCTGATGTTGTCTTTAAATAAGTAAAGACATGGTGATTCAGTGGCTAAGACGCTGAGCTTGTCGATCGAAAGGTCAGCAGTTCAGCAGTCCAAATCCCTAGTGCCGCGTAACGGGGTGAGCTCCCGTTATTTGTCTCAGCTTTTGCCAACCTAGCAGTTCGAAAGCACATAAAAATGCAAGTAGAAAAATAGGCACCACGTTTGGTGGGAAGATAACAGCGTTTTGTGCATCTTTGGTGTTTTGTCATGCTGGCCACATGACCACAGAGATGTCTTCAGACAGCACTGGCTCTTTGGCTTTCAAACCAGTGGTGAAATCTAATTTTTTTTGCTACCGGTTCTGTTGGCGTGGCTTAATTAGTGGGCAGGGCTTGGTGGTAAGGTGACTGGGTGGGCATGGCCAAGTCAATGTCACTTCTTTGCCCTTTTTTAACCTACAAAACACAACACAACACAACTGGCTCACCCACAATGTAAAAGCAGCTGTGCTAGACCCAAAATGGCCCCCCAACAAGCAGGAACCTCACACAGCCACAAAAAGCCCCCTCCCCAAAAAAAAACAACTTTCACACTTTACACACACACAACACAACACAACACAACTGGGTCACCCACAATGTAAAAGCAGCTGTGCTAGACCCAAAATGGTCCCTGCAACAAGCAGGAACCTCACATAGCCACAAAAAGCCCAAAAAGCTTACTTTCACACTTTACACACACAAAATTCCACATACAGGTTTGTGTGTTTGTGTGTTAGAGTGAAACACTACAGAAACACACTAAATCTCAGAAAGCTGCACAAATATTATTTTATTTTATTTTTATTTTTATATAAAAGCAGCTAAATTTAAAAGTTCCTAAACTTTAAATGGCTAGGTCTAAAAAAAAGAACAACTAAAACAAAACCCCAATTAACTATTTTTTTTAAAGCTCCCAAGGGGGGAAAAAACTTACCCAATAGAACAGGGATCTCCAACCTTGGCAACTTTAAGACTTGTGGACTTCAACTCCCAGAATTCCTCAGCCAGCTTTGCTGGGAGTTGAAGTTCACAAGTCTTAAAGTTGCAGATAGAGCTGCTCACCAATGAGCTTGATTGTAGGCAGGGAGATTCAATTGCTTGCTGATGCAATGGATTGCAGGTATTACAGCAAGTGCATTGCGACCAGCAGCTAAGGTAAGCAAGTGGAGGCTGGGGGGGGGGGGGGAGGAGAAAAAAAGAAACTTTTTTCTTTTAAATGGATCTGACAATCCAAGCTGAGTTGCCTGATTATCCCGCCGCCATTGCTACCTACTCGCCCGAGCAGGTCCGAACCGGGAGCATTTCACCCCTGTTTGAAACGGAGTTGAGCATCACCCCCTAGAGTCAGGAATGACTAGCACATATGTCTACACACTGAAGTTTTTAGGATTTCTGTAAGGATCCTGTCAGAAACACAGCTTCTGCATTCTTAGAAGAACCCCAGGTCTCATTTAATCACTGCTATTTTATGACTTTATAGGAACAAAAGTGCACATTTAAAAAACCATTGCATAAATAAATAGAATGCAATCCCAGGGAAGCCATAATTCCCTTAGCAAATATTCAAAAAAAAAAGAAATAAATAAATAAAATAAAAAAGAAGAAGGATTCTCTGCCAGTTTTTAATATCCCAGTCCTTAAGTTATTATTCATATGAATGAAATAAGTTCATATGTATGTATTTAATACCTTGATTTAATACTTCTCCAATAAATCCCTTTCAAGGTCTTTCTAGAATAAAACGTAAACAAGAATCTCCTTCAAGCATCAACAATAACAGCAAGAGCAGCAAAACATTCAAAACCATCTGTTTCTGAAAAATATTCAATCCAAAATACAACTGAACTCAATAGAATCTGTCATTTTCTTCTCTTTTTGGGGGGTGGGGAAAGAAATAATACAAAATAACACAAAATAATGCCATCTTTTCGAAAAACATATTGGCTCTCAGATTTTCCTTTCCTTTCCTTTCCTTTCCTTTCCTTTCCTTTCCTTTCCTTTCCTTTCCTTTCCTTTCCTTTCCTTTCCTTTCCTTTCTCCTTTCCTTCTATCTCCACCAGAGGTAGCATTCAGCAGGTTCTGACCAATTCTGGAGAACCGGTAGCGGAAATTTTGAGTAGTTCAGAGAACCAGCAAATACCACCCCTGACTGGCCCTGCCCCCATCTATTCTCTGCCAGTGGGGAGGGAATGGAGATTTTACAGTATCCTTCCCCTGCCACACCCACCAAGCCATGCCCACCAAGCCATGCCACGCCCACAGAACTGGTAGTAAAAAAAAAATTGAATCCCACCACTGATCTCCACCCTGCCTCCCTCCCTCCTTTTCTTTCCTTTCCTTTTCTTCCTTTCCATTTCCTTCATCTCCATTTCTGCCCTCCCTCCCTGCCTCCATCACCTTCCTTCCTTCCTTCCTTCCTTCCCTCCCTCCCTCTCTTCCTCCCTCCTCCCTCCCTTATTTCCTCCCTCCCTCCCTTCTTTCTTTCCTTCCTTCCTTCCTTCCTTCCTTCCTTCCTTCCTTCCTTCCTTCCTTCCTTTTCTTTCCATATTTTGTCCTCGTTGCCTTCCATGTCTCACCCCTTTTCATTCCAATGAGCAGAACTGGGGACTTTGTCAATAGGAACACAATTGGTCCTGATTTGAAGGCACCACAAATGGTCATTCGAACCACTTGTCATGGGAACCCTTTGGATGGGACAAATGCAATGCCTGAAAGGAGCTTGAAGACCATGTCAAGTGTATCACATGGGTGTTCCTCAACTTTTAGTGGACTTTATCTTGACAAAGCAGAGCCAAGCCTGATTACTTCTTTGAGGAGAACCATAAAAAAATGCCAGAACAAAAAGTTCAAAGAAAAACACCCCCAGAAGACAGACGTAAACTCCAAAGTTTGTCCAAAAGAGTCCTACATGGAAATGGTGTCCAAAAGAATCTTCTGTGATTTTGACACTCAGCATGATTTAATCTGCTCCCTTGTATCAAATGTGCTATTTTTAATATGCATCTTTCAGTTACATTTGGTTACAACCTCACTTTCAAGTGTGGGGATTTTCAAACAAAGCAAATCATTCTTTTTGTTTAATTTTATCACACGGGGAAAATAAAAATGCTGTACTCTTATCAACATTTACCAAGCTGTCATTTTCTATTAACACTATTATTTAAACAATATCTTCCATGTCTTGGGCTTCCAAAAATTACTTACAACCATTTTATAGATCAGAAAAAGTCAACCAGGGAATACACATTATTTCCAATTAAGGGGTTTTTTTAAAAAAAAAAAAGAGAAAGAAATAGAGATAGACTCCTATTAAAAAGTAATAGACTCTGGAGAATTTCCTAAATATTTGTTTTCTTATCGCATATGCATTATTCAAGCTCTCTGGGAACTGCCAGGGGTTCTTTTTGCTTGACAGCTCAAGCAACAAACTGATTTATTTATAACCCCCCCCCAAAAAAAAATTACAATCCACATTGTTTTACTGTCAAATTTTTGATGACAGCCCAGGAGAGAACTAGCCAGCACAGTTTAAATTTTTGAAAGTACGTGGAACAAAGTAAAATCTTGCCATGCCAGTTATTTCAAGGGCTAGGCAGTGGGGATGCTCCTTCGGAAACATTGAAATGGACTCCTTTGTAAAGCAAACAAGTCCTCTGCTTGTAAAAGTGAAGTGAAGTAACCAGCAGGATACTGCAAAATCCCCATCTCTTCCCCCCTCAGACTTTTGGGGGAAGGATATTGCAAAATCTCCATTCCCACCCTACTCCAGGGGAAGGATACTGCAAAATCCTCATTTCCTCCCCACTCCTGGGGGAAGGATATTGCAAAATCTCTATTCCCACCCCACTCTGGGGCCAGCCAGAGGTAGTATTTGCCAGTACTCCAAACTGCTCAAAATTTCCGCTACCGGTTCTTCAGAACCTGTCAGAACCTGCTGGATTTCACCCCTGATTTGAATCTAAATGTTCCAGCAATGCTATATGGTTTATATATTATAGAATGAATGTGTGTGTGTGTGTGTGTATGTATTCAGCCCTACCCCCCAAAATAAGCCCAATGTCGGAGTTCCAAGTAACACCTCCAACCAAGTAAGACTCCAAGACAGGCAGAACTGAAGAAGCTTCTTGGATGAGAAGCGAAACATCTTCAAAGAAAAACCAGAAAGTCCAGTTGCCTCTTGAAAAAAGCACCTTTGGGATAATTATGACCTGGATGACTGAGAATCTCCAGAGACACTTAAATTCTGAACTTTTTTTTTTTCCAGAACATCTTGTTATTCTTCCTTGCAGAAAACCAAACTGAGATTCCAAAGATACCCAAAAGCACATCATCTAAAATAACATTTCCATAGTGGTGCAAACTTGAGGACACCACCAGAATATTTAAGATGTTGGCTCATAGATCTGGGGGCCTCACATTCTGAGTGAAGGCCAAAAAAAGGCCATTCAACAACGCCACAGCTATAGAAGAATGCCAGCTGCTGGCACCACTATTGAAAAAAAGCTGTGCTCAAGTTATCATAAACCTATTTTTCTAAAGCTGTAGAGCTCTCTGAGCTTGGTGGTTTTCTTGCAGATGCTTCATTACCAAATTAGGTAACAGCACTGATGCACTGATGAAATTACCTAGTTTGGTAATGAAATATCTGCACCAGGGGTGGGTTCTACTTACCTTTACTACCGGTTCACAACAGGATCGCTTCTGCGCATGTGCAGATGGCCGATGACAACATCCAGGGCGGTGGGCAAGGCCTCCCGCCGATTTTACTACCGGTTCTTGCAAACCGGTCTCAACCAGGGGCAACCCACCACTGATCTGCACCAAGGACCCCACAGTTCAACTCTGAGCTACATATCTTCTTATCAGTTTTCAAACACGCTTAGCATCACTGCAAGAAGAAGATATTCAACATTCTTCGATTAACATTCTTAGACTTACAATGTAGTACTTGTTTTGAAATAAATCGGTCACCATGTGTTTGGGGAAAGACTCTTAAAAAAAACAATAAACACAGAGGATTGTATAATTTAGTTCTGCATTCTGTTGCCAGTCCTCTGATATACTCCCCATTTGTCATTCTTCATCATATCATAGCCATAAAATCTCCTTAGTTTCACAATTGGATCAAGGAAAACAGAACACTTGTCCTTTGAAACAATGATCCTATAGTTTTGCTCAGGTGGACTTATTGGTTCCTTTATCTATTAGCTCCTTAAATTTCACACTGGTGCCTTTAAACTTCTTCAATTTGCCAAAACAAAGATGTGTAAATTACAATATCACCCTCCAAAAGATCATGGCCAATTAGAGTTATAAGACATGATAAGGACAAAGAATATTTTTGTCAGGCCTGGAAGCCATCTTTTGCATTAGGTCTTCAGACCTGCCATGTTTACTACTGTGGGAAACTGGGAGGGGGGATTGTATGGAGCCAGGGTGATATATAGTCATAATAACATTCCTTTCTCAGAGAGTCAAGGACATCTTGCCCTGCAACCTGGAGGGCTGTGACTGGGAGGCATCTCCAGTTGGGACTGTGTTTTGATTGGATCATGTGATAGAATAGAATAGAATAGAATAGAATAGAATAGAATAGAATAGAATAGAATAGAATAGAATAGAATTTTCATTGGCCAAGTGTGATTGGACACACAAGGAATTTGTCTTGGTGCATACGCTCTCAGTGTACATAAAACAAAAGATACGTTCATCAAGAATCATAAGATACAACACTTAATGATAGTCATAGGTTACAAAAAAGCAATCAGGAAACAATATCAATATAAATCGTAAGGATACCAGCAACAAGGTTACAGTCATACAGCGATGGACTTGTGGGTGCTGGGCAGGGACTTGAGCTTTTCTTTGGGTGGGGAAAACCTGGAAGCTTTCAGATTCGGGTTTTCCCAGATGTGCCAATATGATATCTCTAAGAAAATCTAACTTTGAGGAAACTCAAGCCTCGGAATTTTATTTCATTGGGGGTGTTACTTGGAACCCTGACAACTTGGGCTGGTGTGATTTTTTAAAAATAAATTTATTTCCTGGATTATGACAGGTTTAATCATAATGTGAATGTCAATTGAATCTAATTGCAGAGTATTAACTGTTCTCTTGGAAGATTAGCACTATTATTCAATAAAGATGATGAAGGGTCTGGAGGCTAAATCATATGATGAACAGAGCTAAGTATGACTAGACTACCAAGAGAAGGATTGTGGGGTGGATGTGATAACCGTCTTCCAATACTTGAGAGCCAATCATAGAGAAGAGTGGATTGACTTATTCTCCAAAGAACCCAAAGGCAGGACAAGAATCAATGGATGGGAGTTCATTAAAGAGAGAAACAGCCTAGAACTAAGGGGAAATTTCCTGACAGTGAGAACAATTAATCAGTAGAATGGTTTACCTCCAGAAGTTGTTGATGCTCCATCACTTGAGTCTTTGAAGAAGATACTGGACAGCCATTTGTCTGGAATGATATAAGATCTCCTGCCATGAGCAGAGGGTTGGATTAGAAGACTTATGAAGTCCCTTCCAGTCCTACGATTCTATGTTCTATCAAAAATCTTCTGCTGGGTCAGAATTGAATTACCTAATTCTACCAGTCAATACACTCTGTGTTATAGTCCGCAACATTTTTGTTGCTCTGTTTATACATCTCTGTTTTAGTTGTGCATGCATCAATCACATGAACCCCCAAATAATAGGACCACTTATTTCCATTTGCAAAGGCTGCAGAAAACATCAAATCATCATCGCTGAGCAAGTACTTATTATTCATAGTCTGGAACCTCAAGTTTGGAGTCTATCACAATGGATTCAATAAACCTTAATTATCTCATTAATGGGCCTGCCCTGCAGCTTAATTTCTCCCCCTCCAACAAAAGAAATGAAAACAAGGCTATTGAAAAATCACTATTTTTAAGTGAATTTGGCTGGAGTGTTTAGGTGATAGTAGAGACAGGCACACATAAACACACACACATAAAGAAACCTAAAAGGGTGCTAACTAAAAGATGCCCATCTACACAGTGACTAGGTTCACCCAAAATGCTAATGTTAAAACCAAAAGATCCCACAGATATTTTTTACGCAGTACAAACTCAGCTGCGTTCTAGATTGATCGACTACTACAAATATCACCACACTGTTCTATTTTCTTCCCATTTCTATTCCAGAAAGCTTATTTTTTATTCTCGTATAATTGTGTCAATATTTCTTGCTTTTCCAGGATGAAAACACGAATCACCCACAAGATTTTATCGATTCATATTTCCTAAGTGTGGAAGGCTCCACGTATTGTTCTTATATATGAACTTATATATTAAGTTCTGGAACAACACTCCAGGAAATGGTGAAATGCTACCGGTTCGCACCGGTTCGCGTGAACCGGTAGCAATAAAAACTACAGGTTTGGGTGAACTGGTAGTAAAAAAAAAGCTGTTCCTCCAAACCGGTATTTCCGAAAATCAGCTGTGCCGCGTGATTTAAAATTGCTAGAAAGCAGGAAATCCTGTTTTCTAGTGAATCTAAATCGTGCGGCACATCTGATCCCCCCCCCTCACTGTTCTACTTACCTTCCCAAGCCTCCTTTTGGCACGTACTATGCATGCACGCATGCAGCATGTGTTTGGTGTGCACTGTGCATTAGCACACACAGCATGTGCTCGGGGCACAGCGCACATGCGCGGCCAGTGAACCAGTAGCAAACCGGTTCAGATTTCACCACTGACCCCTTTAATTCAAGGGTGTCCAACCTTGACAACTTTAAAACTTGTGGACTTCAACTCTCAGAAGTCCCCAGTCAGCATTCTGGGGGCTGAAGTCCATAGAATGTCAAGATTGGACACCCTTGATTTAACTACTTTGGGGTTACTTTGGGGACACTATTTGAAGTAATTAAAAAAACTGGCATTATATAAATAAGCCAATATATTTGACCTGGAAGGTTAAAAAAAACCCCAAGTTCTAGTTTTGCAAGAAAGTTCCCCAAACTTGACCCGATATCTACCAGAAAACTAGACTTCTATTGAAATTGCAGATAACTGAAAAGTTTGAGATTTAGAGCCATACATTGTGAAATGACATCTTCCAATTTCAGCAGAACAACATATATCAAAAGAAAAAGAGAGAAAAAGCAATTAGAGTCCAGCAAAGGATTGAAATAAATCAGCACCCAACTGGTAATCAACTTTTAAAACAATAAGCAAAATGAAACAATGAAGTCAAAACGTGAAAGTTAAAATTCTGGAGCGTTTAGAAAATGAAACTGATTGACAGAAAGATGGATATGCCCAATGACTTTTTGATTGCTTCTAAAGGAATTTGGAATCTTCAAGATTCCCCTTTGCCCTTTGGGATTGCCCAGAAGTCATCTTGGGTGATGACTAAGTTTTCCCATTCAAAACCAGGGAGCAGCTCTGTCAAAGAACCAGCTTTAGCGGTGACATCAACAGATCATAGGTAAGAGAAAAAAGAAACTCTGTGCAGCAGCCGTCTTAAAAGGAACAAAATACTGAATTCTTAATTTTATTGCTTGACAGTTGGTCTAGTATTAATCCTGGTATTAATCTCTGCTTATCTGGGTATTGATTGCTAGCGAAGAAGTGTTTTGGGCTTTTTTAATGTTTCCTTTTTAGCTTTTGATTCTCTCTTTTGAATGATACGTAAATGTGGTTTATTTCTATGTGCCTGCTGATGGCTGATGTGTTTGACTGATGAGGTTTCCAGGAATTCTCTAGCATTTTTGGACTTGGCTTGGTTTTGGATGCCCACATTTTCCCAGTTGAAACTATGGTAAGTTTGTCCAATTGTTGTGCGATTAATACAAATGTTCCTTTCTATTAATTCTTATTTTTCCAATTCTAAGTCTTACTGGCAAAAGGGTAACAGCCAATTTCTAAATCTGTTCAGTGCCCTTGAAGTCAAAGTTCTCACAGAGTTCTGTGAACGACTCAGCTTTTGAATATCTGTTGGGATGCTATTGTTAAAGAAAATAATTGTGTGAAACTATGTCCATAGGGGACATACAGACATTTCTCAGTGGGGTGTGGGCAGAATTGCCCATTAGTGATTATAAAATACTTGGGGTTCCTTAAGCCCTCCAGAAAAAAACACATCCACCAAATTATACAATTTTTGCAGCAGAATTGCTTACTCAAGTGAGCCCCATTTCTCAAGGAGCCGTTGCAATCAAACCAGAAACTTGCAAAATTCTTTTGTGGTGGATGCGAGGAGAACATCTTTTGAAATTATGATGGAAGGCCGGACATCCTCCGTGACAGAACAGTTGGATTCTCATATTTAATTTCCAAAATGCTCTCCTGCCTAAAATCAGGGCTTCTTCTTAAGGAAGACAGAGAGTGCAATTGTGTTTGCATTTATTTGGACATGAACCCCTTTTGGATTCAATAGATGTTATTTCCAGATAATAAAGTCTAAGATTATAACCTGGTAATAATACTCTGCAGATATGATTGACCTTGGGCAAATTACATATCATCCGTAATGATTTGTTGATTCAGACAGAATCTCTGTTGCATTGTGTGAAGAAACACATGTGAACCAGATGACTTCATCATGCTTTCCTGCCCACAAGATGGAAAGGATTAAGGTTAAAAGCACATACATGTTACACCTAGATAGGACATGGAATCATAGGGCTGGATGAGACTTCAGAGGTTTTTTAGTAGAGCTCTTCTGCTCAAAGCATGAGATCCAGGGGTGGGCTTCAAAAATTTCAGCGGGTTCTCTGCCTGGTTGCTGGATGGGCGTGGCCATGGTGGGCATGGTCTAGTTGGACTCCTGCACCAACTAGCGGGGGGCGTTTTCACCTTCCCCAGGATCCGGAGGCTTTCCTCGAGCCTCTGGGAGGGTGAAAACTGCCTCCCCCAGGCTCCAGAGGCCCTCCAGAGCTTCTGGGAGGCCCATTTTCCCCTTCTCTGAGCCTCTGCGCAGGCCCTGCACTTACCTCACATCCAAAATGGGCCAAGTAGAGACTCCTGGGAGGGGAGAGGAGGGGTGGGCAGGGTGGGGCCAGCCAGGGGTGCGATTTGGAGGTTCTCTGAACCAGCCATAACTTTAGGTACGGTTCTCCTGAACCTGGGCGAACCCATAGCAGCCCACCCCTGAGGAGACATTATACCATCCTTATACCATCCCAGTCAAATGGTTTGAAAATCTCCAGCAATGGAGCCCCCACAACTCGAGAAGGCAAGCTATTCCATTGATTGATTGTTCTCACGGACAGGAAATTTCTCCTTATTTCTAGGTGTTGAACAAGCTTCCACCCATTACTTCTTGTCCTGCCCTCTGATCGTTTGGAGAATAAGTCCATCCCCTCAAACATCTTAGATTCATTTGGGATCAACTTTATCTCAAGGATCTTTAACAGGGATCCTTTATTTTTGCATCAGTTTGAATGACTACTACATACGAATGAAACACTAGGAGGGGGGGATATATTCCATACTCTGAAAACAATCCAGGAGAAATCCATCTTTGAAATGATAGAAGAGGAGAATCTTCTTTTGGAGAACCTTTCCTTTGGACCTTAATGCCTGGATAGGATCATGACTGGAGCAGTGGTGGGTTTCCAATATTCTTACCACTGGTTCACCCCGCCTGCACACCTTTCGTGCATGTGCTTTGCTCGCTCATGCACCTGTCATGCATGCATCCGGCCTTCCATGCATGTGCTTTGCTCGTGCATGCACCTTTTGCATATGCGCCCAGTCTTCCGTGCATGCGCCTGGTCTTGAAAATGTGCCTAAATAGAGGTGGAGTGGGTGGGTGGGGTGGCCCCATCCGCAATTTCCTCTACCGGTTCGCCTAAACCAGTATGAACCGGCTGAATACCACCTCTAGACTGGAGCTGTGGTCCCCCCCAGATAGTGTCTCAATGAGTAAATGAGATACTAGTGAGGAACTGAAAGCTAGTAGCAATTTCCTAAAACTGCTCTGTTCTTACCCTAAGTTCAGTGGGACCATTAATACCCTGAAGAGCCTTGGCTCTCCTTCCTAGCAAGCAATTTGCTCAAGGGATCAAATCATTTAAGCTTGGTTAGTCTTCTAGTGTAGACAAAATAGTATGCATTTTTCAAGCTCTTGTTTTTGTTCTCTGAAATAGTAATTCCATCTTCTTCTCAGGTGGCAAGAAATGGGGACTCTTTCTTTTCTTTTCTTTTCTTTCTTTTCTTTCTTTTCTTTTTTTGTCCTTGTATCTGCCATCCACTTGGATGAATTCCTTGTAGATTTCCACTAGGGTCATATGATTGAGAAACTGGAGCTGATGTTACTTAACTCGTCTTCTTTAAAAGGACAGCTAAGCCCTTTAGTGCATGATCTCTATGCAGGTCCTCTCAGAACGTCTGAAATTGCCAAGTGAGTGAATCCAGTTTTGCTTTGTCCTTCTTTGGTGGGTCTTTGGGGAAAAATAGGAAAATGAACCGAAATAGATTATATTGAAAACTTCCACTATTTCCTTATAGAAACTGATGCTTTCCAAACCTGCTCTACAGCTTTGATTAATTTCAACTGGTCCTAGCTCTTCCTAAATCATTGAAAAGCTGCTTTTTCATTACTAAATGCTTTCCATATCGGATTCTAGATCTCTCTGGGCTTATCTCAGAATTATCTTCGGCTTTCGTGATTCTGCGATCCAGTGACAGTATAATTTGTCTGTATTGTTAGTGCTTTGTGGAACACCTTGATTTAAAACACAGCTGGTCAGTTGAGACTTCATTAGGAGGTCTGCGGCAAAAGAAATTGGGAGTTTGTGTAACTTTTCAGAATTTCACAGAAGGAGAAGGAAAAATGAGGGTACAGAATTTTCTTTGCGAAACCAATAGTGTGGCTATTGAACAAATATGAACAAAGAAAGTCTGTTCATCGGATCGAATGAAGGCCTGATTCATTTCAAATTCCTGTGCTGTAATTTTTAATCAATTTACTTTAGAGTTGGGATCGTGAAGGAGGATTATAAGGCAATGGAAAAGTCCTTGGGTGGAGCTATAACTGTGGTCCCAAAAACCAAGAGAGCCCCTGAATAATTTCTAATACCACCCTGCCTGTAAGTCAGTCAAGTCACAGTGTCATCTTCAAAGTTTATTTCTCTACCTAGTGGTGAGCTGAATTTAGCAATACTGTGCAGTTAGATAACTGATAAATAAAGCTTTGCAAATCCTTGAATGGGGGATTTGATTCAATGAAGCTTCAATCAACCCTCCCTCTCAAAGTACAGTAGTGGCCAAAATTGTGGAAATCTTTTGGGGAAAAGTGTATTTTTGAGGTTTGTTGGCTAATAACTCCACTTTTTTTGTGGGGGGGGGAGTTTCAAGATAATCCTATTCCACTGCTGGAATGGCCTGGGAATAGCCCAGACCTTAACCCAATTGAAAATCTATGGAGCCGACCGACTAAAGAAACTTGTTAGTCAGAAGCGACCCAGCAATAAAACACAGTTAATAGAAGCCATCATTCAATCTTGGTTTCACATTATAACAGCTGCAGAACTCAAAGACTTGGTT
The DNA here is from genome assembly GCA_022577455.1 of Arizona elegans. Lineage (NCBI taxonomy): Eukaryota > Metazoa > Chordata > Lepidosauria > Squamata > Colubridae > Arizona > Arizona elegans. The sequence continues at coordinate 88,295,957 of JAKOOJ010000005.1, read as the reverse complement.
CACTCCATGGGAAGACATTGTAAGGCCATGATTCATGCTAAAAGTTACCCAACTATTAACTGATATGGTGATCATTTTTGTATATCTTGTTTTTTCTACGTGTTTATGCTATAACTGCTATTCTAATAGCAAATCCTTCATAAAAGTTATTGCATTACATTCTTGATTCAATTAACTTTTCATTGAGATATAATTTTATGGTATTACTCCCCAAAAAAGTGGTGTTATTAACTAGTTTTAGAAAATGCACTTTTCCCAAAAGATTTCCACAATTTTGGCCTCTACTGTAGATTCACCAAATGAATCCGTTTCAAAGCAGTGGAATCAGTGAATCTGATAACCAAGATATCTGAAGAGCTTTCTCAACTACTGTAAAGATGAGATGGCTTTTCTGCTGCTTTGTATAGAATGTTGCAATTTCAGTTCCGTTTGTGGAGAAAATTGAGAACAAGCAGGTTGAATGTTGCAAGGGCATTGACAAGAAAAAAAAAACAGGTAATATGATTTACCAACTTGTTCAACTCTCTATCATAACTTTTCTGGGATGACAACAGAATAAAAGAGTTGGAAGGGACCTTGTAGGTCAAATAGGGTGGTTCTCACGTGGGAGATTCTATACCATTTCTGACAGATGGCAGTCCAGTTTCTTCTTGAAAGCTTCCAGTGATGAAGCTTCCACAACTCCTGAAGGCCATTGGTTGATTGTTCTCATTGTCAGAAAATTTCTCCTTATTTCTAGGTTGAATCTCTCCTTGATCAGTTTCCATCCATTATTCCTTGTGTGGCCTTCGGGTGCCTTGGAAAATAGCTTGACCCCTTCCTCTCTATGACAGTCCCTCAAGTATTGGAACACTGCTATCATGTCTCCCCTGGTCCTTCTCTTCACTAAGCTTGCTTCAGGATTCATTAACTAAAGGAACTCTCACATTTTGGTGAGAGAGAAATTCCCTAAGGATGGGCTCCAGCATGAGTCCAAAAGCTCAGAAGACTAAACCTCTGGTCCTGGTGACTAAGGTTTAGTCTTGGATTGTTCTTATTCCATGTTAGTTCTATCAAGACAACTAAGAATTAACAAAGCTACCAGAATTTTACCTGTACAAGGCTGACCTGATTTTAAAATCCTACACAACTGGTGCAGCGTTAGATATCTTCATAATGGATAAGGGGGCACACTTACAATAGAACAGAACAGAACAGAACAGAACAGAACAGAACAGAACAGAATAACAGAATTGGAAGGTCTTCTAGTCCAACCCCCTGCTTAGGCAGGAAACCCTACACCACTTCAGACAAATGGTTATCCAATCTCTTCTTAAAAACTTCCAGTGTTGGAGCATTCAAAACTTCTGGAGGCAAGTCGTTTCACTGATTAATTGTTCTAACTGTCAGGAAATTTCTCCTTAGTTCTAAGTTGCTTCTCTCCTTGATTAGTTTCCACCCATTGCTTCTTGACCTGCCCTCAGGTGCTTTGGAGAATAGCTTGACTCCCTCTTCTTTGTGGCAGCCCCTGAAATATTGGAAGACTGCTATCATGTCTCCCCTACTCCTTCTTTTCATTAAGAACTAGACATACCCAGTTCCTGCAACTGTTCTTCATATGTTTTAGCCTCCAGACCCCCAATCAATTTATAGGCTCGGCTTTCAGAAAAGAGGAGGGCTATGGCAAAGTCTATAAAGGCTGCTTGCTCTTTGCCAGTCTTTCTCTGCCTTGCCTATTTCTATGGCCCTATATTTTATTACACCAGCCTTTTTCTGCAACTTTGCTATGTAAGAATAGTTTGGCACCAGATTGGCAAGAATGTTCCCTGGCACGCCATCCACATGTTGGAAATGCAACCACCACAAAGGCACCTATTACCATATGTGGTGGACCTGCCCAATGGCGAAACAATATTGGCAAAGGATCAAAATACAAATAGAGGAAATAACACACCAAAAGATAGAACTAAGACCAGAAAGCTTCCTACTAGGCATAGTGAATGGACACTACGAAAAAGAAACAACGTATTTAATTATACATATAACAGCAGCACGAATACTATACGCGCAATACTGGAAAAGTAGTGATATACCAACACCAGATAAAGTAATCAATAAAATTATGGAATATGCGGAATTAGATAGGCTCACAAAGGAATTACAAAATAGGGAAGAACATGACTTTTACTTAGTATGGGAAAAGTGGTATAGTTGGTTGAAAGATAGGAAAGAGATGAAGCAATAGGAAGTAAACAAAATGATCAAATATAGTATGATAGAAACAAAGAACAGACATAGGTCAACAAAGATCAATAGTAGATAGACAAAAGGGAATGACCAAATAAGGAAGAGTCAAAATACAAAGAGAAATGTATATTAACAGTTGCGACAAACTGGACATGTATTGAAATGGATGTTTATGTGTTTTTATGTTTTGTACGTTTCATTGTTCTGTTTAGTTTGTACTTATAAATAAACATTGAAAAAAAAAAGAATAGTTTGGCATTAGGGACATAGCCTTATTTCATTTCATCACTCAAGTGATAAAACACCTGTCTACATTAAAGATAATGTTGACCCAGTGACGGATGGGTGAATGTATAAGATGCTACAAATAGCTAGGGCTGCAATCCTGGAAATTCTGAAGGTTTTTATTTCTAAAAAGAACTATGTTTGCCACCCATTTAGGCAAACCCCCGCCCCATAAAACCCATTGATAGTAGGAACAAAGCTACAGCATTCCAGAAGGAAGGAATGTGAAGGAAGAAGGAAGGGTAGAAAGAAGGAAATCTGTATAATCTTCTTCTGAGGCTGTATTTTCCATTCTGATTTGTCTGTCCTGAAGACCCACCAAGGCCAGTGATGTGAAGCTCCTCTCCAGCAGGATTTAAGCTTTACAAATAACTATGCCAGCAGAGTTGGCAGGTGAAGAAACCCTATGGTGAGAAACAATAAAGCTTGACCCGGGTTATCTCAGGGAAAGAACTAGAAAGATAAGACAGAATAACAGGATATCAAAGTGGAAAGGGACCTTGGAGGTCTTCTAGTCCAACCCCCTCCTCAGGCAGGAAACCCTATGCCATTTCAGACAAGTGGCTGCCCAATCTCTGCTTAAAAGCCTCCACTGATGGAGTGCCCACAACTTCTAAAGGCAAGTCATTCCATTGATTAATTGTTCTTACCAGTAGTGAAATTCAATTTTTTTTTACTACTGGTTCTGTGGGCGTGACTTGGTAGGTGTGGTGTGGCTTGGTGGGTGTGGCAGGGGAAGGATACTGCAAAATCTCCATTCCCTCCCCACTCCTGGGGGAAGGATATTGCAAAATCTCCATTCCCACCCCACTCTGAGACCAGCCAGAGGTGGTATTTGCCAGTTTCTCCGAACTACTCAAAATTTCTGCTACCAGTTCACCAGAACCTGTCAGAACCTGCTGGATTTCACCCCTGGTTCTTACATTTTGGAAGTTTCTCCTTTGTTTTAGGTTGGCTGTTTCCTTTATTTGCTTCTTGTCCTGCCTTCAGGCGCTTTGGAGAACAGGTTGACCCCCACTTCTTTGAAAGCTCCCCCCCTTAGAATATTGCAAGACTGCTATCATGTCACCCTCTAGGTCTTCTCCTCAATAAAGTAGTCATGCCCAATTCCTGCAGCCGTTCTTCATATGTTTTATCTTCCAGTCCCCTAATGATCTTCATTGCTCTTTTCTGCATTCTTTCTAGAGTCTCAGACCTCTGCCCTTTCTCTACCCTAAAAGAAATATGTGGGGAAAAATCCTTGATGGGATCTGAAACTTGGCAGGGTCTTGAATTCTCCATAGGGCATATCAATCATGCTGCATTGATTCCATTCAATTGTGGTAGAAAATTTCCTTCCAAAACACCAACATCTAGAGCAGGGGTCCTCAAACTTTTTGAACAGGGGGCCAATTCCTCAGTCCCTCAGATTATGGGGGGGCCAGACTGGCTGAGCGGGTGTGGCTAGGTAGTCATGTGACTGTGTGGGCGTGGCCAATTTAGGACTCCATTTTGCCTTTCTCCTTGCTGTACTTGTTCAACCCAAGGAATCTATTTACTTAAGACCACCACCCCCCCCAGGGAAAAAGAGTGCAAACTTTCTTGCCACTGCCTAGCTTCATAGCAGACTCTAGAGAGATACAGACAACATTTCATTTCTCCAAAGCAAACAGGTTACAGTGACTGCCTCAGGGTTCTGATGGATGCCCTAATTAAATCATGAGCATTGAGCCAAGCTTCAAAAGAAATCCAGTTATTTATTAGGAGCTTCATGTCAGCATGTTCCCAAGTGAAGCCAGCTATGACCCTATGTAATTTACACCCAATTATGACCCTGTTTCCCCCCTCCCCCCAGGATGCGTCATCAATCACATTCAGCAACGGAGCAATTTTGTGGATTGTAGAGGTCACTCCCCTCTGGCTGCTGTAGGTAACTCTGGGATATAGCCAGTAGTGGGTTTCAATTTTTTTTACTACCAGTTCTGTGGGTGTGGCTTGGTGAGCGTGGCATGGCTTGGTGGGCGTGGCTTGGTAGGTGTGGCAGGGGAAGGATACTGTAAAATCTCCATTTCTTCTCAATCAGTTGGGACTCAGGAGACAGAGAATAGATGGGGTGGGGCCAGTCAGAGGTGGTATTTACCGGTTCTCCGAACTACTTAAAATTTCCGCTACCGGTTCGTCAGAACTGGCCAGAACCTGCTGAAACCCAGCTCTGGATACAGCCTTGAGAGAGATAAACATGAAATGTGCATCTGTCTTTAGCTGTCATGCTATTTCATCGGTTTCCCATCCCCCCTGGACTATGGCAATGTGAGAGCAGGCCAGGGATGCTTTGCTAGTTGACAGATTGACTGGTTTCTCTTCTACTTAGAAGACGTCAGAGCTGTAATAGAATGTTGACCAAAGACAGTTTGAGCATGGGTAGGCATTAATGGAGATCCCAGAAGAGAGAATCAAGCTACAACTGACAAGAAAACAAGAACATCACAACATCAAAAGACATGGGCATCAACACAATACAGACACAATCTTGAAAGGCAGTTGGGTAGCTTTGATTTGCGACTTACTCCAAAGCTCTAATTTGTATTCTAACAAGCAGTTCCTGTATTTTGCTGCAAAGAGAGATAAGGAAGTGGTGCAACAGACATACTGTCTTCTCCCAAGGCATGAATTCTATCATCAATTAGCTACTAACAAGCACAACTAGCCAACGGGCACAATAAAGAAAATTCAAGTCTTAAAAGTTTTTACCAGGGAGGTAGATGCAAAAAAGACACCTGTGAAACAATGGGGAAAAAGAAAAAGAAAGAAAAGACACCTATGAAACTGAGGCATAGAATCAAAATCACATGAAGTATTAGTACTGTTTTATAAAGTCTTAGTAAGGCCATATTTGGAATCCTGCATCCAGCTTTGGTCGCCACATTACCAAAAAAAAAAAAAAATGTTGAGATTTTGGAAAACGTGCAGAGAAGAGCAACCAAGATGATTAAAGGCCTGGAGACAAAAACATATGAAGAACGGTTGCAGGATTTGGGTAAGGCTAGTCTAGAGAAAAGAAGGATTAACTTAATTTAATTTAATTTAACTAATTAAATTTATATGCCGCCTCTCTCCGAAGACTCAGGGCGGCTCACAATACTTTAAAAAAAATAATTTAAAAAACATTGAAAAATTAAAACCATTAAAACATTAAAAACTCATTCACGCCATTCATGGCCGGATCTCACCAGATCAGTAGAGCGAGATCAACGGCCCCAGGCCTGCCAGAAAAGCCAGGTCTTCACCGCTTTTTGGAAGGCCAATAGGGTGGGGATAGTCCAGGCTTCAGGAGGTAACTGGTTCCAGAGAGCTGGGGCAGCCACAGAGAAGGCCCTCCCCTGTGGGCCTGCCAGCTGGCATTGTTTAGCTGACAGGATCCGGAGGAGACCAACTCTGTGGGATCTTACCGGTTATTGGGAGCTATGCAGCAGAAGGCGGTCTTGAAGATAACCTGGCCCTGAGCCATGTAGGGCTTTAAAGGTAATAACCAACACCTTGAATTGTGACCAGAGACCAATAGGGAGCCAGTGCAGCTCACAGAGAATTGGTGTAATGTGGGTGTATCTAGGTGCACCCACGACAGCTTGCGTGGCTGCATTCTGGACCAACTGTAGTCTCCGAACACTTTTCAAGGGTAGTCCCATGTAGAGCGCTTTGCAATAATAGAGTGGACATGATAGCAGTATTCTAGTATTCGAGGGGCTGCCACAAAGAAGAGGGGGTCAGCCTATTTTCCAAAGCACCAGAGGGCAGGACAAGAAGCAATTGATGAAAACTAATCAAGGAGGGAAGCAACCTGGAATCAAGGAGAAATTTCCTAACAATGAGAACAATTGACCAGTGTAAGGACTTGCCTTCAGAAGTTATGGGTGCTCCATCACTGGAGGTTTTTAAGAAAAGACTGGACAGTCAATTGTCTGAAATAGTATAGGGTCTCCTGCTTGAACAGAGGTTGGACTAGAAGACCCCCAAGGTCCCTTCCAGCTGTATTCTGATTGATTGACTGATTGATTGATATAAGAAGGCATATGATTATGTAACAAATTCAACCGTAATTCGCTTTCCAACTCTCCACATTTGTAAAAAAAACAGAAAATGTTAGTTGCTTGGACAAATCTTATTTGAAGTATTTATTTTTACTCTGCATTCCAGCATAGATCAAGTAGAATTGGGTCGCCATCAGATGTTAGATTGCAAATTCAGATTGAAATGTATCATTGCACGTCAAACTGCCAACTTCGATTGACTGAGAGCTGAATCTCATCTGTCCTACACTCCATATTTTTCCTATTTCTCCTTCTCATTCACTTTTTTTTCCCTTCCAGATCCTATTACTCAGCAATGCTAGCGGTCCTGCTCTTTTGCGCTTTAGTGTCAGCAGTGGCATCGATGTCCACCGCTATGCCACAGAAAGTCGTCCATAGCTGGAATGCTTGTTCCTTGGTAGTGTGTGAACCAGCTGAGAAAGGAATACCAGGACGAGACGGCCGAGATGGATTTCAAGGATTAAAAGGGGAAAAGGGAGAACAAGGTCTGGAATTCATGCCTTCCTGGTATTGTTTAATTCTTGGGGTGGGGTAGGAAATAAGCTTTCTGGACATACATTAAAAGAGGGGTTTGCTTTTGTTGCATTTTCTCTGATGTATTTACTCCATTGGGAGAGTGAAGTGTATGCCAGTGGAATCTAGAATAACAGAATTGGAAGGGACCTTGGAGGTCTTCTAGTCCAACCCCCTGCTTAGGCAGGAAACCCTATACCACTTCAGACAAATGGTTATCCAACATCTTCTTAAAAACTTCCAGTGTTGGAGCATTTACAACTTCTGGAGGCAAGTTGTTCCACTGATTAATTGTTCTCACTGTCAGGAAATTTCTCCTTAGTTCTAAGTTGCTTCTCTCCTTGACTAGATATATCCCATTCCAGTAACCGTTCTTCATATGTTTTAGTCTCCAGTCATCTTTGTTGCTCTTCTCTGCACTTTTTCTAGAGTCTCAGCATCTTTTTTACATCATGGTGACCAAAACTGGATGCAGAAACAAAGTTGTCTGCTAGGTTTGTCAGGAACCTGTTTGATCTTCCACTTGGTGCAGAGTTTGTCTCCCGGTTGATGTCAGGGTACTTAAAATCCCCCATTACGATTGTGGTGTCCTTCCTTAGTTAACTGACTAGCAAAAAGTTCATCTATTTCCTCTGTTTGTTTGGGTAGCCTATATACACCTATAGCAATGTCATTTCCCCCTCTTTTATATTGACCCAAATACATTCCAGGCAGTTTTCATCGCTGTTGTGCGCTATATCATACATCTCTCTTCTACCAATTCTTCCCCTTGTCCATTTCTTCCTGTCACTCTCTTTTCGGTTGGCTCTTAATAGGCAGAAAGAAAGAAAACTCAACAATGCACTGATGGGGTTACTTAGCTGGGTAAGGAAATATCTACGAGAAAACCAACCAAGCTCAGAGAGCACCAAGGACTCCCCAAAGAAAATTCAGGACAAGTAATTTAGACCAGTTACTTGTAAGATTGTATGTAATTGAGCCAAGGACCTCAGAAAATTAAGGTGGGATTTGTAGGTTAGACCAGCCCTTTTTTAGTCCTCCGGATTCCTTTTTACAATGCTTCAACTGCTGCTGGTGACTCTCTCTTATAAGTAGAAATAAGTTCAGTACCATGTGCAATAAAGAGACGCTGTGGCTCAGTGGCTAAGATGCTGAGCTTGTCGATTCAAAGGTCGGCAGTTCAGCGGTTCAAATCCCTAGTGCCGCATAATGGGGTGAGCTCCCGTTACTTGTCCCAGCTTCTGCCAACCTAGCAGTTCGAAAGCAGGTAAAAAATGCAAGTAGAAAAATAGGGACCACCTTTGGTGGGAAGGTAACAGCGTTCTGTGTGCCTTTGGTGCTGAGTCATGCTGGCCACATGACCACAGAGACATCTTTGGACAGCGCTGGCTCTTCGGCTTTGAAACGGAGATGAGCGCCGCCCCCTAGAGTCGGGAACAACTACCACATAAGTGCAAGGGCAACCTTTACCTTTACCTTTACCTTTACCTTTACCATGTGTAGAAACTTGGAGTTGGGTAGAGAACTGAATGTACATACAACTTCACCCTCTTCTCTTCCTTCAGAAGGAAGTTTGGAGGATAGCTGTATTTGCCTTGCATGAACAGAAGGGCAGCCCTGGAATAATATTGAAGAACCATTGTTGTATTTTAGAGAACATGGATACAGTTTCTCATCAGGGTTCTGGCTGAACATGTAGAGATCGAGCAGAATAGAAGACATCTGGATTTTTTGACATATCTTATCAAATGGATGAAACAGATCTCTAATCTCAGAGTTTGACCCAAAAGTTTCATATCCTTAATCCCTGTTTCAAGTGTCTCTAGAACCACAGGAAGGAAGGAAGGAAGGAAGGAAGGAAGGAAGGAAGGAAGGAAGGAAGGGAGGGAGGTCTACTTAATCTGACTATATTTGTTCTTTTTTCTACCTCATATCATCAACTTAGCTTTATGGACAACTCTAAAACATTTCCCTCACCTACCAAGTATCCTGTTTTCTAGCCACTGTCAACAATAGGATACAAGCATACAGGAGTTAAGAAAGAAAAATAGAATATTATTTTTCTTTCTATGTTGTTTGCAAAGCTGATTGTTCAAGTCGTATTGAGATCAAACTCAAGGAAGTGGCAGGACTTGAAGTTACCCATTAGTGGATATGATCAGGAGTGGTCAAGTAATTACCACTCAGAAAGCTCATAGTTTTCCTTAGTTTCATAGATATATTAAATTATGTAATATGGTTAGGCATGCCCCTCACATATGATTTAGTTTCAGGCACCTGTTATGCAGCTCTACAGTTGATGAGTCATGTCTTTACTTTTGAAGTTGGCTACCTTGAGGGAAATTGAGAAGCCTGGAGAAGAAAAGCAAAGATTTAACAGAGAAAGGGTTGGAAGCAAAAGAGTATTAAAAGTATTAAAAGTGTAAGACAACCACTTTTCTATTCTGGGGGACTTTCTTAAATTCCTAAATAGATGAAGGTGATTCGGGAAGTAATTTGAGTAGGCTTTTCTTACAGGCTTTTGAGCTTCACTTTATATAATTTCTCTTGTCACTTAAAAACACTAAGTCTCCCATCAACACATTTCTTTAACTCCTATTAATGATTTTTTTTTTTTTTTTTGCCCTGGGAATTATTGGAACTGAAGTCCAACAAGCTTGTGGGAAAAAGCCAAGACAATTATGATTTCATCAGCCGACTGAAGAGTCCTCCACTCCTCTGCTCACAATAGAATCCCTTATGCCACCAGGCTTGAAATTTTGGGCTTGGACAACCTAGAACTACACCGCCTTCGGTCTGACTTAAGCATAGTATACAAAATTATCTGCTACAATGTCCTACCTGTCAACAACTACTTCGGCTTCAACCACAATAATACATGGGCAAACAATAGATACAAACTCAAGTAAACCACACCAAAGTTGATTGCAGAAAATACGACGTCAGCAACAGAGTGGTCAATGCCTGGAATGCTCTACCTGACTCTGTTGTTACATTCTCAAAGTCAAATCCCCATAACTTTCACCTTAAACCGTCTGCCGTGGACCTCACCCCATTCCTAAGGCCTGTAAGGGGCCGTGCATAAGTGCACCAGCGTGCCTACCATCCCTGTCCTACTGTCCCCATTTATTTGCACCAATTATCTCGTACATGTTTGACTAACTAAATAAAATAAAAAATAAATTAAAATAAATAAAATAAATAAAGGAAGGTGGACAGGAGGACCCTGTGACCTTCATGAGTCAACTTTCAGAGCTATTTCTCAGATATTGCCTTGACTAATTTAGCAAAAATGAGGAACTAGACTTTTATTTATATTAGGTTTAAATCAGATTGAGGTATATCCAAGGCCCCTCTTAGTATTGGTACTACCTGTAGTTTCTTTTGCCCCAAGTCATTCTATTTCTGTTGGCAGGCCTTTGTGTTTTGTTATCTTCTCCAGTTCTTTCTTCTGCTGTCTTCAGGTACTGCCACATCAAGGGTGAAATGCTACCGGTTTGGACCGGTTCGGCCAAACCGGTAACAATGATGGCGGGTGGTTCGGAGAACTGGTAGCAATGGCAGTGTGAGGCTCCACCCACCCGCCCGATCAGTGTTACTTCCTGGTTTAACCAGGAAGTAACCTGTTTTCTACTCTCTGTGCATGTGCAGAAGGGTTTGCGCATGTGCAGAGGGTCTGCGCGCACATGTGATGTGTGTGCGTGTGAGCAGAGCCAGCATGCTTGTGCGGTGTGTGTACTTCCAAACCGGTAGGAAAGGTAAGTAGATTTCACCCCTGTGCCACATCCACTATCCAGACTATGCTCAAGACCACTGTACAATAGAATAGAATAGATTTTTTTTTATTGGCCAAGTGTGATTGGACACACAAGGAATTTGTCTTTGGTGCATACGCTCTCAGTGTACATAAAAGAAAAGATACGTTCATCAAGAATCATAAGGTACAACACTTAATGATAGTCATAGGGTAGAAATAAGCAATCCGGAAACTATCAATATACAGTAAATCATAACTGTAACTGAGTCCATCCATCTTTCTGCTGACCTTCCTCTTCTTCTCTTTCTTTACACCGTTCAAGCATAAGAGCCTTCTCTCCGGAGAGCTGGGCCTTTGTATCATGTGTGCAGCAGCTTCCAAAAAAGCCAACACAGTTCTAGGCTGCATAAACAGAGGGATAGAATCAAGATCACATGAAGTATTAATAGCACTTTATAATGCCTTGGGAAGGCCACACTTGGAATACTGCATTCAGCTTTGGTCGCCACGATGTAAAAAAGAGCACCTGATTTCAAGAAAAGAAGTAATGGGTGGAAACTAATCAAGGAGAGAAGCAACTTACAACTAAGGAGAAATTTCCTGACAGTGAGAACAATTAATCAGTGGAACAACTTGCCTCCAGAAGTTGTGAATGCTCCAACACTGAAAATTTTTAAGAAGATGTTGGATAACCATTTGTCAGAACTGGTGTAGGGTTTCCTGCCTAGGCAGGGGGTTGGACTAGAAGACCTCCAAGGTCCCTCCCAACTCTGTTATTCTATTCTACATAGATGAGGTATCCAAAGTAAGATAATTTGAGCTTGATCATTGGTGGCACTAGTCAGAATCCTGGGTTGTTTAGAGAAGTGGGGCAAATGGGTTTGATAGTTAGGTTTATTTTGTACAGGGCTAACCGCTGTAACTTTTTCATGGGCTACATAGAATTGTATGCACTTTCCCCAAAAGCACTCAATACCATTCCGTTAATAATCCTTGCTTCAACTTGTTTAAAGGATTGCAAGGCCCCAAAGGAAGCCTTGGTCCTCCAGGGAAGATTGGGCCAGCTGGACCAGCAGGAGAAAAAGGGTCTCAAGGGAATACTGGACTGAAAGGAGATCCTGGACAAATAGGTAAGATGAGTCCTAGGCCATGTTTATGGTTTCCAGATTTTCCAGAGAGGTATCAAATGAGTCCAATTTTACAAACTTTTTTTGCCAAATTTATTAACTGAATCCAACCACCCCCATGGATTTTGCTTCTCAGAAACCCACTGGGGAAGGTCACAAATGGTAATCATGTGACCGCAGAATGCTGCACCCAAAATCACAATCACATGATTGTGTGAGTGGTACGACGGTTTTCAACAACAGGTCATAAGTCCCTTTTATTGGTGCCTTCATAACTTTGCATCATCTTTAAACAAATGACTGTATATTGAGGACTACCTCTACTGTCATGTACCATTGAGATGTCTAATCAAGGCTTACTGACAGCTAGCTAGCATCATTGCCCAGAGATATGTTCTGGTCTGCATCTCCAACACTGTACTTCATCTGTAATTTAACAGACTGAAAAAGTCTTGGTTCTATACCCCGAAGTTCCTGGTTGAATATAACAGATCAATGTTCTCCTGGGGAGGGGTGGGCTTCAGATCCTTTAACAACAGGTTCGCTGCCCCGTTGCTGGGTGGGCGTGGTCATGGTGGGCCTGGCCTAGTTGTCCGCCTGCACCACAGCAGTGGGGGTGTTTTTCACCCTCCCCTGGCTCTGGAGGCTTTCCTCAAGCCTCTGGGAGGGTGAAAACAGCTTCCCCCAGGCTCCGGAGGCCCTCCGAAGGCTGGAAACAGGCCTATTTCTGATCTTCTGGAATCTCTGGTAGGCCCATTTTTTGCCCTCCCAGACCCTCCACATGGCCCCTGCATTTACCTGGAATGATGAATGGGCTGTGTGGAGACTCCTGGGAGGGGCAGGGTGGGATGGGCATGGCCAGTTTGCCGAACCCCAGCGATCCTTGGCTAGAGGATTGCCCGAACCCTGCTGAACCCCCAGGTGCCCACCCCTGCTCCTGAGTACATTCCTCTCTCTTTTCTGACATAGTTTATTTCATTTGAACAGGCCCACGTGGGATTCAGGGTTTGCATGGCCCTCCTGGAAATGTGGGCCCTTCAGGACCTAAAGGTAACATTGGCCCACAAGGTGAGAAAGGTGTCATAGGAGAAATAGGTAAGTTTGCTTAATTAAGAGTGATTTACTCCTTAGGAAGAAAACTCCCAGGTTCAGTTTCAAGCCAGGAATAAAATGCTAAATTGCAGGCAGCTGGCAGTCAGCAGAAGTAGCCTGCAGTACTGCACTCTAACCACTGCGCCACCAAGGCTCATGAAATATAATATTCCTCCTCTTTTAATACTCCCCAAAATATTTCATTCTTCTAGGATGGGAGGGCTTCCCCCAATTCCCTCTATTTATGCTCTGTAATTTGTTTAAAAAGTAATTATCGAAAAATTGCATAACAAACATGTTCACTGGATCGATGCAGCTGTATTCTTTCAGACATCAATTAAGAGATCATTTGCAGTCCATTTGTAATGTCCCAAAGGGAACTCCTGTTCAACCGTCACAAGTAGTATCGGAAAGATCAGTGAGTTTATCCAAGCTACTGAGCAAGGTTAAAGCAGCTTTCCAAATTCAGTCTTCAAACCCTTTTAGGGTTAACAATGCAGTTTAAATTGAGAAGAATTGGGATAAAATGGTAAATAAGATACGTGGCAAAATATATATATATAGAACTATACTTTCTCTCTTATGCATCTACAGCTATTGGATGCTGAGTCTAGATTTGAATTTACCTATGCTTATAGTTGCTATATGGGGACGCATTGACTCGGTGGCTAAGACGCTGAGCTTGTCGATCAGAAGGTCGGCAGTTCAGCGGTTCGAATCCCTAGTGCCACGTAAAGGGGTGAGCTCCCGTTACTTGTCCCAGCTTCTGCCAACCTAGTAGTTTGAAAGCACGTAAAAAGTGCAAGTAGAAAAATAGGGACCCACTTTGGTGGGAAGATTACAGCGTTCCGTGTGCTTTCGGTGTTGAGTCATGCCAGCCACATGACCATGGAGACGTCTTTGGACAGCGCTGGCTCTTCGGCTTATAAACGGAGATGAGCACCACCCCTAGAGCCGGAAACAACTAGCATGCATTTGTGGGGGAACCTTTACCTTTACCTATAGTTGCTATAAATAATTCTTAAACAAATAGAGAACTATGTCTAACATCCAAGAATTTGGGGATACATAAAACACTAAGAAAATGGAAGGTTTGATGGGAGGCAGCCCAATTCAACATCAGATGCAAGAAAGCTTACCTTTTCTATATTTCGATGGTTCTGATTGGTTTTGTTGCAGTGCCATGACGAGTCTGGTGGCCATGAATTTGGAAGCATTAGATTAATTTTATGCAAAAATGGATTAGATTACGAGGCTATCTGCCCCCTATTTATTTATTGTGCATTAAAAAAGTAGAACTGCAAACTAGAAATGACGTTCCTGTTTGGTGATCGTTATTTTTGCAAAGCACCTGTCTCATTATAAATGCCATTTTCTTTCTATCTTCAATATCACTGTAGGTCTCAAAGGAGCCCTTGGCCCTCCAGGACCCCAAGGCAAAATAGGTGTCCCTGGACCACCTGGGGTCAAAGGATCAGTGGGCGAAAAGGGAGCAAAAGGAGACACGGGTGTCAAAGGTAAGTCAAGAGTTGTTGCCACATTGTGGTCTGTTGAATTTCAAGCACGGCTTTGGCTTTTGTTGTAGGGTCCTTGTGTTAATCTGATTGGCAAATAGGTTGTTTATCCTACTCTCAGCTTCTGGAAGTGACAGGAGGCAAGAAAGGAGAGGGCTTTGAAATGTAGATGAGTGAGAGAATGAAAAGGGGAGGGGTAATTTTAGAAAGAGCAAACAGGGGCAGGAAGCAAAGTCTTGCAAAAGGTTTTCCATTCTTGCAAAACTAGAAAAGAGAAGTAGATGTTCAAGACAGAAGAAAGATAGAAAGATAGAAAGATAGAAAGATGGAAAGATGGAAAGATGGAAAGATGGAAAGATGGAAAGATAGAAAGATAGAAAGGAAGGAAGGAAGAAAAGAAGGAAGGAAGGAAGGAAGGAAGGAAGGAAGGAAGGAAGGAAGGAAGGAAGGAAGGAAAAGAAAGAAAATGAAAAAGAGGGGAATGTATTTCTCCTGGCATAATCGCTCCAGTTCTACCCCAAAATTAAGGGATACCAGAATTGTAAAAAGGGAGAGGTTTTTTTTAAAACCAAGAACTGGTGCAGGGAGATAACCCAAAAGCCCAGTGATTCTCACCCAAGATTATAGAACAGGGGTGAAATCCAGCAGGTTCTGACAGGTTCTGGAGAACCGGTAGTGGAAATTTTAAGTAGTTCAGAGAACTGATAGCAGAAATTTTGAGTAGTTCGGAGAACCGGCAAGTGCCACCTCTGGCTGGCCCTAGAGTGGGGTGGGAATGGAGATTTTGCAGTATCCTTCCCCTGGAGTGGGGTGGGAATGGAGATTTTGCAGTATCCTTCCACCTGGAGTGGGGTGGAATAGAGATTTTGCAGTAACCTTCCCCTGGAGTGGGGTGGGAATGGAGATTTTGCAGTATCCTTCCACCTGGAGTCAGGTGGGAATAGAGATTTTGCAGTATCCTTTCCCTGCAACGCCCACCATGCCACGTCCACCATGCCACACCCACCAAGCCACGCCCATGGAACCAGTAGTAAAAAAAAAAATTATTTCACCACTGTTATAGAAGCAGTTGTCCTTGGCTGCTTCTTGAAAAGCTTTTCTCCCTGACCCAACTCTCTAGTCTGCAATCCTGGTCTTCCTTCACAGTCTTCCACCCAGCTCCTAAATAATGTCTAGGATCAGTAGTAGTGAGCTGCCAAAAAAAAAAAAAAAAAAGTTTTTTACATCTTTTTGCTTCTATCTCATAACCATCTGCAGCTTTGCAGCCCAGGTCTGGAAGCCCAGAGCAGTAACAGTCCTTAAGGGTCTCCTCCTATATGGAGTTTGTCCCATCCATAATTACCGTATTTTTCAGAGTATAAAATGCACCTTTTTCGCCCCTAAAAGGGGGTGAAAATTTAGGTGCATCTTATACACCGAATGTAGTCCCGCTCACCCACTGGCCCCCACCCTTTGGCCTCTGCCTCCCAGCAGTTACTTCCTTACAGCAAGCAGCAAGAAGAAACAGCTCCTTTCAGCTTCAGCGCAGCCTAATTAGCACAAGTTGATTGGATCGGCCTCCTGACTCTCAGATGTTTTGCTCTCAGCTGTTTTGCCCGGGCCTCTGCTGCTTGCTGCAAGGAGATAAATTGCTGGGAGCAGATTTTTTTTTTCTTGTGCTAATCAAGCTATGCTGAAAACGAAAATGGAAATAAAGCAGGCTTGCAATGAGGCAAAAGTACTGGGAGGCAGAGGCAGATTTCTTTTTCTTGTTTTCCTCACCAAAAAAAGTAGGTGCGTCTTATAGTCCGGAGCATCTTATACTCCGAAAAATACGGTAGTTTTGCTGTGAGATACAGATGCTGGAGAACTATTAGCTTTGTGACCCTAATCCTGCAGCCTGGGAAATGAGCTCTCAACTAAGAATGAGACTGGCTTTGGTCCCTTCTCTTTGCTCTCTTTTTTCTGATTGGTGGCCACCTGCTTGGGTTTGGCAAATTGACCAAATTAGGTGGAACCATTAAAAAAATCCATTAATTGAATTCCACCTAATTTGGCAAATGAATTATAAGAAGTCGAAAAGCTACATAGATGTCACCCATGTTATTCATCACGAGTTGAGCCTGATATTGAAGGGACTTTATTTTCAAGTTGTAGCAGATGGCAGCTCCTAACCAACATTGGCTGATCTCCAAAAATTAAGCAGAGCCAGGGCCAATTGGCAGTTGGATGGCATCCACCAGGAAATCCCTAGACTGGAGGCTGAATTGAGAAGCTGGAAACCATCCCAGCAGGTGGCAGTGAGAATCTACATCAATATCTTTGTTAAGAAAGGTACAATAGGAATTTAGCTCAATTCCTATTGTACCTTTCTTAACAAAGGTACAGGGGTCAGCAACCCGTGGCTCTGGAGCCGCATGTGGCTCTTTCATCCCTCTGCTGTGGCTCCCTGTCACCACCACAATTTTGAGAGGAGCTTCCGGTTTTGGGCAGGAAAAGCACGGCATACCAGGAAGAGACTCTATGGCAAGGGGCAGGTTTTCCGGTCAGCTCCACAATTGATAGGGCTTTCAGTTAGGACAGCTAGAGGAAAAAAGATGCCGCGCTAGGAGGAGACTCTATGATGGGGGAATTCTGGTCGGCTACAGAATTGAACGGGGGGCTTCCGGTTAGGACCTTTGTGGCTCTTTGAGTGTTTAAGGTTGCTGACCCCTGAGTTAGACTCAAAGAAGATTTAGTCTAAAAACAGTTAGGTTTCCATCCCACTCATGTGTTCTTTACCAACATCTTAAAATGTTTACCAGCCTTAAATGACTTGCTGCTCTGATCTCTTACAACAGGACTGCAAGGACCACCAGGTCCCCAAGGGCCAGTGGGAAAAGCTGGTTCTCCTGGGCTCAAAGGAGATAAGGGTACCACGGGTGAAAGGGGGATAAAAGGTGATAGTGGCCTCTCAGGTGAGTGAGATGAATGTTGTTTCTTTGTTAAACTTTCTTTTCTTTTTTTTAAAAAAATATTTTTTTCTTTAAAAAACACACACAAACAAAACAAGAACAAAAACAAAAGGAAAAAGGTTTCCATTTTACAACAATCCCGTATCAGTGTATAATCACAATTTGTATTTCCCCCCCTTCATATTCACATATTATTTATTTATTTATTTATTTATTTATTTATTTATTTATTTATTTATTTATTTATTTATTTATTTATTGTTAAATTTGTATACCGCCCTTCTCCCTGAGGACTCAGGGCAGTGAACAGCCAAGTAAAAACATAAACTACAAACATTAAAATACAATTAAAAATATATATAAATTTGGCCCCATGATTAAAAACAATAACAAACAATTAAAAACATTTTAAAATATCTTAGGCCAGCCTGGCTTGCTGGAAAAAGAAGGTTTTAAGGGCACGGCGGAAGGCACCAAGGTCTTGGATTCTCCTTATCTCTGGGGGGAGCTGATTCCAGAGGGTAGGTGCCCCCACAGAGAAGACCCTCCCCCTGGGGGTCACCAGCCTACATTGTTTGGCTGATGGCACCCCGAGGAGGCCCTCTCTGTGGGAGCGCACAGGTCGATGGGAGGCCGTCAGTAGCAGCAGGCGGTCTCGAAGATAACTAGGTCCTATGCCATGGAGCGCTTTAAAGGTGATAACCAACACCTTGTAGTTCCCTTATTTCTTACATATTATCTGTACTACTTCTTACTATTACATTTCTTAATACATTTCTATTATATCTATATATTACTTTACATACATTGCGTATTTCATACCATTTTCCTAATACTTCCTTATCTCTAGCTCATCTCTATTGTATATTTTATTATTCCTGTCCTCCAACCATTTAAACTATTTATTCCATATTAAGTAGAATTCCGTTTCATCTTTTTCTTTTATTTCTTTCGTCAATTTATCCATCTCTTCTTTGTTAAACTTTCATTTAACAACCTTTAGAAGAACATTTCGAGTTGGTCCTTTTCATGCCATTGTGACAACCTTTCACTGTCCTTTTTAGCAGGGATATGGTTAATATTTGAGATCCATTTGATGTTTGATGTTCCCATCAGCCTATTGTCAATGTATTAGTTGGTAAAGGGATAGTGGGGTCCATCTATATTTCCAGCAAGGAAAAGGTACACGAGAAAGAAAGTCAACAGCTATGCAGCGCAAAGATTTGGGTCCATATGTTAAACTGAAGTTCAAAAAAGATTTATTGCTTGTGTATGCACAACCATCTAGTCAACTAAAATTAAAGGGTAAATTGGCATCAGCTAAGGGACAATGGAATTCAATAGGCATTGGACTTGGATCATTTGTGGCAATGTAACGACTCTAAGCTGATGATGCATATAATTCCACCTCCCAGTTCTGCCTGCTCTTCTCCTCCATCGGTTTTACGCCAGTGTCTTCCTATTCATGATGCTATAGTCCAATATCTTGCAGATGGTGATCATCTTGTTCTCTCTTAGAGGTCAATCTTTTGAAGACTAAAGTTAGTGCCCTGGAAGGACAGCTGAAAGCTCTGCAGGCCAGCTTTGCCACGTATCAAAAAGGTAAAAATGTTGTGCAGAATACATAAATCCCTCTGGATGAGTTTGATCTCTTAGCAAAGAGTTGATGGATTATGTTATGATCCGCCAGCAGCCTGCGGAGCTGGCAGCAGAGTTGGACAGTGAGGAGGCTGGGGAGGAACATGAGTCAGTCCTGGAGTCTGGGGAAGGCCCGGGCAAGGGCTCTGAGTCGGAGGCAGAGAGGGGGCCAGGGCCATCTGGGAGTGATGTGCGGGCTCTGGAGCACCAAGAGTTGGACAGCAGAGGGGCAGAGGAATAGGAGGAGCCTGTTTCTAGTGCACACATGCGCAGAGCTGCCAGAAGGCAAGAGCAGCTAAAGCAAAAGGGATGACTTGGGAATAAGACCAGGAGATGATTGGCCCCTCCCATAAGGCTTAAAAGGCACTTGAGCCTTTTGCAGGAAAGCAACATTGCTACCTCTGTTTCCAGTCAGCATGTCTTCTTTGTTTCTGAACTTCGTGGGGCTTTGCCAAGTAAGGCCTTTGGCAGGGTGTCAGAGAAGATAAAGGTTGGTGATTATCCCGAAGGACTTCTTCCTAAGGACTTGTTTTGCAACTAATTGGGACTCAGCTGGGAATGAACATAACTCTCAGCTGTTACAATAAAATAGGTTTGTTTGGGACTAATTGTGTATTGTAATGACTCGGTAAGTGTAGGTCACAACAGATTAGAAGACCTAAGACATATCTGCAGGTGTGCTGCAGTAGCACCCATATGCCCCAAACTACTGTAGAAAGCTTGACAGCAGATATTAATAGTTGGGAAGGTGCTGCTCAGAGGTGGGTTTCACATAATTTTACCACTGGTTTGGTGCACACCGAAAATGTGCATGCACGCCTTCAGCACATGCGAGCAGCCTTCCATACATGGACTTTGCTCGTGTGCACGGCTTGCATGTATGAGCGCAGCTTAGAAAATGTAGCGCTGGGGCGGGTACCCACAGGTCGCCACTATCAGTTCGCCTGAACTGGTCTGAACCAGCTGAATACCACCACTGGTGCTGCTGTCCTCGTATTTGCAAATTATTCACGACTTGAAGATGCTCAACTGCTTTAATCATTGGGGTTGTGTAAATGTCAAAGGGATGCTTCATTTGAAAGAAAATTCATGAGAAGCTTCCATGTTGTTTCATGGAGCAAGGATGTCCTTCAAGACAGTCCCTTGCATTTTCAGTAACAATTGTGGAAGGGCAGCAGATGAGGTAGAGTAAAACAACACAACAAGGAGAATTTCATTATTTCCAAGGCACATTTCCAGGTTTTTACACTTAGTCCTATCAGTGCAGGGATGAATTATTGCATATATGCGTATCCTACTGTACAACACAGTGGACAAGATGAATTTGCAAGCAGACTGTAAAGTTGCTTTCTGGGAAAACAATCCTCGTATTTACAAAGATTTACAAAGAAAGAGTAAAAATACCCTAATTTTCTTTTATTTATTTTTATTTAAATTTTATACTTATTAATTGCCCATCTCCCTCAGATTTTATTTTATTTTTTTAATAAAACACTCCAGCAATTTTGATAAGGTTTGGACCTATCTCCCATCCTTGCCACTTTTGTTTAAATTTTAAGTTGATTTTAATGTTAATATTTCTTATTTTGATGTATTCTCTGGTTGCTTTTACTTGGTTGCAAGCCATGTAGAGGCGCCTCTAGCCCAGACGGGTAGCATATACATAGAATAGCTATGGGCCCATTGCATTTCTGGACAAACCACTGGAGATTTTCCAAGGCCAGGATGATTGGGAAAATGATATATTGCTAACAGCAGTATTTTAAGAGCCAATGATAGGGAATATGGCAAGTTGACCTGACATCAATGTGCACCACTGTAATCATTTACTAGACAATAGCTGATGTTGACGCTGACATAAGAATGTACCTTTTCTTTTTGTTCATTCTAGTCGCCACATTCCCAGGTGGACGCATCGTTGGCACAAAAGTGTTCATAACCAACGGCTATGAAGGCAACTTCGATGACTTGAGACAAAGGTGCGGGCGGGCCGGAGGCCAGCTCGCAACCCCGAGAACCTTGGCAGAAAACGATGCTGTCCAAAAGATTGTGGTGCAATATAACAAATCGGCCTTCCTTGGCATAACTGACTTAAAGACCGAAGGGACATTTAAGTACCTGAACGATCAGCCCCTCACTTACACCAACTGGTTACCTGGGGAGCCCAACAATCAGGGCAAAGAAAATTGTGTTGAAATGTTTTCAAATGGAAAATGGAATGACAAATCCTGTGGGGAGAAAAGGCTCCTGGTCTGTGAATTTTAGACTCATCTGTCATGCAGCGTTTTGATCCAGGGAAGGAGGCTGCAAAGTTTTAATACCACATTGACTTCTTATCTATAGGCATTAAAGAAATCATGATTTAGCTAATTCTCCCTAAATTCTAGTGAAGGGGAACTGTTGATTTCATGTATGCAATTAAAATAACTTAACCACCAAGGCCAGTTCCCAAGTATACTTCCCACCTGATGAAGTATATAATTGAGTTGAATATAAGATATTCACCTAATATCAGGGGGGAAATCCAGCAGGTTCTGACAGGTTCTGGAGAACCGGTAGCAGAAATTTTGAGCAGTTAGGAGAAACGGTAGTGGAAATTTTGAGTAGTTTGGAGAACCGACAAACAAGCTGGCCCCAGAGTGGGAAGGGAATTGAGATTTTGCAGTATCCTTCCCCTGCCACACCCGCCAAGCCACACCCACCAAGCCACACCACACAGACCAAGCCATGCACACAGAACCGGCAGTAAAAAATTTGGATTTCACCACTGCCTAATATCTTATAGGTGAAACAATTCAGGGGAGACTCACTGTCACAGAGGGATACGATCAAGATAAAGTAAGGTATTAAGACTTCTCTAGAAAGCCTTAGTAAGACCACACCTAGAATCCTGCATCCAGTTTTGGTCACTACACTACCAAAAAGATGTTGAGACTTTAGAAAGAGTGCAGAGAAGAGCAACAAAGGATGACTAGGGGACTGGAGGTTAAAACATAAGATGAACAGTTGCAGGAACTGGGCATGGCTAATTTAGTGAAGAGAAAGACTAGGGAAGACTTGATAGCAGTGTTCCAATGTTTGAGGGGCTGCCACAAAGAAGAGGGAGTCAACCTATTTTCCAAAGCACCTGAAGGCCAGACAAGGAATGATGGATGGAAACTGATCAAGGAGAGATTCAACCTAGAAATAAGGTGTAATTTTCTGACAGTGAGAACAATCAACCAATGGAACAGACGTTTCCTTCAGAAGTTGTGGGAACTTCATCACTGGAAGCTTTCAAGAAGAGACTGGACTGCCATCTGTCAGAAATGGTGTAGGCTCTCGTGCTTGGGCAGAGGGTTGGACTAAATGACCTACAAAACCCCTTCCAACTCTGTTACTCTGTTGTTCTGTTACTGTCATCATTTTAATTACAAATATGCAAGCGGAAACTCCCCCTATGTATTTTTAAACGAACGCAGCCTGTTTGTAAAAGTAGGAAGCATATGATATTGGTTGGTGGAGATTTCATTCCGGTGGGGAATCACAAATGAAATGAAAACAAATATCTAATTCGGCCATGAGGCCATTTTATGGGTTTGTTCCAAGGAAGTGTAGATGCTAGAACTTGGGTTTTTTTTTTTTCTTTGCAGATGTTTCATGACCCACCTAGGTAACAGCGTCAGTGCTACTAGAAGAAAGTGAGATTTGCTCTCCATTATGGACTAGTGGATTGCCCTGTCAGTTGGTGGGAGTGGGGCTTTTGGTGGTTTTCTGAACAAGGTTTTCTAAATCCAGTGATTCTTCTGCCTTGCAGAAGAAACTGAATATGTGGTAATTGATCATTTGGAAAGGGATTGGAAGGTGCCATCAGCATTCATAGCAGCCACACTACATTCATAAATCTGATTATCCCAAACATATCAGTCAATAGGTCAAAAGCAGCACATGAAAATCAATGTCTGGCTGCTCTTACGGTTTGTGTCATTCTCTTGGATTCAAAGAATAGTTCTAGCCATGCATACCTGCCTTCCATAGCAGGAATATATCTTGCGTGGGTCAGAAGGAGGGCTGAGAAAATATCTACTGTTATGACCCAGATGACCTAGCTTCAGACGCAGGCATCAATGGAGGCCTTTATAGCTCTGATTAAAGGCCACAACAAACGGCCCTACAATGGCCGGTAAGGCTCACACTGCCCTGAAGGCACCCACCTAGGGGTGCTATTAAGCAGGTTCTGAGAGGTTCAAGAGAATCGGTAGCGGACATTTTCAGTAGTTTGGAGAACCGGCAAATACCACCTCTGGATGGCCCCAGTGTGGGGAGGGAATGGAGATTTTTGCAATATCTTTTCCCCAGGAGTGGGGAGGGAATGGGAATTTTGCAGTATCCTTTCCCTGGAGTGGGGTGGGAATGGAGATTTTGCAGTATCCTTCCACTAGAGTGGGGTGGGAATGGAGATTTTGCAGTATCCTTCCCCTGGAGTGGGGTGGGAATGGAGATTTTGCAGTATCCTTCCACTGGAATGGGGTGGGAATGGAGATTTTACAGTATCCTTCCCCTGGAGTGGGGTGGGAATGGAGATTTTGCAGTATCCTTCCCCTGCCATGCCACCAAGCCATGCCCACCAAGCCACACCACGCCACGCCCACCAAGCCATGTCCACAGAACCGGTAGTAAAAAAAAATGAATTCCACCACTGCACTCACCTTCAATCCCTGAAACAAAAGCCAGTAAACCATGAAGTCCAAAGAGAAAGTGCAAGCTCATGGGACAAGGTCCAGAGTCAAGATACAAAGGGCAAAGGAAGTCCACAAGGCCAAAGGGAAGTCCAGAAAGCAAAGGCAAAGCACGGGCAAGAGCACGAGTCAAAGCCGGGGAAGTGTAAGCCAAAACAAACAACTGTTCCTGACAAAGACAAACTCCCACCCCCAGCTTCTCCTTAAGTCAATGCACGCCAGGTGTTCCTTTCCCTGGGAAAATCTCCTCCTGAGCAGCCGAGCAGCCCTCCATTCAGCTCGCCTCCATTCTATTCTCCCTGCCCTCAGATCGAGTGGGGGAGGCAGCTGTTCCTCCTCAAGAGGGGATCTGCTGCCTGCTAGCCCCACTGCCTGTCTGCGACCGATCCTCCCCCATATCTATGAGGGTGGGTAGCTCTCCGCCCGGTCGACGACCTCCCCACAATGCCTGAGGGGCCTGGGACAGCATCATCCTCAGCCCCCTGACTTCTCCAAACATTCCAAGGGAGACGTGCCATCCTCATCGGATGGTCCTGGTTCAAACTCTTCCTCCTCCTCTGAACTGGGATCAGATGAAGGCATGACATCTACTGACTCCTCACATCCTGGACATAAACCGTTTGCAACTCGTCTCCTTGGGATGCCACTTATAGGGCATTGCATGCCAAAACAATTCGACCAGGGATGAAATACAGCAGGTTCTAACAGGTTCTGGAGAACTGGTAGCGGAAATTTTGAGTAGTTTGGAGAATTGGCAAATACCGCCTCTGGCTGGTCCCAGAGTGGAGTGGGAATGGAGATTTTGCAATATCCTTCCCCCAGGAGGGGAGGGAATGGAGATTTTGCAATATCTTTCCCCTGCCATGCCCACCAAACCACGCCCACAGAACCGGTAGGGAAAAAGTTTGGATTTCACCCCTGAATTCGACCCAGAGATAGATTTTCCCCTCATGCCATCACTCTGCTGAACACATAATCCTCACAGTGCTGTCTTATGTCTAAGTATATTCACCCATGTTGTATGGCTGTAGTATTATTATCCTTCTCATCTTCTCTACTACCCCCTCTTATTGGTATCATGATTATGATTATTATTACTCTTTGCTTTGCATGCATTAGTACTGAGCCGAGGTGGTGTGGTGGTTAGAGTGCAGTACTGCAGGCTATTTCCGCTGACCCGCTAGCTGCAGTTTGGCAGTTCAAATCTCACCAGGCTCAAGGTTGACTCAGCCTTCCATCCTTCTGAGGTGGGTAAAATGAGGACCCAGATTGTTGGGGCAATAAGCTGACTCTGTAAACTGCTTAGAGAGCGCTGTAAAAGCACTATAAAATGGTATATAAGTCTAAGTGCTATTGCAATTGCTACGTACACTGACAGCTTCTGCACTGGAGACAAATTCCTTGTGTGTGTACTCACACTTGGCCAAATAAAGTATTCTAAAGTATTATAATTCTAATTCTTTCTGGCCTAGCTATGAAAGGCTCTGTCTACTTTTTTGAAAGGTTATCAGGAGGTTTCCATACCTGGCATTTTGGCTGTCATCCAAATGCTTTTAGTGCCTCTTTGCTTGTCTTTCCATTGTTACTTGTCTGAAAACAGTGGTTCTCCTGGACTTTCTTTAACTTGTGAAACATTGTGATCAGCATAGAGAGCACGTGCTCAACAGGCAGAAGGCTGAAAGTTCAGAACCAACCTAGAACTAAGAAGAAATTTCCTAATAGTGAGAACAATTAATCAGGGAACAACTTACCTCCAGAAGTTATGGGTGCTCCATCACTGGAGGCTTTTAAAAAGACACTGGACAGCCATTTGTCTGTAATGTTATAGGGTTTCCTGCTTGAGCAGGAGGTTGGATGAGAAGACCTCCAAGGTCCTTTCCAGCTTCGTTATTCTGTTCTGTTCTGTTAGCTCTGAATAGAATAGAATAGAATAGAATAGAATAGAATAGAATAGAATAGAATAGAATAGAATAGAATAGAATAGAATAGTTGGAAGGGACCTTGGAGGTCTTCTAGTCAAACCTCCTGCTTAGGCAGCAAACCCTACACCACTTCAGACAAATGGTTATTCAAAACCTTAAAAACTTCCAGTGTTGGAGCATTTATAACTTCTGCAGGCAAGCTGTTCCACTGATTAATTGTTCTAACTGTCAGGAAATTTCTCCTTAGTTCTAAGTTGCTTCTCTCCTTGATTAGTTTCCACCCATTGCTTCTTGTCCTGCCCTCAGGTGCTTTGGAGAATAGCTTGACTCCCTCTTCTTTGTGGCAACCCCTGAGATATTGGAAAATTTGCTATCACTCCCCGAATCCTTCTTTTCATTGAACTAGACATACCCAGTTCCTGCAACCATTCTTCCTATGTTTTAGCCTCCAGTCCCCTAATTATCTTTGTTGCTCTTCTCTGCACTCTTTCTAGAGTCTCTACATCTTTTTTACATCATGGCAACCAAAGCTGGATGCAGTATTCCAAGTATAGCCTTACCAAGGCATTATAAAGTGGTATTAACACTTCATGTGATCTTGATAAAGCTCTGGACAAAGTTGCTAGATACTGCCATCAAATTGGGTCACGAATAGAATCCGATTCAGATATACTATTTCCTGCATATTCCTCCACCTGATCTACAATTCCTCTCCCTTCACTGTAATTTGCTTCTTAAAAGCTTCCCAGGACAACGCATCAAATTTGGCCCTCAGAGGTAAGTGAGGCTGAACTAGTCAGATTGATATGCCTGTTGGCAAGTTTGGATCATACGCACAACTGAACAATCGGAAACTACTTACGCTGGCCATTCAATTTACACCTTTTCTTTTGGCAATTATCCAACTTACCTGGGCCAGGATGAAAATTACGTGGAGACTATCTGCAAGACAGAAAACAGCTGTGACCTGCTATCTTGTTCAAGCATCTTGTGGAAATTAAACATACTGAAGTGTGAAATTGGTTGATGCTGTCACTTCACACGCTTTCTCTGAGCCTTCATTGGAACATGTGTCATCATGGTGTGATCACATTAATTACTGAGCACATATTGATTTCAAGCTATATATCTAATTTATATAATTTTTTTTACCACTCTTCCCAGCCCACTCATTATTCTATGCATGCATTTTACTTGGATTATTTTAGCCTGTGTTAAGAATCATTCCCCATTAGAATTAGAATTGTTTATTGGCCAAGCGTGATTGGACACACATGGTATTTGTCTTTGGTGCATAGGCTCTCAGTGTACATAAAGAAAAATAAAATACATTCATTAAGAATCATAAGATACAACACTTAGTGATAGTCATAGGGTACTAATAAGCAATCAAATTGTACTAGGAAGCAAATAAAACAATATAAATTGCAAAGATACAAGCAACATGGTTATAGTTATAAGTGGGAAGTGGTAGGTAATAGGAAGGATAAGAAGAATAATAGCAATACAGTCTTAGTAAATAGTTTGACAGTGTTGTGGGAATTAATTGTTAAGCAGAGTGATGGCATTCAGGAAAAAACTGTCCTTGTGTCTTGTTGTTTTGGTGTGCAGAGCCCTACAGCATCGTTTTGAGGGTAGAAGTTGAAACAATTTATGTCCAGGATGTGAGGCGTCTGTAGATATTTTCTCTTTTTGACTTGTGCAGTATACAGGTCCTCAATGGGAGGAAGGTTGGTAACAATTGTTTTTTCTGCAGTTCTAATTATCCGTTGAAGTCTGTGTCTGTCTTGTTGGGCTGCAGAGCTAAATCAGACATATATGGAGGTGCAGATGACAGACTCAATCATTCCTCTGTAGAACTGGATCAGCAGCTCCTTGGGCAGTTTGAGCTTCCTGAGTTGGCACAGAAAGAACATTCTTTGTTGAGCTTTTTTGATGACATTTTTGATGTAAGGTGTCCATTTTAAGTCTTAAGATATGATAGAACCTAGAAACTTGAAGGTCTCTACTGTACATGTTTTTAAAGCTAGACAAAGTCCTTCTGCAATAGAATAGTAGGGTTTTTGGATTTTAGGTTTCCTTAGTCGTGGCATTTTTATAAAGCATAAAGCACTGATTGGTGCTGATGTGAAAATGTCACCAAAGCAAGTCCTTTCTTTTCTGGCCTCACTACTGGACCTGGTCCTACAGGAGAGGAAGAAGAAATGATAGTGATGGTAGTTTAATATGAGTGTAATCATTTTTTTTAAATGAAAAGAGAAGATAAATTACCTATGGCACTATGGACATTGAACAGAGAAAATGTTTTAGTATTTCAAAAATCAATATTTTCACTAGGTATTATGCAACATTTCCATAATTCCCTCTTAACGCACTGTATTGTCCCTGAATTGAAGGCATCTGAACTGATAAAGTATTTGTCAGATCTGGAAGCCATCTTTTGCATTGGATCTTCAGGCCTCCACATTCACTACTGTGGAAAACTGGGAGGGGGGATTGTATGGCAGAAGGGAGATATATAGTCATAATAACATTCCTTTCTCAGAGAGTCAAGGACATCTTTCCCTGCACCTGGAGGGTTGGAACTGGGAGGCATCTCCAGTTGGGATGGTGCTTGTGATGAACATGTGGGTGCTGGGTAGGGACTTGGACTTTCCTTTGGATGGGGAAAACCTGGAAGCTTTCAGATTCGGGTTTTCCGAGATGTGCCAATATAACATCTCTAATAAAATGGAACTTTGAGGAAACTCAAGCCTCGGAGTCTTCTTTCGTTGGGGGTGTTACTTGGAACCCTGACAGTATTTTTCTTCTGATTCTACTGATGGTGCAAGAATCATATCTTAAATGTAGTCACATCAATTGGAACATTCAGGAAATCTCCTACTAAGAAAAGAAGAACTGTGGTTTTGCTGCAACCTGCCCTGTGCTTGTGCAGAGAAGAAAATGTAAAGTAGGAAGTCCGACTGCGCCCTTTCAGTTAAAAAAAAAATCATAAATATGGGGCAGAACACTCAAGTGATTTTACCTAAAATAAAATCAGGGTTCCACGTCTGTCATCTCCAAGGCCCACGAGTAGCTTGAATGTCAGACCAGCCCAAGTGTATCTCTTGAATGTCATGCTTCAAAAATGCATGTGGGGCATTCAGGAGCTTTAAGAGATAAAAGGGATGCATTAAAAAAAAACACTTTAAAAACTGAAAGTATCCATGGTTTGTTGAGATAGTAGGAGGGAGGGAGGGAGAGATAGAGAAAGAGAGAGAGAGAGAGATGAACTGGCTGGCCCTAGTCTTCTGTTATTCTCCGTGGCTGGTTTCACAGATTCTGTTTTCCTCTTTGCTCATTTATTCTCAGTTGGCAAACATGTTGGCAGGAAGCTATTCAAATCTAATTGCTTTCAAGGCATCTCTGAAGCTTGAAAAACAACTAGTGTCTGGGCTGGTGGTCAGCTTGCTTCCCCCCAGGACTCTTAGAGAAAACACAGCTGTCCAGCAAACAGTGTTTCTCGCCCTACAAAGGTAGCAGATCTGGGAATGAATTACAATCAGCGAGAAAGCAGCTCTGAATCTATTGACAATGGCCCGAGCAGATATATATATATATATATATATATATATATATATATATATATATATATATATATATATATATATATATATATATATATATATATATATATATATATATAAGCTGGGCAAATAAAGAACCAAACCATACCAGTGGGAAATAAAAGTGTATGACATTTATCTGGAGAACCAGTGGAGTGGCAGGTTCTGCTCTGAAAGATAATATTATTGTGTGTGGATCTCAATATCATGGTGACAGTCCAGGCATGGTTCTCATCCTACTCCCACACCATTCAAAGGGTTTCATCCCAATGGTGAAATCCAAATATTTTTACTACTGGTTCTGTGGGTGTGACTTGGTGGGTGTAGTATGGCTTGGTGGGCGTGGCTTGGTGGGCATGGCAAGGGAAGGATACTGCAAAATCTCCATTCCTACCCCACTCCAGGGGAAGGATACTGCAAAATCCCCTTCCCACCCCACTCCTGGGGGAAGGATATTGCAAAATCTCTATTCCCACCCCACTCTGGGGCCAGCCAGAGGTGGTATTTGCCAGTTCTCCAAACTACTCAAAATTTCTGCTACCGGTTCTCCAGAACCTGTCAGAACCTGCTGGATTTCACCCCAGGTTCATCCCAAATTGTATAGCTAAAAGTCTGTAGAGATTCTCAGTCATCCAGTTCATGGTTGTCCCAAAAGTGCCTTTTTCCCCCCAAAAGGCAACTGGAGTTTGTTTTTTTCCTTGAAGACATTTCACTTCTCATCCAAGTAGTTTCTTCAGCTCTGGCCAAATGGTGGAAGATGGAAGGATTTATACTCCTTGGAAACAGCTGGTCATTTGCATTCTTTTAGAGAGTCATTGAGACCATTTGAAGGTTTACCTGTGTCCTCAGGGTCACCTGAGTGGTGCAAATGGGCTTGGAGCCTTCTTGGAGCTGTTGAAAGGACTGTGTTGTAGACTGGAGATAGATGATGTTGTATTCCTCCCTCTCTGTTGAGATAGGGCTGTTCAATTTTGACATAGATTGCCTCTTTGACCCCTCTTTCAAACCAGCAGTCCTCTCTGTTCAGAATGTGGACTTTGCTGTCATCAAAGGGGTGACCTTTGTCTTTCAAATGCAGATGGGCTGCCGAATCTTGTCCTGATGGGTTTGCTCTCCTATGTGGTGCCCTGCATTTGTGAAGTGATTGTTTTGTTTCTCCAATGTACAAATCTGTACATGTTTCACTGCATTGTACTGCCTTTATCACATTGCTCAGTTTGTAGCTCCGAATAGACAGCAAGTCAGAGGTTTATCCATTAGAACAATTAATCAGCGGAACAGCTTGCCTTCAGAAGTTGTGGGTGCTCCATCACTGGAATTTTTAAGAAGAGATTGGACAACTGTTTAGGCTTGTGCTTGAGCAGGGGTTGGACTAGAAGACCTCCAAGGTCCCGTATTCTGTTATCCTCTCATTTGGACCCATCTTAAAAACTGTTTATTGAGACATTTCAGCTGATGGCTCTGAATTCATGCAAAGAGAAACACCAAAATAATATATGGATAGAATCTTTTTTTTATTATTATTACAGTTCAGCTAGAAAAAGGCAACTGGTCACCTCCAGCGATTTTGGACTACTGCTCACCCAATTCTTTGCCATCCGCTAGGCTGGTGGAAGCCGATAAGAGCTGAAATCCAAAATATTTAAAAAGGCATCTTTTTACCCCTAATCTCATTGTTAACTCCCAAAGTTAGCCACCATCCAACCCTGACTTCTTTTTTCTACCACTGGATTTATCTGAAAAGTAAGTAATTTTATCTTCAAATTTAAGATAATCGCCTACTTCAAAGGAAGATTAGACGGGGTGGGGGGAGAATTATTTTTCTTTTATTGGATGCTCTGAGAATTTAAGATGACCTCTCTTTCTAGAGATAAAATGTTTGGGAGGACAACGTTTTTCCAGTCTTTTTAGATGAATACAATACAGTTTTGCTCACACTGGAGCTGAGATAAAATAGCAAATTCAATTCTTATCAATGCTTTTCTACCTCTGCATTTTAACTAGCTTTTCTCAACCCTGTGTGTACGTGTGTGTGTGTGTGTTTGTGGTATTTTGCTGCACACTTGTTTCAGGGTAGACAAGCACAGATTATTTTACAAGAGGCAGGATTCAAAGAACAGGACTGACAAGCATTCAGTCCTCAAAGATTAATTTCTACCACTCCCTCGTCTTCTTTTTCCAGGATCTCAGCCATCTTATTTTATTGGGCAACATTCAAAGAATGGATTTTTTTTCCCCACTTTAATATTTGGCGTTTCAATTGTTGAACTTTCTTCTGCCAGTTTCCTCTTCCATTCCATTGGGCACTTGTACAGTTGTGGGGCTGTGTGTGAAATGATCCGGAGTTGATGTTGTCATTTTATACTTGTTAGCTGGGGCGCAATGGCTCAGTGGTTAGAGACACTCAGCTTGTCAGCTAGCTGACAGCCCAAGGTTCAAGACCTGAGCTCTGCAATGATGGGGTGAGCTCCCATTATTTGCTTCAGCTCCTGCCCGCCTAACAATTTGAAAGCATGTAAATGGTACCCTGTTTCCCCGAAAATAGGACCCAACCAGAAAATAAGACCTAGCATGATTTTTCAGGATGTTCGTAATATAAGCCCTTTCCCAAAAATAAGCTCCAGTTAAGATTGTCAGCCAGATGGGTACATCTGTACTAAATGTACTGTATTTTCCCCAAAATAAGATCTAATGCGTCTTAGATCTTATTTAAGATCAAAATAAGACCTAATGCGTCTTTTGGAGCAAAAATTAATATAAGACCTGGGTCTCAGGGTTCCAAGAAACATCCCCAACAGTTCCTAATTGCCACTGGGTCTTATTTTCAGGGAAACATGGTACCACTTTGGTGAGAAGAAAACAGTGTTCCATGTGCCTTTGGCGTATAGCCATGCTGATCACATGACAACGGAAATTGTCTTTAGACAACATTGCTCCCTCAGCCAAGAAATGGAGACAAGCACTGTGCCTTACAACTGGACACAACTGGACAGGTGAAACCTTCACCTTTTTTACTACGAAGTAATCATTCTGGAAGAAGGATGTGTGACCACCCCCTTTTTTGAAACCTTGTCAAGGGACCTGCTTCATTTAAGTCCAGGAAGTGATGTGCAGAGTCAAGATTGACCAGAGGGAAACTTTAATGCCGAGTTATCTGCATGAAATGCAAAAATGAACTGCAAGTAATCGCATAAATTAATAGCATAGCTTTCCTTACATAACCCATCTCACCAGGCTCAAGGTTGATTCAGCCTTCCATCCTTCCAGGGTCGGTTAAAAAAAAGGACCCATATTGTTCGGGGGCATAGGCTGACTCTGTAAACTACTTAGAGAGGGCTGTAAAAGCACTGTGAAGCAGTATAGAAGTCTACGTGCTATTGCTATTGCTGTTGCTATCTGTCTGTCTGTCTGTCTATCTATCTATCTATCTATCTATCTATCTATCTATCTATCTATCTATCTATCATCTATCTATCTCACCAGGCTCAAGGTTTTCTCAGCCTTCCATTCTTCCGAGGTGGGTAAAATGAGGACCCAAATTGTTGGGGGCAATAGGCTGACTCTGTAAACCACTTAGAGAGGGCTGTAAAAGCACTGTGAAGCGGTATATAAGTCTAAATGCTATTGCTATTGACTCACCTTCCATCCTTCTGAGGTCAGTAAAACAAGGACCCAGATTGTTGGGGGCAATAGGCTGACTCTGTAAACCACTTAGAGAGGGCTGTAAAGCACTACGAAGCGGTATATAAGTCTGAGTATTATTGCTATTGCTACTCTTTTCTGCTTGGGTGCAAAGAACTTGCTTTCAACTAGATGCTGTTGGACTACAGCAGCTACCACACCAGTCAGCAATTTGAAAGTTGTTGGTAGACAGGTAATTGACCTGTATAGTTGCCTGGTGATGCCCCTTTTGCTGGACCTATCATTATCAGGTAGGTAGGCGGCTTACAATGTGCTCAGCAATAGCCTTCATCCTTTTGTATATTTTATACAAAGTCAGCTTATTGCCCCCACAACTGGGTCCTCAATTTACCTACCTTAGAAAGGATGGAAGGCTGAGTCAACCTTGAGCTATTGGCGAAATTCGAACCTGCAGTAATTGCAGGCAGCTGGTCTTAATAACCAGCTTAATAACAGGGTGCCTTAGACCACTGTACTACCAAGGCTCTTTTGTGTTGTTAATGTCAGGGTTGCCTGCCAGGCTTGCCAGTTAAACTGCTTGGCAATGAATGGGTGCAGAGTCCAGAGGTGGGATTCACTTATCTTCCTTACTGATTTGCAAAAACAAGCATGGATGCACACGCACTTGCTTTGCTCACACATGCCACCTCTGCGCATACGCACGGCCTTCTTTGCATGCACTGTAGTCACGTGTTACGTGGGGTGGGTGGGCGGAGCCTCCCGCAGTCACCGCATCAGGTTCACGTGATCCGGAGAGAACCGGCTGAATCCCACCTCTAGTGCAAACCTCAGCCAAAAACCATGCAGTTCATCTCCACCTGGCACGGACCAATTCTTGAGCTTCTTTGTCCTTTTCTCCACCCTTTCTGCTCTGATCCCAAATCCTTAAATTTCATCTTCTTTTTTTCTCCCCCATCCCTGTTATCGTTATTGTTTCTGTTTGCAAACAAAGGAGGCCAGTTTTAAACAAACTCCCTCCCTAATGATCTCGTTATCAGTGACTACACTGGAGGTCGGGTAAGTGGGAGGTAGGGTGCTCACAGGAGAATCAAAGAAGTGTGATCCCGCATATTTTCACAGCCTGGAGTGATCAAATTAGTTTGCTATCTTGGGATACAAAGTATGGCCTCTTCATCTCCTTCCTCCCAATTTGGTTTTATTTTTACTTTTCCTCCTTCTCTGTGAACAGCAGATGTTCTGACAGAACTGGAGCCAGTGGGGAACACATGAGATGAGAGCATCATCACACTGGTGTTGCTTTTTTCCTGAAGCTCACATGGAGGAAACTTCCCTGCATTTTGCGTAAAAGTGAGAGTCAGTGGGTAAAGCAAATCTTGCTGACTTCACTAACTTTTCCACAGCTGAAAGTAGGACACACAGAAACACACAATGCTTTTGCACAAGGCAAGTAGCTACCCCAGCCAGCTGTTATGCCAAGAGAGGTAGTTAAACTTTTCAGAATCAAAGTTTTAGACGAGGGGATGCACTGAAGTTTTAGGTAGAGGAAAGATTTACAAGCCTGTCCAATGTTGCAAAATGCTACCCCCAAAAAAATGAAAATACAGAAAGAGACATTTGAAGAACAGACTCAGAAAATATCCACCACCTCAGCATTGTCTGTGCCTATGAATAACCTATGTCAAAATGTGTGGTTGAAGAAATGACAGAGGTAGAACAGATTTGGCGAGATGGAAATGGTATCAAAAATGGATTTACAACTGGGAGGCCAAGAAAATGACTTGGAAAAAGATTTTTACTGGATCAACAGGAGGGACGGGGGTGGGACACGAGCTGAGGTTTTCAAATTTAAAAGGGAAGTATAAATGACAAACCAAGAGAGTAATCTGGATATTTTTTTTTCCTTTTGGAATGTCAAAAAAAAATTGTTAAAGCCTTAAAGAACTGGGTGCAATGGGACATTAAAAATGAAAAAAAAAATCAGATCCTATGACAATATTTGAATGAACTTTAGATTAATGCTCTGCTGTTAGAAGTAAAAGGAAAGAATGTAAAGTTGGGGGGTAGGGGGGGTCATGCGCATATGCCCACAACCATAATTCTATGCACCCCGCCACCACGCATGTGTACGTGACTCCCCTCCACTCTCCCCGCTCCTGGTATGCGATGGCCTGGTAGGCCCTTTTTTCTTTCTCACCTGACTTCAGGGCCTCTCTAGGAGTCTGGGGAGGGTGAAAACGGCCTTCCCCACCCCCCACCCCCAGAGGTCCTCTGGAGGCTGAAAATGGCCCATTTGACAACTTCCTGTGGGACAGCAAAAAACGGGCCTTCTGGTCCCACTGGAAGTTGTTAAATGGGCTGTTTTTGGCCTCTGGAGGACCTCTGGGGGGTGGGGAAGGCCATTTTCACCCTCCCCAAACTCCTAAAGAGGCCTTGGAGCCAAGTGAGAAAGAAAAACAGGCCTTCCCTCCCCCAGGCCCTCTGGAAGCAGGAAACAGCCTGTTTCCCTACTTTTGGTGAGCCCAGAAGACCCAAAAATCAGCTGGCTGGTGCGCGCATGTGCACAGGAACTGAGATCGCTTGCCACCTGTGGTACGCGTGCCATAGATTCACCATCATGGCTTTAGGTTTTCACAAAAGCCATTATTATTTTCTGCCACTATGGATAATTAATGTGACTCTCACTAGTCTTGTTCAATTTTATACAGTTTCTAGCACCTTAGTGGCACAGTGGTTAGAGTGCGGTACTGCAGGCTGCTTCTGCTGACTGTCGGCTGTCTGCAATTTGGCAGTTCAAATCTCACCAGGCTCAAGGTTGACTCAGCCTTCCGTCCTTCCGAGGTCGGTATAAGGATTGTTGGGGGCAATTATGCTGACTCTGTAAACCGCTTAGGGAGGGCTGTAAAGCAGTGTAAAGTGGTATATAAGTCTAAGTGCTATTGCTATTGTAAACCCTCTTTATCTATATATTTGGAGAGCCCAATGGCCTAATGTCTAAGGCACCAGGCTAGAAACCAGGTGATTGTGAGTTCTAGTCCAGCCTTAGCCATGAAAGCCAGCTGGGTGATTTGGGAGCCACTCATTTTCTCTCAGGCCAACTCACCTCACAGGGTTGTTCTTGTCAGAAAAATAGGAAGAGGAAAGAATAATTTGTGTGTCAGGGGTGAAATTCAGCCAGTTCTATCCGGCTCGGAGGAACCGGTAGCGACGGTTGTGGGAGGCTCCGCCCACCTGCACAGATTGTTTTATTGTTTTATTGTTTTATTAGATTTCTATACCGCCCTTCTCCCGAAGGACTCAAGGCGGTGAACAGCCAAAAGATAAAAACACAGAAAATACAAAATTTAAAATAGGTTAAAACAGATTAAACAGTTTGGCTAAATTTTAAAAATATCCCATAATATCAAATTCATGTTTAAAATTTAAATTTAAAATTTAAAAATTTTAAAAAGGAGAAGATTTAGGCCAGGCCAGCTTGATGGAATAAGATGTCATGATGTCACTTTTTGGCGACATTTTAAGCCTGTGAATGCACAGATGACAGTGCGTGTGAGCAGAGCAAGCGTACACGCAGCATGTGCACATTGGCGAACCGACAAGGAAGGTAAGTAAATTTCACCCCTGGTGTGTGTTCATGTGCCTTGAATTATTTGTAAAAATTGTAAAACGGCAAGATATAAATAAAATACATAAATAAATATCCATTTCGCTCCTCCGTTTCTTTTTCCCTTTTTGTTCTTTACGGTGTTTTTAAATATTTGTTCGATAAAATGTTTTTTGAAAACAAAAGTGCCTACATTTATGACTGAACAAAAAGCTAAATTTCATGTAGAAGTTAGTGAAATAAAATTGTAATTTTTCCCCATCCAAGAGTCTAGAAACCCTGCTCTAGACAATGATGCACTTTTGGTATTTCATAGACACCAGATCCATGGGATCTGGCCAAATGCTTGGAGTGATTGTCTAATATCTTAGACAATCACTAATATCCAACTTCTCTTGCACTCATTTCTTTTCTTTTTTTAAAATCTTCTTTGCAGTATAGCTTTTTTGCCAGTTCCCCAAGTAAATTATTTTAAAATTGTTCTGTCCTATCCTGTGTTGTAACATTTTGCAACACAGAGATGTTTTTTGTTTAAAGCAAAAGTTGATTTGTTAATTTGCTTTTTTTTTAAAAAAAAAAAATGTTGTTCCCTGAGATTACTCTTGCTTCATTTGTTCTTTTCTTTTTCTGCGAATGGTTGCAACATATTTAAACCGAGTTGGGATTAAAGAGTGAATTCCATTGGAGTTTCCGCTACAGGTAAAAAAAACTGGGTGAAGTCAGACAACAAACAATTTTTTTCCCCTGTTGTTTCAGATAACGATTAGTGAAAGAATTGGATTTTGCAAAATCACTTCCCGAGAAACACATACACGGAGAGTCGGTTTCTTTCAGTGCTGTGTGAGTAATTATTTTTCAGTATCGAACTCAGTTAAGTTGCCTTCTACTTGTTAATCTGTTTTCTGTGATTTCTGAAGCAGAATCTTAATTATTTTGGATGGGTAAAAATGGGAGGGGAGATCCGGAGGAGGTGAGTAAAACATGACAAGGAAACAGGTGAATAAACTGAAAGGGGAAAGAAAGAATGCCACAGCAAGGAATAGATGAAATTAATAAAGGGTTTTTTTTAAATTTATTTATAAAATTTTATTTATTTATAAAAATTTAGCTCAGGGTTGAAAGGAAATGGCAAATGTTTCATTATCCAAACTGGGTAATATCATCGGTGCTAGACTGGTTTAGATAATGAAATGTCTGCAAGAAAACATCCAAGCTCAGAGAGCACCAAGGACACTATAGTCCTCCTCCTCCTCCTCCTCCTCCTCCACTCCCCACCCCGCCGCAAACCCCTCTCCCTTCTAGCACTGATGATGTTCCCTAGTTGGGTAATGAAATTCTGCAAGAAAGCAATCCCTTAAATGCTCTCTACTTGGGGCTGCCCTTGAAGACCACTCAGAGGCTTCAGCTAGTACAGAATGCAGCCGCGTGGGTTGTGATGGGAGGGTCCTGATACTCCCATGTTACACCTCTCCTGCGTGATTTGCATTGGTTGCCGGTTGCCCTCCAAGTGAGATTCAAGGTGCTGGTGATTCCCTATAAAGCCCTTCATGGCTTAGGCTCAGGATATTTGTCAGACCATCTGCAACCAGCAACAGCTCCCCATCATCCGGTGCGTTCTCACAGGGAGGGCCTACTCAGGGTGCCATCGGCTAGACACTGTTGGCTGGCGACCCCCAGAAGTAGAGCTTTCTCTGTGGGGGCTCCCACCCTTTGGAATCAACTCCCCCTGGGGCTCCGGTTGGCTCCTGACTTTCACACCTTCCGCCGTGAATTAAAAACATGGCTGTTCAAATTGCCCAGCCTGGATTGATGGGGTTTGGATTATTTTAATATGTTTAATATGTGTTTAATATGTATTTTAACATGTTTTATCTGGTTTGATTTTAATTGTTGTGAGCCACCCTGAGTCCTATGGAGATAGGGCAGCATACAAATCAAATAAATAAATAATAATAATAATAATAATAATAATAATAATAATAATAATAATAATAATAATCAAATTCTTTTGCCAAAAACACTTTTCTGAAACTACACATTTCCCATTTTTATTCACAGCGAACACGAGATGGTGAAATGTTTATTATTCCACAAAGCAGTCCCTTTGTAGCAGTTCTCAAAAGGATCAGATAATCTTCTGAAAAATAAAACAAACGTAGGATCAGCAAATTGGTAGCTGAGGTGCAGTCAAGTTCAATAAACAGCAGCACCCTGAACCGTTTTAGGCTAAGTGGCAGGTATGAACTGATTATGGGCTAGATATTTAGCTTCTGCATTAAATTAGTAGTGTAACAACAAGGATTTGTGAATCATTTCATAAATAGATGATTCTATATTATATAGATTGCAAGTGCAACAAATTTAAGCTTTGATAGGGCTATGTTCCTATGTTTGCCTGTTCTGGAATAATTGATACCCCAAAGGATCAATGTTGATGCTAAATTTACAGTAAAATCAGCATTAATGAGATTTATTAAATCTTGAGTTACACAGGAAACCAGTCATAAGCAGGAATTAAGATAAACTAAAGGAAATTTGAAGCAGCAAGCTGAAATAAATGAAATTTGAAACAGTAAGATAAAGTAATGCATCATTACTTGGTACGTCATTGAAAGCTGTGACAGACAGTGCGACTACTTATTTACTCCAGCAGAAAAGAAGAAAGAGATAGCCTAAAAACAAAGAAAGCAGAGCAGAGCAGGGGTGAAATTCAGCAGGTTCTGGCAGGTTCTGGAGAACCGGCAGCGGAAATTTTGAGCAGTTCAGAGAACCGGCAAATACCACCTCTGGCTGGTCCCAGAGTTGGGTGGGAATGGAGATTTTGCAATATCCTTCCCCCAGGAGTGGGGATGGAATGGAGATTTTGCAGTATCCTTCCTCTGGAGTAGGGTGGGAATGGAGATTTTGCAGTATCCTTCCCCTGGAATGGGGTGGGAATGGAGATTTTGCAGTATCCTTCCCCTGCCATGCCCACCAAGCCACGCCCACAGAACCGGTAGTAAAAAAAAAATTCAATTCCACCACTGGAGCAGAGACAAAACGTGCCAAGAGGAAAAATTGATATTTTGATGCTACCTTGAGTTGTCCATATAGGCTCCAGGGGTGGGTTCTAAATTTTTTTACTACTGGTTCTGTGGACATGGCTTATTTTCTGGGCATGGCTTGATGGTCATGTGACAATTATTTAGGATTTAGCAGAGATATTGGTCTACCAGGCTTTTAACTGCTTGTAGAGCTGTACTTATCTACCCATTTATTTTTTGCAGGCACTGATCTACTCATGTATGTTTGCAGGCACTGATCTACTCATGTATTTTTGCAGGCACTGGTCTACCCATTTATTTTTGCAGGCACTGATCTACTCATGTATTTTTACAAGCACTGGTCTAATCATTTGTTTTCTTTTACCACTGATCAGCTGTAGGGCGGCCCTTTGAAGCCCCGGGGCAAGAGTTTAAACAGGGTTTTTTCCCTCTAGCCATCAGCTGGGACTCAGGAGGCAGCAATAGATTGGGGGTGGGGCCAAATAAAAGATAAGAATAACGCGGGGGTTGGGGGCAGGGGGTGGGGGGCGGAGGGGCGGGGGGACAGAACCAGTTCGGTGATGTCATATCATCACCACTACCAGCTTGGGAGAACCGGGCCGAACCGGAAGGAACCCACCACTGATAGGCTTAAAGGTACAAAGAGTTGATAACTCAACCATTGCAGCTCCAGCACAATTTCATGAGTTCAAAGTTCAAAGCCTTTATTGTCATTGTACATCATGTATACAAGAAATTGTTTTAGCCTCTACCGGTACAGCCCATAAGAAAGAATACAGGACAGCATGAATAATATAAAGAATAATCCTTATACAAGTAGTTAGGGGGAAAAAAACTAGTCATACGTTTCCATATGTACGTCATATTCTGTGCAACATGGATATTACTCTGGTGTATGAACTTATATCATGGTATGTACATATTACACACTACAATGGCACCAGCGAAATTCATCACATTAATCTGTTTGTGGTGCTATATTGTGTTTAGGAATCTGACACCCCATGGGTAGAAGCTGCTTTTAACTCTTAACCACAGACCTACTAGTTCAACTATGCTATTACAGACATCAGGTCATAATGATTTCAGTAGCAAAAAGATATTTGATGTTTTCATGGTTGGATTTAAAAATTGATATATAAAGCAGTAAACCAAAAAAAATATGTATTGATCTCTATCAAATCCTCTATCAAAAGTTACTTTTTCTTTCTCCATCCTTGAACTTCAATCTTTCTTCCCTAATTTTTACATTGGTCCACTGAATGATGGTGCTAATAATTTCTTTAGAAAATAATAATTTCCAAATCTCATGGGGAGGAGGTGAATTTCTGAGATTTCTAGCTGCTGGCTGTAGTCCAGGTAATTGCCCAACAGTTCTTGCCATATAAATTATTGCACGACGTAGATTATACCTGGCCAGGTTGTGAATCATCCCTAAGTATCTTCCTTGCTCTGCTGAAGCAGCGAGACCAGGGGTGGGCTGCTGGGGGTTTGCAGGGGTTTGGGAGAACCTCTAGCTAAGATTCTGTGCAGTTCGGAGAACCCCCAAATCCCACTCCTGGCTGGTCCTGCCTCTCCCCTCCCAAGAGTCCCCATGTGGTCCATTTTGGATGCAGTTAAGTGCAGGGAACGCACGGAGGCCTGGGAGGGTGAAGAACTTCCAGAGGGCCTCTGGAGCCTGAGGAGGCTGTTTTTGCCCTCCCAGAGGCTCGAGGAAAGCCTCCGGAGCCCAGGGAGGGCAAAAACACCCCCTCCCCACCATGGTGCAGGAGGCCGACTAGGCCACGCCCACCATGGCCACGCCCACCCAGCAACCAGGCAGAAAACCGCTTGCTAAAATTTTTATAGCCCACCCCTGAGTGAGACCAATAATGTTAGGGGGCAACCAATAGTTTCTTGCGCCGAATTAATCACTCTCTGTAGTGCCTTCCTGTCCGCGGCTGTTAAACCAGCATACCATGCTGTTATACAGTATGTGACGACACTTTCTATCATGGACTGATAGAAAGAAGTCATCAGCCTTCTCCTCTTCATGTGGAGATACCTTTCTCCATGAGCGCCAGTAATGGCTGTTATTAGATTGTATGTATTTGATGATCTGTTGCATAATGCCCGACTGATTAACTTAATTAATACCATTCCCCCCTCCTCTCCGTGAAGGGCTTTCAGTGTGCCATGTCTCAAATATGCAAGTTCAGTTTTTCCACCTCTTTTGATCTAACCTTACCTGATAAATAATGTCTTTTATACAAGGGAAGGTTATTCCATTTTGTTTCCAGAACTACGGTGATGATTAACTAGTTCAGCTGCTATGGAAGAAATCAGATATTTGCACATGCAACTATC
Organism: Arizona elegans; assembly: GCA_022577455.1. Lineage (NCBI taxonomy): Eukaryota > Metazoa > Chordata > Lepidosauria > Squamata > Colubridae > Arizona > Arizona elegans. The sequence goes on along the minus strand of JAKOOJ010000005.1, from coordinate 88,253,927 downwards.
TGTTGAACTTACTTAATGGTTTTCTCAGAAACAAGGTGACACTTTTTGCTGTTGTTGTTTTCTAGTAGAAACAAACAGGGTCTTCTGGATTGTTACACTGCTTGTGGGTAATGGTGGTAGTAGTAGGCCTATAGTCCCGTTCCTTTATTATTATTATTATTATTATTATTATTATTATTATTATTATTATTATTATTATTAATCTTTATTCATTAAACATGAAACTCAGTCAACTGAACATTCAAAAATGCATCACAAATACCATTGACTGGTGCTAAAGGTTGATACGGGTTGCTGCCAGCGTCCTAGGTATCAACCAAGTACCTTCTTAAGATGTATGATTTTCCAAGTAGCGCAGTTTTTTGCAGTTTCACTGGTGTTATTGCAAGAAGCTGCAATTTGCTGATATATGTTGTAAAATTCTTGGACATTGTACCAAGTGCTCCAATGGCAATGGGTATCACTGTTACATATTTTATGATTAATGATTAATGATTAATGATTAATGATTATTTATTTTATTCAGAACATTAAAATGCAATCTCCAAAACAAAAGAAACAAAAAGCACATAAGGACAATGCAAAACTGAAAGAAGACATTTAAAAAGTGCATAGGAAAAAAAACAAAGCCCCACATACACATAGATTGCCCCTTCCCAGTTGAATACTGAACAATATATTCCAAGAATAATAATCATCCCCCTCCCCCGCCAAAACAGGCCCACAATTTATCAGCTTGTACAACTCTGTTTATCTTCAGTCAATTGCAAAAGGCAGCTTGACTTGGATCAGCTTACATCCTGCAACGATATCTGTAACAGCATGAAACATCTACAGCAGCCCATCCCAGGTCCTTGGGAAGGACTCGACAAGTAGATAGAAATACTAAATCCAGTCTGAACATCTGGCCAACTGTGCGATGAAACATAATATACAATATAAATGTTCCATGATGTAGAATCTATGAAGCACAAATGTTGTAGGTAACATCAGGATAAGCCCTGTAATGCTGTAGGTGATATAATAGTAACTGCTTGAGTAGACATTAGAACAATTTCTACTCTTCAGTCACTCACACAATATGAAAACAAGCTACAGTCTTTTTTGCTTCTGATGACCTCAAAACAGGGGTGGGCTGCTGGGAGTTCGCAGGGGTTCGGGAGAACCTCTAGCTAAGATTCTGTGCAGTTTGGAGAACCCTTGGCTGGCCCCACCCACCTCGCCCCTCCCAGGAGTCCCCACGCAGCCCATTTTGGATGCAGGTAAGTGCAGGGCACCCGCGGAGGCTGAGGGAGGGCAAAAAATGGGCCTACCAGAAGTTTGGAAAGGCTGGAAATGGGTGGCCTCGAGACTATCTCCAGAGCCTTGAAAGGCTATTTTTGCCCTCCCGCAGTCTCGAAGAAAGCCTCCGGAACCCGGGGAGGGCAAAATGCCCCCCACCCCACCATGGTGCAGGAGACCGACTAGGCTGTGCCCATCATGGCCACGCCCACCCAGCAACTGGGCAGAGAACCCCTTGCTAACATTTTTGAAGCCTACCCCTGCCTCAAAACATAGAAAAGAATAGGGGGACACCATCACCCAGGTACTGGCTTCTCTCCAGTTGATCAATGGAAAAGTGAAGAGGGGAGGGGAAATGCCATCCAATCCTTGTTCCACCAACTGAAACACCACAAAATGTCAGAATGTTATTTATCCCAAACGAAAGGGGAAACTAAATATGTACTATTTTCTTCCTCTTTAGGTCCCATTCTTAAGATATGCTGCTTCATGCTTTCTTCACCCTAGTTGTGGGAATGTCCCTGGTTGTGGGAGTGTCCCTGGTGCAACCGTCAAATCCTGAGGAATGCAGATGTGAAGAGAAAGTCAACATCTGCTCTGGGGTTCCTGGCATCAATGGAGTGCCGGGAACCCCAGGGAGTAATGGTTTACCGGGAAGAGATGGGAAGGAAGGACCTCCAGGGCCAAAAGGAGACCCAGGTACAGCACAAACCATTCTTTAGTTTTTCTTAGATCTAGGTTGACTACAAACCAGGGGTGAAATGCTCCCGGATCGGACCGGATCGCCTGATCCGGTAGCAATTTTTCCCCATGGTTTGGTGATCCGGTAGTGATCGCCGGCCCAGGTATCATTACTTCCTGGTTTTAATCAGGAAGTAATGTTTTTTTACCTCCTGCACATGCGCAGAAGGCGTGCGCGCACACATGCGCTTCTGAATCACTACGGAAGGTAAGTAGATTTCACCCCTGCTATAAACATTAGGGCCACAGAGCCATCACTCACTGATAAATTCTACATCCTGTAAGAGGAAGTAAAGATAATTAAAATGCTGGTCTTTGCCACTAGAGACAGTTTTCATTCATTTTTCTCCCATAGAGAAGAACATTTAAGTGTACCATCAATTACATTACATTATGTACGATGAACAATTGAGGGAAGTAGGTATGTCTAGTCCAGTATTGGCAAACCTTTTCGGCACTGAGTGCGAAAATGGGAGCATGCATGTGTGCATGCCGGAAACTGGAAGAGCAGCTGCCTGGCACACACATGTGGCCGGTGCACCAGAACCCGAACCCGAAAGAGTAATGGGCAACGGCTCGTGTGCCTGGAGAGATGGCTCTGCATGCCACTTCTGGCATGCGTGCCATAGGTTTGCCATCACAGGTCTAGTCTAACAAAGAGAAGGACTAGGGGTGACACGACAGCAGTCTTCCAATATTTGAAGAACTTTCACAGAGAAGAGGGGGTCAACCTATTCTCCAAAGCACCTGATTTCAAGAAAAGAAGTAATGGATGGAAACTTATCAAGGAGAGATCCAATTTAGAACTAAGTGAAAATTTCCCAACAGTGAGAACCATTAATCAGTGGAATAGCTTGCCTCCAGAAGTTGTGGGTGCGCCATCACTGGAGGTTTTCAAAAAGAGACAGGACAGACATTTCTCTGGAATGGTATAGGGCAGTGATGGCTAACCTTTTTGCCATCGCATGCCAAAAGGAGGAATGGGGGGGTCGTGTGCATGTGTGTGGTGCCCACACCCATAATTCTATGTGCCCCACCCCCACGCATGTGCACGCAAACCCCCGTGCTCCCCACGATCCTGGCATGCGATGGCCTGGTAGGCCCGTTTTTCTCCCTCATCTGGCTCCAGAGCCCTTCTATGAGTCTGGGGAGGGTGAAAACGGCCTCCCCCCCACTGAAGGCCCTCCAGAGGCTAGAAACAGACTGTTTCCCAACTTCTGGTTGGACAGGAAGTGACTTTTTTGCTGTCCCCAGCCTCCCGAGACTGATAAAGAGGCTCTGGAGGCTGGGGACAACAAAAAAGTCACTTCCTATCCAACCAGAAGTTGGGAAGCAGACCATTTTGGCCTCCGGAGGGCCTCAAGGAGGGTGGGGAAAGCCATTTTCGCCCTTCCCAGACTCATAGAGAGGCTCTGGAGCCAGGTGAGAGAGAAAAACAGGCCCTCCCCACCATCCCCCAGGCCCTCCGGAGACAGAAAATAGCCTGCTTCCCTATGTCTGGTGGGCCCAGAAGGTGCGAAAATCAGCTGGCTAATGCGGTTATGCATGCCAGAGCTGAGCTCATGTGGCCACTGATATGGCTACATGTGCCACCTGTGATATGGTGCCATAGGTTCTCCATCACAGGTATAAGGTTTCTGCTTGAGCAGGAGGGGTTGGACTAAAATACCTCCAACCGTATTATTCTATGTTCTATTTGGTGACCAATGAGGGCTCCATGTTTCCTGCACAATATATTTAGAGCAACTCTTTCATCGCTTCTGATCTTGTGGCTCATGTTAGCTGTGATGATCATCAATTTCTACGCTTATCTTCTGGTGCGTTTTTTATTTCATTGGCAGGATTAAAAGGAATACAGGGACCCCCGGGAAAAGCTGGACCTCCTGGCTCAAATGGGGATCAAGGACTGAAAGGGGAAAAAGGAGATAGTGCAGGTAAAGGTAAAAGGTAGTAAGAAGCCAAGATTTTACAGGAGGCTTTTGGGTTTTATGTAGAAGGTTAAAGGAATATGCAATGATTGTTTGCTCTCATCACTTTGTATGGTGAAAAACATTCCAAGCTATCATCTGGGAGTAACTGAATCTTTACTGGAATAAAGACACTATTTATAGCTCTTCTTCTTATCCATCTTCTGGTCTGCTTAAACTTCATATATTCCCTCTATCTGTCTTTTATATGGGTAGATCACTCAAATAAGCCTTTGGTAGATCAACTGATTGCATGGATGTATCGCCATAGCGCTCTATTAAGGCCATAAAAAAACCTGTTTCTTCTTTTCAAAAGTTGGGATCAGGAGCCCAGTAATTGTTGTTTTCGGAGAGTATTGCTTCTGGTGTTATGTTTTTGGATGTTGGTTGTTTTATTGTTTCATGCATGTTGAAACAATGCTTCAACCATGTTTCATGCATGGGGGAAACAATCAAACTAACGTCTAACCACCTAACTACAACCACCTAACCACCTATAGTTAGGTCTTAAAGAGGAGCAAACTACTGATACTATGCAAAGTATGAGCAGTCTTGTGTTTAAACTCAATAAGTCTGGGTCACATTTGACACTAGGCACCAGCCAAGAAGCTTTCCGACATTGCTTTTTGTTTCTGACAGAAGTGAAGAATAATTGTCTCCTTTCATACCCTTTAGAGCTTGACGTTCTTAAAACTCAGATTCGTGATTTACAGGAAGAGCTGAAGGTCCTGAAAGAGAATACAAGGAAGAATCAGGAAGGTAAGACCAAAGATGATATTCAGCCGGTTCAGACCAGTTCGAACGATCCAGTAGCGGAGATCACCGGTGTGCTCGGCCACCCGCCCCGGCTCTATGCTGTCCTATTTAGGCACATTTTTGAGGCCGGGTGCATGCGAGGAAGGTGCACATGTGAGCAAAGCACATGTGTAGAAAGCACATGCATGGCCCGCGCAAAGCGAGCATGCACACGCGTGGCGAACCAGTGGTAACAAAATGTGAAACCCACCGCTGGGTAAGACAGATCAGTCTCATTAGGAATATTTGCAAAGAGTTTCATAAATACTTCCGAGGGGTCTTTGGTACTCTCTGAGCTTGGTTGTTTTCTTGCAGATGTTTCATTGCCAACTCGGTAACATCATCATCATGCACTGATTTTATTCATTACTTTGGTAATGAAACATCTGTAAGAAAACAACCAAGCTCAGAGAGCATCAAGGTCCTCTCATTTTAACCTTGAGCTACACAGTTTCTCCTCTATGAATATTTTGCTCTGATACCTTCTGATGTTCCTTCAGTTCATTTGATGTAAAGTTCAGGATGGGTCCTAAAATGGTGTTCTCATCATGAAAAACAGCCGAGAAAGAATTCACTTTGGTTATTTCCTTTCTTAGATGTTCGAGAGGCTGCTTTCCCAACCTTCACCTTAATAGGAACCAAAAAATTTGCATCTAATGGAGCTGAAGCCAATTTTGAAACTGGCAAGGCCACCTGCTCCAAATTTAAAGGAAAACTTGCTTCTCCGAGAAATGCGGAGGAAAACACTGCCCTAGCAAAACTGACTTCAAAGCTTGGAAGACACACATTTCTTGGGATGACTGACCGGGAGTCAGAAGGTAATTTTAAGCACCTCAATGGGGACCCCATGCAATACTCACGATGGGCAGATGGCGAACCTAACGGAGAACAAGAAGATTGCATAGAGTTGTACCTGGATGGCCAATGGAATGACATTAATTGCGATGCAAGTCGATTAATCATCTGTGAGTTTTAATCCAACCATCCTTCTCCGAGTTTGACCGGCTAGCAAGAACAGATTTCCAAAGTACTAAATGACATTCACCTATAACTTTAGAACATGAGCAAAATGACCTTATTCACTCTGATATTTCAAAAAAAAAAAAAAAAAAAACATAGCAAGATTTTACAAGGCTTTACAAGGTTTGCTTGCTCATATAATTTAATTCAGCTTGTTGCAGTTTGGAGGCTACTTTAAAAAATGTGGGTTCATGAGAAATGTTTGTGATAATACAACTAATAAATAATGTATTGGCAATTGTCATGTTTGGATAATCACTTATTAAACTGTCTCCTTAATGTATTGGCGTTTTACTAGTTAAATATACTGTACATAATGTGTGTAATGCTATATTCCACCAAACCAATATCACTTAACTGTCTTTTTAACATTTTAGCAACCATCTTATCAGGACTACTTATGGCTTTTAATGTAAAATCTTTCCAGAACATGACAGGGGTTGGAAAAACATTTTCCATTTTAAAAGAAGCTCAAAGAGATCACAACTGTACCATTTGGGGTGGGGGTGGGCGAGGAAGTACTTTGATCAATAGAGTGGTCAAACAAACCTCTAATGAATTTCTTAATGGGTAAACATCCTATCTGATTCACAGAGTTTGCAGATATTGGAAGCATCCACATACAACCCTTCTAGTTATTTCCCTATTATTTACCCATCCAAAATGTCCATCAAAATGGGAAAAATAAAATTGATGTATATGTTGTTTTCATGACCCTCTCGTGTTACAAAAAGGAACCAAAGACTGCAGGATGATTTGATCAACAATCAATGGGCCCTGGACTAAATAAAGTCTGACTTTAATTTTTGAAGTGATCAACAGTAAGTAGAAACTCACGGAGTTTGGGCATGGAATGAGAGCAGATGATGGACTAGGGCAGTAATGGCTAACCTTTTTGTCATCACGTGCCAAGAGCATGGGGGGGGTCACGCACGTGCATACTCACACCCATAATTCTATGCACCCCGCCCCTGCATATGTGCGCACAACCCCCGCACACTCCACCCTGGCACCCAAAGTCAGCAAATGGGCCATTTCTGGCCTCCGGAGGCCCTCCGGGAGGGGGAGGTCATTTTTGTGCCCTCCCCAGTGTCCTAGAAAGGCTCTGGAGGCTGGGGAGAGAGAAAAACAGGCCATCCCCACCACCCCCAGAAGCCCTCCAGAGGCAGGAAACAGCCTGTTTCCCTACTTCTGGTGGGCCCAGAAGGCCCGAAAATCAGTTGGCCGGTGCGCACATGCGCGCTGGAGCTGAGTTTGCATGCCCACCAATATGGCTACGTGTGCCACCATCACGCCATCACGGGAGTAGGGGGAAAAATGATTCTATTGGCAAGGTTAGAGGAAATAGAAGAGGAAGAAGACAAGGAATAAGATGGAGAGTGGGAGGCTCAAGAACTTATTTGGAATGGCCTAAAAGATGCTATGAATTATTCCTAGGGAGTGGTTGGGATGGTTGACATATGTCCAACTGTTCCCAGCGGTTGGGTCCAATTCACCAACACCTAACTAATTAACTAGGATGACTCCACCAGGAACCATCTATTCCAAGCATTCAAAGGTTCTAGATTGTCTTTTGAGCCAAGAAAATGGGGCTTTCCTATAAAAGAAGTATCCTGTGTGAATGTGGTGAAGAACAATCCATTTTACACATGCTACAGTGCATACAACAGAAGACCTCATACTAGTGAGAGAATACACTGTTAACATAGCCCAATCCTGGGCTGAAGTCACTTAATTTTAATACTATTTATTCTACATACTTTTTACATGTGCTATATTTCTATGATCTATTTTATTTGCTTAGTGTTGAATGTTACATGTCTATAATCTGTAGGTGCTTCTGACATGCATAAAGAAAGCAAAGGGTTGAAAGTGCAACAGGTCACAAATTCAAATGCTAGAACTGCTTTTCCAAATTTCATATTCCTTCTCTTATCCAAACAATTGTAGAATGTTGTTGATGAGAAGGTAAAGGGACACATTGGCTCAGTGGCTAAGATGCCGACCTTGTTGATCAAAAGGTCGGCAGTTCAGCAGTTCAAATCCCTAGCACTGTGTAACGGAGTGAGCTCCCGTTACTTGTCCCAGCTTCTGCCAACCTAGCAGTTCAAAAGCATGTAAAAAATGCAAAAAGCATGTAAAAAAATAGAGACCATTTTGGTGGGAAGATAATAGTGTTCCGTGCACTTTCGGTGTCGAGTCATGCCAGTTACATGACCACGGACAAGTCTTCGGACAGCACTGGCTCCTCAGCTTAGAAACGGAGATGTGCACCGCCCCCTAGAGTCAGGAACAACTAGCAGATATGTACGAGGGGAACCTTTACCTTTACCTTAGATAAGTTAAAGAGAAACAAGGCGTGGAATCCATTATATTCAGAAAACCAGCTCAACTAGAAGGTGATTTTTTTTTATTTTATTTTTTTTAAGAAAAGACAGAAGACAGCTAATCCATTCTGGCATCTGCTAAAAAAGCAGCTTTCTTATTTGGGTATATATTTCCCAGAAAGAAAGAAGGCATTAATTTAAGACCAACTCTCCCTGCAAAGTTCCAGGAAATGGATTTTTATCATATATCATATATGATAAAATGATAGAATAAAAAAAAAATGAGATGGTTTCACAAGAGCTCTGAAAACTGAAAGACTAACCAAGCAGGATCTAGAAATTGAATTGGAATACAATCATCAAATCCATCACAAAGTCAAGGTCACAGATGATTGATTATTTCCTCATTGGAAAAATTACAGATATTGTCTGTAATATCTGTGGTTTGTTCTGTTCCTGATTAATGTTCGCCATTTGTTAAACCTTCCAATGAATGGCAGGACTGAAATACAGGCTTGGATTAAAGATTATCAAACTGGGGGAGGGGGACATATAGGGAAGAGCATTGGCACAAAAAAGAGAGAGATTATTAATTGTGATGATCTAAACCAGGGCTGTCAAACTCGCGACCCGTGGGCCAGATGTGTCATGCGCTGACCACGCCCACACTCCGTTTAGCAAAGGGGGGAAAAGTCATGATACGCCACGTGATGCTGCCGTGACAATGTGAGTTTGACACTCCTGTTCTAAACACAGTGTAGTTTTACTGAATTCTATTTCATGTCCATGTACTTTAGATTAATAAAAATACAGAATGGATCTGTCCTGTTCTTTTTACGCAATCTCCCTTTCTCGTTCCTGAAATCTGAGGTTCAAACCCTCTCATCTGCTATTCATATGTAACTAGATGATAATCCGGCGTTGCCTGGGTATTTATTTATCTCAATCCCGTATTGGACAGGAAAAGGAATATATGTATAGTGCAGTGGTGGGTTGCCCCCAGTTCACACCAGTTCTATAGAACCGGTAGTAAAACCGGCGGGAGACTCCGCTCACCGACCCCGATATCATCAAAACGCTTCTGCACATGCGCAGAAGCTTCTGCGCTTGCACAAAAGAGCACGTGCAAGGCCCTGCTGCAAACTGGTAGTAAAGTTAAGTAGAACCCACCCCGGTATAGTGTCAAATCAAACTAATTTTATTTATAGACTTTTAAAAGTATAAGTACAGTATACAAATTATAAAGTGAAATGTTTCACAAATTCACTATAATATTAATTTAACACAAAACTTAATTATTGTCAGGGCGCTGATTAATCCCATTCTGCTTTTGGGTAATCGCACCTTGATTTAGAGACATGGACCGTGGCATTTTCCTTGTGTATACCTTTGTAAGAAAATAAACCCCGAAGATATTTTTTTTAAGAAAAAAACTCATTTATTTGTTATAAAGAAAATAAAACATCTGACTATCTAAAATAATTACATTTTGGCAACATTCCTGCCGGCTACCTCTCAGCAGCTGGACTTCTTTTGGCAAGAGAACAAAGAAAAGTGTGAAGTAGAAAGAAAGGAATGCGGACATGCGTAGTGTCAGTTACTGATAAGAAGTTTGGCAAGCTACAGAAAGTCTTAAAGTCCAGAAATATGAGCTCAGCTGGTAAATACAATAAACGCAGTGACAATTATAAGCAATTTTTTTAGTTTCACCTGCAGGAACAAAAATAAATAAATTCATGGGTGAATCCACCCTTGAGCAAGCAACATAAAGTTGTCCTCTCATAGTGACATCAAGGGCCTCGAGAGCTTTCTTGTGAGCCATGGTGCATTCATCCCATACGATTAATTTACATGTCTTGACCACCTGCGCCTGACCACTTGCCTTGCTTATGTTGCAGGTAGGATATTCCATGCTGGTATTAAAGTTGTGTATGCCTCCAACCATGTGTCCGGAATCTTAGCTTTAAGTAATAGTGCATTATATACTTGTAGCATCACATTGCTTAATACATCATGTAATGCTTTATATACCTCTGCTGGTAATCTATCGGGACCCAATGTCTTCCCATTCTTTTGTCTTTTAATTCCCTCCATTAATTCCATCATTTATATTCTTTCTTCTAACATTTTTTAAAACTTTTCCAGAATTCTGGGTATTTCCACTTTTTCTAATACTGTTCTATCTTTTCTTCTGCCACTGTGTCTTGCTGGTACAGTCCATTATAGTATTTGTCAATTATTCTCTTCTTTTCCTCACTTTTATAGCATACCTTTCCATCTTGATCTATTAATTGACTTATTAACTTCTTTTCTTTCTCCTTTTTCATTTTATATGCCAGTGGTGGCAAATCTTTTACTCACCGAGTGCCGAACAGGTCCGTGCTTTGCACGCTTTGCGTGCATGCGTGCCATTCGTGCTAACACACGGCTCCTCCCCATGCACTGCGTGTGCAGCCATACCATCTGCGCATGTGCACAGCTTTCACGCACCCCCACCATGTGCTGCACGTGCAACCACACCATCTGCGCATGCACACAGCTCTCACGTGTGTGCCCCACCATGCGCTGGGTGGGGCACACATGTGCGTGGTTTTCATGCATGCAATGTATGCACGCAAATGCCATCTGCACATGCGTGTACTGCACAGCAGTACTCTTGTGCGCATGCGCAAATGCGTGCACCTGTGCAGGAGAGCTCCAGCTGGGTACCCTGAATTGCATGCATGCGCACCAGGGGCCCGAACACTACCTGGGGTGTTCTATTCTAGTTTAATGAACTGCAGCAGCAGGTGAGTGGGTGACAGCTCGTGTGCCTGGAAAAATGGCTCTGCGTGCCACTTCTGGCATGTGTGACATAGGTTCACCATCACAGTTATATGCTAACCATCATCCTGGTTTATTTGCATTTTCAAAGAAATTTTGCTTTGTAGCTTTTATTTTATTCGCCAGTTCTTCATTTTCCATTAGATTCATTTTATGCTTTTTCAAGTCCATCAAATTTTTGATCTTTTTATCATGAGGGTTGATGCCTGGCGATGTCAAGTGCCAACATAAGTGCCAAATGGGCTGTCCTCCCTCCTTCCATTAACGTCACCGCAATTCCTGAAGAGGCGATGGCAAGAGCAACTTCTCCCTGAGCCCTGATTTCGGCGAGAATTAAATATGTTTTCCCTGTGCCCCCAGAAGCGTCAAGAAAAATGATACCACCTTGTTGTTTTGCTAGCTGAGCCATGATCATTTGGTATGCTTTTTTCTGATCTTGATTTAGAAGTGGCTTCTTGTCTGCGATATATGCACTAAGCTGTTCGACGCTGTAGTTCTTTTCTCATTTGTAACCTGTGTGAAGTATGTCATGTCGGTCTCATAGTGGTGCAGGCAGGCCCAGTTGCAATAAAGTTTTATTGACCATGGCCATGCATTTGTCCTCAAGAATAATCAAAGCCTTATTGGATGCTTTGATTATTGTTTGTTTCCGGACCAAATGTAACTTCTAATGTTGGATTTTCCCCCTTATTAGAGGGAGCCCCCTTGTGGAGTACTGTGAAGCCATTACCATGGCAAGTTCACTATGCTGTACAGTAGAATCCATTTTAAGGCAGTACAGTAGAAGTCATTTTAAGGTACAACAGGCTATATCTTAACAGAACACACACCGAAAGGGGTGTTAGGGGTGTCTTACCCGCACAGTATTTTTTTTCCAGAGCGTAAGTCATCTGTGTACCAAGTTTGGTTGAAATTGCTCAAGGCATTCCAGAACACACACACACAGCAATTTATATATAGAGAGAGAGATTCTTGAATCCTTTTCCTTTCTTTTCTTCATCTTTTTCTTTACTGATTCAGTAAGACAGTAAGCCCAGCAGTAAAATCACTTTCCTAAAGGACTGCATCCAACTTTTATCCTGATCAGAAGCAGTTGTGTAGATTTCACAAATTATGACACCGCTATTAAATTTCTATGACATTATGTTAAAATATTTAGTGGATCAATTCAACAAAATTAATTTGGGAACTGTTGTAACAGTTACATTATAAAGGACATTGGTTATGATCATTGATTATGCATGTTACAATCAATATTCAACTAAATATATCCCTTAAAAGAGCATCAGTACAATGTCATTTCTAATATTTCTAATGTGATACGGCAGTGCTAATAATAAACAAATATGATATCTTACATAGAAGATTGTTAAGAATATTACATGAGATTTAAATGTTCTGCTGCATTATCTAAATCTTGAGTCAGAATTGAACAGATCAGGAGGGATAATTTTTTAAACTATTAACTTATCACCACTACCAAGAAAAACAAATGATAATTTGATTTGAGAGCCAGTGTGGTCTAGTGGTTAAGGTACCAGGCTGGAAACCAGGAGACTATGAATTCTAGTCCTGCTTTAGTTATGAAAGACAGCTTGTGACCTTGGGCCAGTCCAGGGGTGGGCTGCTGGGGGTTCGCAGGCAGAGGTGAGTTCTACTTATCTTTACTACTGGTTTGCAATGGGGCCGTGCGCATGCACACGCTCCTCTGCACATGCGCAGAAGCATTTTGATGACATCGGGGTCAATGGGTGGAGCCTCCCGCTGGTTTTACTACCGGGGGCAACCCACCACTGTTCGCAGGGGTTCAGGAGAACCTCTAGCTAAGATTCTGTGCAGTTTGGAGAACCCCCAAATCCCACTTCTGGCTGGGCCCGCCCTATCCCACCCTCCCCTCCCCTGCCCTCCCCTCCCCTCCCAGGAGTCCCCACATGGCCCACTTTGGATGCAGGAAAGTGCAGCATGCATGTGGAAACTCGTGGAGGGTGAAAGTTCAGGAAGGCTGGAAACAGGTCCATTTGGAAATGGGCCTCTGGAGCCTGGGGAGGCCATTTTCGCCCTCCCAGAGGCTCGAGGAAAGCCTCCAGAGTCTGTGGAGGGCAAAAACGCGTCCGCCCATGGTGCAGGAGGCCAACTAGGCCACACCCACCATGGCCACACGCACCCAGCAATCGGACAGAGAACCCCTTGCTAAAATTTTTGAAGCCCATCCTTGGGCCAGTCCTTCTCTCTCAGCCCAATCCCTCTCACAGTGTTGCTGTGGAAAAAATAGGAGGAGTGAGGTGTGTTGGATATGTTCACCAGTTATTTGTAAAAATAATAAAGGTAGGATACAAATCAAGCAATCAATAATATTATAGCAATTTCACTTTAAAATATTGCAGGATCATATCCAAAAAGTAGTCCTTTTTTAATGTTTATTAAATCTGTGACACTGCAGTGCAATTTTAATTTTACTTTCTTCCACTGCATTATTAAAGTAGCTCTTTTCTCAACAGACAAAAGAAAACAACTTCAAAGCAAGAGGAAAATCCCCCTCTAAAAATCTATTGGGGCCCACAAGGAAAGCAAATAATTAATTGTGTTGATGGAAATAAGAAATACTTGATATAAAACCATTGGTGATTTCTGTCTAAATCTGTCAGTCAGTCAATTGAGAATATTTAGAGATATTTTTGCAAGACTGGGAATGGATTACGAGTTTAGAATATTTGCTTGCACCAGATATAAAGAGCCAGAGTATTCCTTGCTTATGCTTTAAAACCACACAACAATACTTGCTTTGTGATTAATATCAAACAAACAATTTGAATAGAGTTAGAGGTCTTCTAGTCCACCCCTTGCTCAAGCAGGAGACCCTATATCATTTCAGACAAATGGCTGTCCAGTCTCTTCTTTAAAACCTCCAGTGATGGACTGCCCACGATTTCTGAAGGCAAGATGTTCCACTGGTTAATTGTTCTCACTGTTAGGACGTTTCTCCTTAATTCCAGGTTGCTTCTTTCCTTCATTAGTTACCATCCATTGTTTCTTGTCCTGCTTTCTGGTGCTTTGGAAAATAAGTTAACCTCATCTTCTTTGTAGTAGCTGCTCAAATACTGCTATCATGTCACCCCTAGTCCTTCTTTTCTCTAGACTAAGGTAAAGGTAAAGATTCCCCTCATGTGCTAGTCATTCCCGACTCTAGGGGGTGATGCTCATCTCCGTTTCAAAGCCAAAGAGCCAGTGCTGTCCGAAGATGATGCCTCTGTGGTCATGTGGCCAGCATGACTAAACGCCAAAGGCGCACCGAATGCTGTTACTTTCCCATCAGTGGTGGGATTCAAAAATTTTTACTACCAGTTCTGTGGGTGTGGCTTGGTGGGCGTGGCATGGCATGTCATGGCTTGGTAGGCATGGCAGGGGAAGGATACTGTAAAATCTCCATTTCCTCCTGATCAGCTGGGACTCGGGAGGCAGAGAATAGATGGGGGTGAGGCCAGTCAAAGGTGGTATTTACCGGTTCTCTGAACTACTCAAAATTTTCATCACTGGTTCTCCAGAACTGGTCAGAACCTGCTGAATGCCACCTCTGCTTCCCACCAGAGGTGGTCCCTATTTTTCTATTTGAATTTTTTATGTGCTTTCGAACTGGGACAAGTAACGGGAGTTCACCACGTTCATATGTTTTAGTCTCCAGGCCCTTAATCATCTTAGTTGCTCTTCTCTGCAAAACTTTTTTGTAATGTGATGACCAAAACTGGATGCAATATTCTGGATGGCCTTACTAAGGCTTTATAAAGTGGTACTAATACTTCACATGGTTTTGATTCTAGGTCTCTATTTATGCAACCATAGATTGTATTAGCTTTTTTGTCTGCCACTGCACACTATTGGCTCATATTTAAGTGATCGTCCACTAGGACTCCAAGGTCCCTCTCATAGTTACTGTTTTTAAGCCAGGTCTCACCTAATCTGTACTTGTACCTTTGTTTTTCTCCTGCCTAGGTGTAAAACCTTGCTTTTCTCTACATTAAATTTCATTTTTTTTTTTTTTTGGGATAGGGTCCATTGT
Source organism: Arizona elegans (assembly GCA_022577455.1). Classification (NCBI taxonomy): domain Eukaryota; kingdom Metazoa; phylum Chordata; class Lepidosauria; order Squamata; family Colubridae; genus Arizona; species Arizona elegans. Next base: position 88,238,919 of record JAKOOJ010000005.1, on the reverse strand, counting down.
TCAATTCTGTCAAGATCCTTTTGGATCTTGAAATAATTTGTCTTCTGGGGTTTTGGCTATTCCTGCCAGTTTAATGTCATCTGCAAATTTTATGAGTTCTCCTTTTATTTCCTCATCTAAATCTTACATATTGTCCTACAAGAGTCAATAAGGAAGCAATTGGGACATCATAGCCCTACGTGATAGCAAACTGGGCTGAAAAATGTGGTTTGAAAATTGTGGGTCAGAACATTTTTTCCCAAAATGCGAATGTGAAATGTGAAACCTTGTTTCCTATGCCCTTGTCTATAAAAGGAAACCTTAAAAGTCTACCAAATTATTCTTTCCAAGACACCTATGAAAAAGTGGACATCACAAAGTAAGTGGTCTGACTTTTGACTCAACCCTGAAAAGGGATACTTCATGTAAAATCATTGGCAATTATTATTTTTTTCTAAATCTGTCATTCAATCAGTTGAGAACTTTTAGAGACCTTTCTGCAAGCCTAGGAAGGGATTAAGAGTTTAATCTTAAATATTTGCTTTTGTCAACTATAAAAAGCTAGAGTTAGGTTAAAAAAGATGGCCGCTGTATTTTTCTATGCAGACTGCTGATTATTTCTAGATATGTTTATTTGATTGAGCAGTCAAAATGCTTGTTTTTATTTATGGAAGACCTCAGAATGGTAAATTTCATTTCTATGTGCTATTTCAATACCTTTGAGCACATGGATTTCCTTTTTCAAGGCATGACTTAATTCCATATATACTTTTTACAGTAATGAAGGCTGATTTGCTGCAGCTATTGTTCATATAATTCTATTATCTCTATCTATCTCTAAGTATATCATATCTCATATATTTATCTGTCTGTCTGTCTGTCTCATTTCTGGTACATTTTTTGCAAAGATTAGAAGGGACATAGAGACACAGAGAAGCTGAGTGACCATTCTGCTGAAGGATCTCCCTTGTTCAACTCATGATGGGGCTGTCTTCAAGGTATTTTCTATTTTTTCTTCTACCGCTGAGTATTACTACGTTAAGTAGGACACTTTGACTCCTGCATTAGTCTTTCAATTATTTCAATTATTTATTGCTTTGTAATCTTCTTGTGTTCTCAAGTTTCAGGTAAACATGTATTGGCAGTTTGATTTGGTTTGATTTGATCTGGTTTGATTTGCTACTGTGGTACCTTTAATACTCTTCGTCTCCCACTTCCTTAAACTCAAATATTCCTGATTAGAATTGGGTATAATTGGGAGTGGAATGCCAGAATAGTGGAGAATATACGCAGCTCAGGATTCAATTGTCTGAACTTTGATGGTTTTTTTCTCTCTCTCTGCATTCACTAATAATATTAATAATGAAATATCTGAGGTACCCAACAAGGATTCCACAATCAACAGCTCAGGAATTGCTCCCATACCCAGTAACTGACAACCCACATAGGTTAACTTGTTTTATATTATTTTTGTCATCTTAGGCCATGCATTCCAACAATGCTGACCTTCTTAATGCTTCTTCAGCTGGCCTTCAAGGTTTCACTCCAAGAGGGACCTAACAGAGGGGATCCCAGAATACAAAAATTAATTGAAGGTATCTATATGAGAGTGTGCTGTGTTGTTGTTTTTTTATGCATAGGATGGTGCAGATAGTTTCTGTCTTTTTATAACCTTTGTTATAAAGAGCTATCATACAGTACAGCTATCATGTACTGTTCTACTGATAAAAAGTTGCAGAGATATGAAGAAGTAGAAGAAAAATCCCAAAATTATATTAGAACAGTACAGTTATTGAAGAAACTTAATAACTGTTTATTTTTTTAATTTTGTTTGTCAAACATGTACAAGATAGCAGGTATAGGTATAAACATAAACATAAACAAAGGAAGTAAGTACAGATAAATGGGGACAGTAAGATAGGGATGGTAGGCACGCTAATGCACTTATGCACGCCCCTTACAGACCTCTTAGGAATGGGGTGAGGTCAACAGTAGACAGTCTAAGGTTAAAGTTTTGGGGGTTTGGCGAAGAGACCACAGAGTCAGGTAGTGCATTCCAGGCGTTGACCACTCAGCTGCTGAAGTCATATTTTCTGCAATCGAGTTTGGAACGGTTTACCTTGAATTTGTATCGATTGTTTACCAGTGTATTATTGTGGTTGAAGCTGAAGAAGTCATTGACAGGTAGCAGACAATTTTGTGTACTATGCTTAGATTGGACTTCAGGAGGTGCAATTCCAGATTGTCCAAGGCCAGAATTTCAAGACTGGTGGCATAAGGGATTCTATTGTGAGTAGAGGAGTTTGCCAGACCAATACAGCTCATCTGCCTGGAATCCACACTGTATATTTATTTTATTTATTTATTTATTTTTTAAATTTATATACTGCCCTTCTCCCTGAGGACTCAGGGCGGTGTACAGTCAGAATTAAAAAACATGAAATACAAATATTAAAAGCAATTAAAATATATATAAATTTGGCCCAAAATTAAAAATACAAACCAATTAAAACATTTAAAATTTCTTCTTAAGCCAGCCCGGCTTGCTGGAAAAAGTGGGTTTTAAGGGCACGGTGGAAGGCACTAAGGTCTTGGATTCTCCTTATCTCTGGGGGCAACTGATTCCAGAGAGTAGGTGCCCCCACAGAGAAGGCCCTCCCCCTGGGAGTCACCAGCCTACATTGATTGGCTGATGGCACCCTGAGGAGGCCCTCTCTGTGGAAGTGCACGGAACGATGGGAGATCGTCGGTAGCAGCAGGCGGTCTCGAAGATAGCTAGGCCCGATGTCATGGAGCATATCAGACATTAACACGAGTGTGCAGATCCAGAGGTATTTACTCTTCTCGTGAAATACCTCTGGACCTGCACACTTGTGTTAATGTCTGATATACAGTGTGGATTCCAGGCAGATGAGCTGTATTGGTCTGGCAAAGGTTTTGTATGCCCTAGTTAGCAATACAATGTTACCGGAGAAGAAGCTTCACAAGATTAGGTTAACAATTCTTAATGCCTTTTTGGCAATGCTGTTACAGTGAGCACTGGGGCTTAGATTGTTTGAGATTAGTACTCCTAGGTCCTTGACAACTGTACTGTTGTTAAGTGTACTAATAACTCAGATATGTAATTTTGAAGGAATGTATTTTTTCAAATAAGTAGAAAGTTCAGATCGCTATAATCAGATCCTGATCCCATCGTTTGAATCTGTATGGAGTAGCAACACACTGTAGTTGGAGCATAAGCAGTAATTCAGTAATGAAGTCAGTAATGAATTACTAATGCACATAAGGTGTTTGCTACAAGCCATACTTCTGTCACTAATGTCTACACATCAGATGCATCATTTTGTAATTTGTATGATAATGTTGTGACTCGCATGGTGTCACTGGCCCTCCCTCACCCAACCAGAAGAGTAGAAGGCTTAGTAAGAGTATGGAACTGAAATCTGAGTACAGGAAGTCCTCAGCCATTTGTTTATTGACCATTCAAAATTACAACAGTATTGTAAAAAAAAAATGACAATTTTTCACACCGACGACCACTGCAGATCTCCATGGTCAACCCTGTCCCTCCATTGAAGATCCAGGCCAATTGACGGAGTTAGCACTTCAGGCCCGTATTCAGCTCTTTTGCTAAATATGGTTTATTTTCAAAACATTCTAGCGAGATAGGCTATGGGGAACACTAGGAATCTGCTTAGCTCCCTCTACTTTAGTGAGAATTCTTGTTACATTGAGCCTGCTGAAACCAAATCATAAGATATGAGAGTCACACACTGTTCAACCAGGTTTCTTTTAGTCCTTGTTTGCTGGAGAAATTTCAATTGGCTTTCATTTACCCTTCGAATGGTTGCTGAAGCATGTCGGTTGGGTTCCAACAGCCATGCTAATCTGTTGTACGATTTCAGCCACTGAGCTTTGTGAACTCTGCTCGATGGCTCAGCGTTGTGTGTAAACTTCGCCACAGAGTGACTTATTCTACAGACTCTGCCTTGGTTTGTGTTAACTTCACAACCACCAATTTTATTCTTCCGATGTCTTGTACTGTATTTGTACAAGGTCCAAACGCTTGAACTTTTATATCATTGTGGTGAGTATATCTGGTTTACAGGCCTGGGATTGTTCAAAGGATCAAAATGACAGCTCCGTTCAGCTCTGACATAGCAGAAATTTCTTTTCTTCTTTTTTTTCCTTTGCCCATCAATACACTTTTCCTCCTCTGATATATCTTCTGCTGCTCCAAGAAAACTAACAGGCCTCTTGTTCATCTATCGTTAGATCATCCCTCACAGAAACCTTCCCTAAATCTTCCTTGGCTCACAGCTTTGTTTTGGTTTGTTTTTTCATTTCTTGAAAATGTGCATATTTACACAAGGTTGTTTTACTTCCTGTTCCAAACAAGGGCGCAGTTATTTTACTGGTCTTCCACTGAGTTAATAAACTTCCTGCTCAGGCAAACATAGTTGTGGTCCATCCAGAATGAAGGAGAGATTTAGAACTCACTATTTTGTACAGGCAAAACTTGTCCAACCAGCCTTCCTATCAAGAGCTGAGTTGAGATCTGCTTAAAAAACTGGGAGTCAGGATATCTATTGTTTGAAGCTGGTGAACGTCCTTCTGTCTTATTACGAAGGTTACTCTGCTTCGTGTTCAACCAATAAAGACACTGTGTTCTTTATCAGAATATTGATTGAACAGAAAATTTTAATAACATTAGGAATCAATGGTGATTATGCCCACCACAAATTTAAATATGCGTATAAGAAATATCTGCACTATTAAGTTTCCAAACTCAAGGACATATAAGCCCTGAAATATCTCTTTATATCATAAATGGGGATTTTCTGCATGAATCTTGGAGCCATTCATTCAGTGGTGGGTTTCAAAAAAATTTACTACTGGTTCTGTGGGTACGGCTTGGTGGGAGTGGCACGGCATGGCTTGGTGGGCGTGGCTTGATGGGCATGGCAGGGAAGGATACTGTAAAATTTCCATTCCCACCCCACTCCAGGGGAAGGTTACTGCAAAATCCCCATTTCCTCCCGATCAGCTGGGACTCGGAAGGCAGAGAATAGATGGGGGTGGGGCCAGTCAGAGATGGTATTTACTGGTTTTCCGAACTACTCAAAATTTCCGCTACTGGTTCTACAGAACTGGTCAGAACCTGCTGAAACCCATCTATGCACCCATTGATGAATATCTACACAAGGGATTTCATAAGAATGTACAGTTATGAAGGATATACTTCCAATGATAGAATGCCATTATATATATATATGGGAAGAAACCCGAAATATTAACTGTATACACACACACACACACACACACACACACACACACACACACACATATATATATATATATATATATATATATATATATATATATATAGGTCTTTGGTTATTCGGGTCTTCTCCCACGTAAAATTGGAAGTGTCTTGGCGACGTTTCGACGAAGTCTCATTCGTCATCTTCAGGCTGGTGTTCTCGGCTTGCTCCTGGAAACACGAAGCCGAGAACACCAGCCTGAAGATGACGAATGAGACTTCGTCAAAACGTCGCCAAGACACTTCCAATTTTACGTGGGAAAAGACCTGAATAACCAAAGACCTACATACAAACACCCGCAAAAACCTGAGAATATATATATGTTGCTCTCTGGGAGACTCAGATAGCTATTTCTGCCTTTTAAATAGCTATCTGAGTCTCCCAGAGAGCAACACAGAGTTGCAGTTTGTCAACAGAAAAAAAAAGGCCCAGAAGCTTGTGAATGAGATTTCACAGAACCAGGGCTGCAGAACAACTTAGTTTACGTAGGTAAAACCTGGCTAGAAAGAATATGCACATAATAATAATAATAATAATAATAATAATAATAATAATAATAATAATAATAATAATAATAATAATAATAATAATTTTATTTCTATACCGCCCTTCTCCCGAAGGACTCAGGGCGGTGTACAGCCAGTTTAAAAACACAAGACACAACAATAATTAAAAATTAAAATAATTAAATAAATTTGGCTGATTTAAAACTCTAAAAATTAAAATACCCCAATTTAAAATTATTATATTGACAGCCCTGCCTGGCGGAACAAGGTCTTCAATGTGCAGCGGAACACCCGGAGGTCGGAGATCTTCCGTATTTCCAGGGGCAGTTCATTCCACAGGGCTGGGGCTCCCACAGAGAAGGCCCTCCCCCTGGGTGTCGCCTACATAAAAGCCTACGAAAAAGAAAAAGAATATATATATATTCTTACTTCTTCGTAGGGTTTATGTGTGTTTTTCTTCTAGCCAGGTTTTCCCTAACCTTAGTTACGTAGGGAAAACCTGGCTAGAACACACACACACACACACACACACACACACATATATATATTCCTAAAAGTGAAATTACTCTTAATTTAATTGCAGTCATATTTCCTACTTCAAAATAAAGGAGATAACCCTCATGGGTTTTTTTTTTTTAAAAATCTGACAAATCCAATCACTGGGTGCCTAAAGTAAGAACTCTAGGAAGGAGGGTCAAATTATTGCATCCTTCTGACTAGATGAAAATGTTCTCCAAGGTGATGTATATATATTAGAAATATCATTCTTTTCATTGAAGAATCTCTAATTGAATTTGATATCAATGAGGAAGTCTAACTCAATTCCATTCCCATCCAGTGCTTGATCATCTTAACCTGCAAATAAAAGAACTTCAGGATCACATGATCCAATTTAAAGGAACCACCATCAACCTTTTTAAAGGTAAGACCTTTGGGAGAAGGAGTTAGGCACTTCTGGCATGTGTGTTTCCACATCTTGATCTAGCTAACAACCTTGGGTTTCCCTGCTGGTTCCCCATCCAAATATTAAATAGGGACAATCCTATTTGGCTTTCAAGGCAGCTCTGAGTTCAGTGGCCTCCAACAGTGGCTCTGATAACACAAGAGGAATTCTCTTCTGTGGGTTTCTCATTGTTTATGCACCACTGTACACCAATAATCCTCGATTTACAACAGTTCGTTTAGTGTCTGTTAAGGATATTGTGGGTTATTGAGCAGAGTACCCTTTGAGTATACGCATGAAAAGCGACTGGGAGTGGTTGTGAACAATCACAGTTAACATACAAATACACTGAGTTGTGGTAGTCATTTACTTTTCAAAAAAAGTAAAGCAAAGTCCAAAAACAATCCAAGTCATACACAGATAACACAAGAGTTAAAAGATCAATCCAGGGATATTTCAAGTACAAAGTCTTCTTACCAGTTGTAGTCATACACAATAAAACAGTTCTTCTTGAGTTTCAAAACAGGAACAAGTTCAATATCAAAACATTCAATAAATAGTAGAAAGCAACATGTAGCTATGATCAAACAGTGATCATGCAGAGAGATCAGGTAGAGAGTTACAGCAATTAAGCAGGTAAAATGGTGTAGTATCCACACAAGCCATGATCCAGACTTCTCTTAAGTACATTGGCTACAGAGCTTAGCCAATCAGGATACAGGTTGATGCAATACAGTCTTAAAGCAATATAATACCTTTCTGACTGCAAACATACATTGTTGGTTTATATATTGCCTGACCAACTAGTTAGACAAATAACCATTTCCTAACAGTGTCAGTTCGAAGTTACAACAACAATTAAAAAAGCAACTTAGGAATGTTTCTCACCCTTATGACCATTGCAGCATCCCCATGGTTACATGATCAAAATTCATACACTGGACAACTGACTCCCTTTTATGACAGTTGCATTGTCCCAGGGTCACGTGTCACACACACACACACACACCTTTTGCAACTTTCTGACAAACAAAGTCCATGGGGAAGTCAGATAACAGTAACATTTTATTAACTTAACAACTGCAGTGATTCACTTAACAAATGTGGCAAGGAAGATCCTAAAAGGGGCACAACTCACTGAACGAAAACATCACTTAGCAACAGAAATTTTGGGTTATCAGGCAAGTGGTGTGTCACCAGCACACTTCTAACACTAATCAGTAAATGAGTGATAAAATTGATTGAGAATTCGGAGAGCTTCTGTCAGGCACAGGTGATCAGGATCATATGCCAAAAGATTAATTGCTCCAGCCTATCCACAAGAATGTGGTCAACTAAAGTTCAATACTAAGTTGATGCCAGATAAGGGACTCAAGACAGAGTTGCACTTGGAATGTAATGACTCTAAGCTGATGATGCGTTTAACTCTGCCCCCAGCTCTGCCTGCTGTTCTTCTACAGCTTTTTCACCAAAAGAAAAAAAATTAATGCAGGTAGTAAAATGTTAGTCCTCCTGTCATTTCCACACTGCCATTTGTATACACAAATAAACAAAGGTTTATTTGTTTATTTGGGTATACAAATAAACAGAGGCTTATTTGTACACACAAATAAACAAGGCAAGAAATAATGGTTGGAAACTAATCAAAGAGAGAGCAACTTCCTATCAGTGAGGACAATTATCCAGTGGAACAGCTTCCCTTCAGATGTTGTGGGTGCTTCATCACTGGAGGTTTTTAAGAAGAGATTGGACAGCCACTTGTCTGGAATGGTATAGGGTCTCCTGCCTAAGCAGAGGATTGGACTAGAAGACCTCCAAGATCCCTTCCAACTCTGTTAGTCTAGTCTAGTCTAGTCTAGTCTAGTCTAGTCTAGTCTAGTCTAGTCTAGTCTAGTCTAGTCTAGTCTAGTCTTAGTTCAGTTCTTAGTTCCAAGATCCAATGTTTTTCCAGTAAAACAAATCTGAAGAGGGACAATTCAACCTAAATGGGCTGCATTGTTTCTGGTACTAACAGAAATCATGACAAGAAATCAAAATATTTTCAAGAGCAGCTTAACTCCTTGTGAGAGAATCAATTGTGTGATGACATCAGATAAAGAGGCAGGACTTGGATTTCAATTTTTAGGGTGGGTTTTTTGTTGGTAATTTTATTTTGGTGTGTGTTTTTTCCTTTGTTTTCTTTTCTTTGGTACTTTAGTTACCCTTTGAGTTACATGGGATTTTGGAAAGAAATTGATTCTCTAAAAGAGAATATTTGTAGCTTACGTTGAAATGAATGCTCTTTCAGTTTGTTTGTTTGTTTCCAGGGGTGGGTTCTACTTACCTTTACTACCGGTTCGCAATGGGCCACATGCGCAGAAGCGCTCTGATGACATCCGGGTCAGTGGGCGGTGCCTTCCTCCAATTTTACTACCAGTTCTGTTAAGGATATTGTTGTTTTGTTACCAACCAGCAGAGTAAATGCACAAGGAAATGTTGCTGAGAGCAATGAATAAGAGATATGCAAACTGGTTTATCAAAAGCTTACTTTATAGTGGAAAAACAATCTCATAGTCTTTAAACAAATTCCAAGTCTTTGCCAGTTAAATCAGTCCAGAAGTTACAGATATCTTCTTACCAAACAAACAGTAGTTGGTTAGAATAACAAACTCACTCTGGTTCACAAACCACGATGGTAACAGATCCATCAAACCATGATTAGCAGATAGCAACTCCTCTCAATGGTAGCTTATCATAGCAACTCCACACACAATGGTAGCATATCATATCAGCTTCATACACAATGGCAGCATATCATAGCAACAACTGAACACGTTCCAATACCTTGCTTAAATACTCTTACAACCAGTCATTACCTAATTACAGCATGACTCAGCATTAAAGCCTTAAAGTTACACAATACATATTCATATTAAAGTTACAGAACACATATATTGCCTGGACAACTTGTTAGGCTCAAACCATATCCTAACAAGTTCTATAGAACCGGTCCAAACCGGAGGCAACCCACCACTGGTTGTTTCCTTTTAGATGTTTCATTATCCAAACTAGGTAGACTAGCACTAATGATGTTACCAAGTTGCAGTAGTGGGTTTCAAAACCCGTCTCTACCAGTTCGCTCATGTGCTTGCGCATGCTTGTGCACGGGTGTGACACTTCTGCACATGCGCAGAAGTGTGCGGCTGGGCAGAGCCTCCCACCACCGCCGCTACCAGTTCGCCCGATCTGGGGCGAACCAGTAGCAACCCACCACTGCCTAGTTGGGTAACGAAACATCTGCAAGAAAACAACCAAGCTCAGAGAGCATCAAGAACCCCTCAAGTCCTCTTCTATTTTTCAGGGGCTGCCTCTGAATGTTAGCTACACAATTTAGAAAGTACATTCTGACACTGAAAGCAATGACCCAGAGAAGTGAGATCTCTCTGCTTCATTGTCCCGGATAGGAGGACAGACAACCCCCTGTCTTTAATACTTTAATTTAGATCCCTGAATGGAGCAGGGTATCCACACTGTGATTAGGGTTAGAATAACAAAAGGGAGAGTTGAAAGCTACCTGTAGATTTCTATCTTTTATATGTTTTCCTTTTTTTAATGACACGTTTTTTAAAAAAAAAAAATCCATAACCAATGTATATAAAAGGCATGTAGAAAAGAAGAAAAAGTAGGATGCAATTAATGCTCACTTACTTGCAATATAAAATGCAAGTAAGTAAGCATGGAGATGGGAGCATCATGGAGGTTACAGTTTTCCATCTATCATTAGTTGCTTCTCATGTTGTAAAATGCATTAGCTTACTTTTTAAAGAAAAAAATAAAAATAAAAAGCACTGTTAATCTTTAAGAATATCTAGCTAACACAGTATAGTATCACAAACTAGAGCAATGGGCTGTAATAAATCAGATCAGCGTAGGAATTTTATTTCTCTTCATTTGAAATATAATCTCTAAATCTAGAACAACCCACATTTTGGATATGGTACAAATCAATGCATAAAATGCAGTGGTGAAATCCAAATTTTTTTACTACCGGTTCTGTGGGCATGGCTTGGTGGGCATTGTCTGACTTGGTGGGCATGGCAGGGGAAGGATATTGCAAAATATCTCCCTTCCCACCCCACTCTGGGGCCAGCTAGAGGTGGCATTTGCCAGTTCTCCAAACAACTCAAAATTTCCGCTACCAGTTCTCTGAACTACTCAAAATTTCCTCTACTGATTCTCCAGAACCTGTCAGAACCTGCTGGATTTCACCCCTAATAAAGTGGTAGTCCATTAATTGCTCCCCATTAAAAATGAATTCAGCATCAGATTAGTTTTTTTAATACAAAATTATTTTGGACATTGGGGTATAGGCCCATCGTTTGATGAGCTGTTTTCCAGACCATGTTTTATATTTTATTGAAAAGCCTTTCTTTCCATTAAACTGCCAGAGACATAATCATGGTACATTGGCACATTGCAACACATAAACAAACACAGCACTTGAAAGCTTTGCAATTCTCTTTCCTTCTAGTTCTCCTTGGTCCTGGTGGAGAGATTGCTGATGGTAAAATTTTCCGAACGCAAAAAGATCGAGGTACTTTTCAGGACGGCAAAAGTGGCTGCGAGAACAACCTTGCCTTGCCGAGGAATGACGCAGAAAACAAAGCCCTTCAAAATATATTAGTACAGCCTGGTCAAAAGGCAGTTCTGGGAATCACTCACAATGCAGCTAAAAACATCTTTGAGGATCTGACTGGCCAGCCCATAAAATATTTCAATTGGGCTCTAGGAGAACCAAAAATCCTTGAAAAAAAAAAGTGTGTGATGATAATCGGAAATGGCAAGTGGCAAATGCAAGATTGTAAGTTGGATTCATGGACAATCATCTGTGAAACTAGCATCTAACAGATGTTGGGTTGGGGAAGGAAAAGAATTCCACCATAGAATTGAAAACGAAAGCTTATTCTGTTTATCACACAAACAGTCTAGCATATGGCAAGTAAATCCTAATCCAATAGCTTCCCTTCTTTTCAGTGAAGAGATCTGAAGTCAAGTTTTACTCCGTTGACTTCAGCCTTGTCATTCCAATGGAAGTTGTCTTCTTCCACTTAAACCAACCACCTTGGATCCTTCCTCAGTCCTCCACTGAAGTAGTGGCCAGACTTGATGCTGCTTAGCTTTTATGATCCATCATCAAATAGATGTTTCCATCTTCCAAGTCTTCCCTAGCTTAGCTTAGATAGCAAAACCTGCACAGAAATGTAACAGTTTATCGATTTTCCACCATTTCTAAATAAATGCATTTCCTATCAGCATTTGTTGTTTGAGACTCTATTTTTTATTTACATTGAGAGGCAGCTTAATAGACATGGTCCTACAATAACCTTGCTACATTTTCCTGAAATCCTTGGACAGTTATGCAAAGGATACTTCAGAGCATTGGTGGGCTTCGAATTCAGGGATATTCCTATCAGCTCTCAGAGGGTCAGATTAGGTAATCATACTTCCTTGGTCCTTATTCTTAACACTGGTACACCACAGGGTTGTGTGTTGAGTCCCTTACTCTATACTCTTTATGTACATGACTGCATTCCCACTCACACCAGTAATACTATTATTAAATTTGCAGATGATACAACAGTGGTAGGATTCATCTCTGGTGTGGGGGGGATGAATCTGTCTATTGAGATGAGGTGGACCGGTTGCTTTTGTGGTGTGGAGACAATAGCTTGATCCTTAACACCAATAAGACGAAGGAGCTTATAGTGGACTATAGAAGGAATAGATCAGACATCCAGCCCTTGCTTATCAATGGAGACCGAGTGGAACAAGTGACCAGTTTTAAGTTTTTGGGTCTTATCATAAAAAAAGACCTGACCTGGAGTACTCACATTGCTGCACTGGTCAAAAGGGCCCAGCAGAGATTATACTACCTGAGACTTCTCAGGAAACAACAACTGAACGAAAAATTGCTGGTGACCTTCTACCATTGTACCATATCTTAATTTACTGCACCTGTGTATGGTTTGCTAATTGCACAGTGGCAGATAGGGCAGCCCTCCAGAGGGTTAACATCTCTGGCCAGATAATCATTAGTTGCCCTCTCCCCTTCTTGGAAGAGCTTTATAGCTCCCGTTGCCGTAAGAAAGTTCAAAACATTCTTAAGGATCCATCTCATCCTGGGCACCTTTTTTTTTTTTTTTTTTTTTTTTGAACTATTACCATCTGACAGATGGTACAGGATAATAAAAACAAGGACAAACAGGCTGAAAAACAGCTTCTATCTCAGAGCAGTAACTATATTGAATTCTACTGTTTAGTGTAATATTAATGCAGTATCAGGAGTTTTCAATTCAATTGTATAGAATGTGAAGGATGTGTGTTTTTGTTTTATTTTTTTAAATAGTTTTCTTATGTATGATGTACACTGAAGATGGCATTTAATTTCGTTGTACGAGATGTAATCACAAAAAGGTAAACTTAACTTAACTTATCATTTTGCACCAAAGGATCCAGATTTGAATTTAAAATTTACAGTAATTTTGTTGTGAGCCATTTAGCCCAAGATGTCAGAGGTGAACCATGATAAATCCTGGCTAGCTTAATAAAGGAAGTTTGGCCTGGTGGGTTTGAAGCGGGAAAACCCACTTTCCACACCTTATAGTGGAATTATATGCCAGTATTGAGTCCCTTCATGCTCACAGGGGGGAAATTATTGGAAGAGCAATTAGGGAGTTTGGTACTGCTATAAACAAAATGCCTACCCGAGGGTAAGGCCATAAAGCATTCAGTAGACAGAGGTATCTTGGAGCCCACCACATTCTGCATGTTATGGATCATATGCATACTCAAAGGGGTGTCTGGGCTCCAATATTCCCCATGCATTACCTCTGGGTAATTTACAGTGGGAGTAGGGGCACGCACTCTTTCCATATTCTAACTATCAAGTGCAGCTTGACACCAGTCTAGGGGTTACTCCCTCATTCCCCCCTACTCCTGAAGCTCCGCCCTCTCCTATAAGGCCTACAATACATATAGCTACACAGATTCTGTCAAGTTGTTCGGTTGTGGGATCGCAATTTCCAGGATAAGTTCGTTTCGTCGCCCGTGCGTTGGGTGTTAGCCTCCGGAATAACACCTGCAGGGGTTTTCTTCACCTTTCCCATTCATAGAGGGACAGCTCCCGGAGTGTCACCAGAAGGGGAGAGGTTCCCTCTAGTCCTTTGAAGAGTTAGTTTCCACATAAACTTGGGCTTTTTCTTAAAAGCACAGCGAGGAAAGAAAAGTTGAACTCCATTCTTCACCCTGTCTAATGATGGCCATACCAGACTGGGCGAAGTAATTTTCCTTACTCTCAGTGGTGTCAACTCATTTCTAACAATTTAAAATTCATATCTCTAGAGATCAGGCATTTAATACTTGCAGTTACCTTGAAGGTACCCAAAGACTTAGACATATACACTAGTCATTATAGATGCACATCCATCTTCCAACGTTGCCTCAAGTTCCTTAGCTTGTTGCAATTCCTCCTTAGAATAATTAGGTCTAATTTGTTCAGCCGGGACCCATAGAGTTAAACAGTTAGCCTGTATAATTAAAGGCTTCAGCACGGCTCGACGAGCTTCCTAGTCGGCCTTATTATTGCCTTGCTATGTCTCTGACGCTGTCTTCTGTTGTCCTCTACAGTGCACAATGGCGACTTCTCGGGGGGCCCAAACGCTGTCCAACAGGCGTGAGATCTGGGGCCCATACTTAATGTCCTTTTCCCCAGCCGTAATAAGGCCCCTCTCCTTGTATATGGCCCCATGCACTTGCACTGTCAAGAAGCATATTTATTTATTTTTTAAAATAATTTTTATTATAAATTAAAAACAAAAAACAGAAAAAAGACTATAACAAGACAAAATCACATACATACAACTGAGGTTGATTCAACCCCCATATATATACAGTTTCTAAATAATATTACATATCATCATACTACAGATTCAATTAGGTTTATCATATTGCATCTTGCACTTGTTAATCTTCTTATATCTTCTTATATCTAATATTACCTTATTTATATTTAGTTTGCTATTTACATATCTATGCCACATGCTTTCCTAACATCTATCTCATGACATTTTTACTTCTATCCATTGGTACCATTTATCCTAGCTTTGATTGAAAGTTGATTCTTGTCTATCTTTAAGAATATATGTTCATCTATCACATTCTGCACACCACAAAATTTTGTTAATAATCATCTAATCCGATGGTACTTCTTTCCCTTTCCAAAGTTGTGCATATGCAATTCTAGCCGCAGTGGTAATATGTATGAAAAGGTACCAGTCTATTTTCCTTATGCCCCCAGGGTTTATTCCTAATAAGTAGACCTCTGGTCTCAATTGAAAGCTGACTCCTGTAATCTCCATGAGCCAATCTTTTATCTTGCTCCAATAGTTTTGGGCTTGTAGACATGTCCACCATTGGTGGTAAAATGTATCCCTGGCTGACCCACATTTCCAACATTCTGCTGAAGTTCCAGGGAACATCTTTGCTATTCTTGCTGGTGATATATGCTATCTATATAACATTTTAAATATATTTTCTTTGACGAACACTGCCATCATCATTTTTGCATTTCTGTCCATATTTGTTGCCATTTTTCCAAATCTAATGAATATCCGAAGTTCCTCCCCCAGGCTATCATCGAGTATTTCATCAGCTACAGATCGGGACAGGAGGAGGTTATATACCTTGGTGATACATTTTTTTTTTTATTGAAAAAGTTTTAAAACAAACACAATTTCCCCACACCCCTCCCTCCCAACCCCCCTCCCCCTCCCCGACTTCCCAGAGCAGAACACAAGGTATTTCTATTGACCTTTAACAATAAACTAAATTACATAACCAATCATCAAACTAACACCCCCTAAAAAAAAAAAATTCTTAACCCCCCATATATAAAATCTTATTTCTTAAACATGATACTTCTAATATCACTTATATAGCTCTTATACAAATAAAAGAAATCATTCATAAGCTATTTGATATTTTTTGGTCTGATACTTATTTTGTATATAATCAATCCATCTTCTCCAGTCCTGTATATACCTTTCTTGTGTGTGATCCTTCAGATATGCTGAAATTTTAGCCATTTCAGCTAAATTAGTTACTTTCAATATCCAATCATCAATAGTAGGCAAAAAGTCCTTCTTCCAGTGTTGTGCTACCAACAATCTTGCTGCTGTTATCAAGTTCAAAATCAATTTAGTCTCTGCAACTGTACAGTCCGTAGTTATACCCATTAAGAACAACTGTGGAGTAAATTTCAGTCTCTTTTTAAAAATATTCTGCATCACCCACCAAATCTTTATCCAAAATGCTTTGATTTTTCTACAAGTCCACCATATATGATAATAAGTTGCATCATCACAGTCACATCTCCAACATTTAGCTTGCACATTAGGATACATACATGATAATTTTTTGGGATCTAAGTGCCATCTATAGAACATTTTATAAAAATTTTCTCTTAAATTTTGTGCTTGTGTAAATTTCACATTTCTAATCCAAATCTTTTCCCAAGTCTCCATCATTACTGGCTCTTGAAAATTTTGTGCCCATTTAATCCTACAATCTTTAACCAATTCCGTCTCAGAATCTATTTCCAATAAAGCATTATACAACCTTTTAATATGCATTTGTTTTTGATCTCTAATTTGTTTTACCAAATTCTCCTCATTTTGCACAAAGCCAGTTTTTTGATCTTCCTTCCATCTAGCTTGAAGTTGACCGTACTGAAACCATGTGTAAATTATACCTTCTTCTCTCAGTGTATCTAAAGATTTCAAATACATTACCCCCCTTTCCATAATAAGAAGCTCTTTATAGTTAATCACCTCCTGTTTTTGTTCTATACTTATATTTTCTATTGCATGTATAGGATTTGCCCATACAGGTATCTTATAATTTAACTTATATTGATATTTTTTCCAAACCCTCAACAAAGCATTTCTTAATATATGAGCCTTAAATACTTTATCCACTTTTTTGTCATATAACAAATAGGCATGCCATCCATATAACAAGTCATAACCTTCTAAATTCAAAATTCTCCCCTCAGTTAAATTAAGCCAATCACTAATTTGTGATAAAACCGCTGCTTCATAATATAATCTTAAATTAGGCATTTTGAGACCCCCTCTTTCACGTGTATCTTGCATAATTTTCATTTTTATTCTGGGTTTTTTCCCAGCCCAAATAAAAGTATTAACACCTTTCTGCCATTCTCTCAGATTCTCATCTTTCTTAAACACAGGTATCATTTGGAACAAAAATAAAAATCTAGGTAAGACATTCATTTTAATTGCTGCAATTCTTCCCAATAAAGACAACTGTAATTTTTTTCCAATTTTCCATATCCTTCTGTACCTTCTGCCAAAGAACCTCATAATTGTTTTTGTATAATTTTGTATTTGAAGCTGCTATGTATACCCCTAGATATTTAACCTTTTTAACTATTTCAAAATCTGTTAATCTTGCCAGTTTATCTCTTTCCAGTATAGTCATATTTTTAACTATCATCTTTGTCTTATGTGGGTTAACTTTAAATCCTGATACTTTCCCGTATTGATCAATTATATCCAATATATATGGAACCGACTCTATAGGTTGGGATAAGGTAATAACCAAATCATCTGCAAATGCTCTTAATCTATAATCTTGTTGTCTAATTACAATACCCTTCAATTTTTCTGAGTCCCGTATCTTGTTCAATAGTACCTCCAAAGTCAGAATAAATAATAGTGGGGACAGAGGACACCCCTGCCTTGTTCCTTTCTCAATTTTAAAAGCCTCTGTTAAACCTCCATTAACTATAATTTGTGCTGTTTGCTGCTGATATATCGCTCTAATTGATTGTGTAAAATATTCCCCAAAATGCATTTTCTCTATTATTTTAAACAAAAATTGCCAGTTCAAATGATCAAATGCCTTCTCTGCATCCAAAAATATAAACGCTGCAGGGACTTGATTATTTTTTTCCAAGTATTCCAGTAAGTTTACGATTTGTCTAACATTATATCTCATTTGTCTCCCTTTTATAAACCCTGATTGATCATTATGAATTATTTGTTGCATAACTGGCATTAATCTATTAGCCAATATCTTAGCAAAAATCTTATAATCAGTATTCAGAAGTGAAATTGGCCTGAAGTTCTCAGGTTTAATGGAGTTTTGGTCCTCCTTTGGAATTAGTGAGACAAAAGCTGTTTTCCAGGAAGGTGGTACTCCTCCTCCTACTTGTATTTTATTAAATAAAATTTTGAGTGGTTCTAACATTTCAGATTGTAAATGTTTATAATAGACAGCTGTTAGTCCATCTGTTCCTGGAGCCTTACCTATTTTTAATTGTTTAATTGCCCCAACAATTTCCTCGGACGTTATTGGCTGATTCAATCTCTCTCTCTGTTCCAGTGTTAATTCAGGAATCTCCATCTTTAAATATCTATCAATATCAACATCTTGAATCACATTTTTAGCATATAACTTTGTATAAAACTCCAAAAAAGCCTTTTTTATTAAATTCTGTTGATAAATTTCTTTACCTCTAAATTCTATCTTATCTATAACACGTGATTTTTGTTTTTTCCTCATCGTGTAAGCCAACCATCTCCCAGGTTTATTAGCATTACAAAATGTATTATGTCTGGCATATTGTATGCTAGTTGCTACTTGCCCAGCCAATAACATATTAAGTTGCTCTCTTAAAATATTGATCATATCTTTTGCCTTTTTATCTCCCGGGTTAGTTATAAGCGATTGTTCTTTCTTTTTAATTTCCTCCTCTATCTCTTTCCGTCTGTTTTGTTGTTTTAGTCTATATTTATTGTTCAAAAAAATTAATGTTCCTCTCATGTATGCCTTACTCGCATCCCATACCATCTCCATCGAGGTTCCTTTATTCATATTGTTAACAAAAAATTCTTTCATTTGTTTTTTAAGCTCACACAAGTTATCTTCATATCTAAATAAATTCTCATTTAACCTCCAAGACCTCCTTTCCCCTCTTTCCTGCTCTAATTCCACCCAAACCGGGCTATGATCAGTTAAAGATCTTGGACATATCTTCGTGTTCTTCACCCTAGAAAAAAGATCATTTGTAGTTAATATAAAATCAATCCTAGAGAAAGATTGATGCCTATCTGAAAAAAAAGTAAAATCACTTTCTGATACATTCCTTTCTCTCCAAATATCTCTGAGCTCCATATCCTCCAGAATATCAAAAAAAGATTTAGGCAACTTAGCACGCATGGATATCTTAGATAGACTTTTTTTATCTTTCTGGGTATTTATTACCCCATTCCAATCACCCATTAGAAGTAAAGATCTATAATCCCATTGTAATATTTTAGTATGTAAAAGTTTATAAAATTTATCTTGTTGTTGATTAGGTGCGTATACTCCAATTACAAGCAGCTTCCCATTCTGTGTTGTTAATTCAATTGCAATATATCTACCTTGAGTATCAGCCTCAATTAAATTAGCCACTAAACCTCTTTTAATGTATATAACTAGGCCATTTTTCTTCTCTGGTGCTGATGCCACAAAATGTGTACCTAATTTCGAATTTATCAAATACTTTTGATCTGAAGATTTAATATGCGTTTCTTGCAAACAAATAACATCATTCTGAAATTGCTTCAAGTAGTGAAATATTTTCTTTCTTTTTTGTGGAGAATTTAAACCATTGACATTCCAAGATAAGAATTTATTTGCCATCTCTTGGCGCTCCAAGCTTTGAGAGCATCAGCTGAACCTCCTCCGCCATATTATACTTCGGCCTAGCTCCTCCCACTGCTTGTGTTTTTTGAATTTGTTGGGTTGAATCTTGAGGCTGTCGTGCCAGATGTTGTTTGTAAGTAGCTCTTGTCAGTCGTTGATCTTTTGGCAGCTGTATCATCGTTAATGACTCAAGGGTTGGTGGTGGACCCCCACTCAGCAGTAAATCTTCTTCCAAATTAGCTCCTCCAGCTAGAGCTTGAGCGTAAGTTTGTGGTTGCCCTCCATCTTTCTCTTGTTGTGTCGTTTCCAATTGCTTTCTAGCACCCCCTGGTGAGGGTGGCCTTCCAGCCTTTAAAACATTGACATAAAAATCTTTTGCCTTTCCAACTGTGTTTAAGCGATGTCTTTGCCCAGCATATGTCACTATTATCCCAAAGGGGACATCCCATCTGTACTGGAGCTGCTGATTTCTTAGTTCATTCACCAAAAAACCAAACTGCTTTCTATCTCTTAACATTTTAGGAGGAAGCTCTTTCAGGACCACCAGCTCTTGTCCATCCACTTTAATCTTGTTTCTATAAGAAGCTTGCAGAATGTCATTTCTAATTCTCCTTGTTGTGAAATAAATCACCACATCTCTTGGTAGCTGCTTTTGTTTTGCCAGCCAGGAATTAACCCTATAAATTTTATCCATTTGAATTACCACGTCTTCTGGCCTTTCTGAAATCAGCTCTGCTAAAGCATTGGAACAAACATCTTTTAAATTTTCACCAGTCTTTTCTTTCAAACCTCTCAGCCTGAGGGCAAATTCCATTGATCTGTATTGTAACAGAACCATTTCATCATCCACTTTCTCTGTTTGTATCATAACCTCTCCTACTTTAGTTGCAAGCTCCAAGTTAGCATCATCAATTTCCCGTACTCTCTCCTCAATCTTTAACATATGAGTAGCCAGTCCTGAAACTGCATAAACAATGTCATCTCTTATTTTATCATGTTTTTCCTCCACCACACTTTTAATTTTCTTTAACTCCTCTGAAAATTGTTTCATCATTTCTGTCTGATTGTTCAGGGCACCCATTATAAATTCTTTAAGGTCTTGTGACTGTGTATCAGCAGGAAGTTGTTGTTTTTGAGTCACTACAGGGGAACCTCCTCCCCCTTTAGAAGTTGGTGGCTTTAGTTGTTTAGCAGCCATTTTATTTTAAAAAGAGTTTTTTCCCTTTTGCAGCCACAAAATCTTGTAAACAGTCTTACAAAGTATGTTTCAAAGTTTTTTCAAAATAAACAATCCTCTCTTCAAGCTATACTCAGTCCCCAACAGTTTTCTCTTCAGGCAGAGGGCTCTTAACAAGCAGTTTCCTTTTAACTTTCACTTTCCCTTCCGCCCATAACAAAGGCTTCCTCTCCAGCCTCCAGCTCAAGAGAGCTCCGTTTGCAACAATGTATTCACGGAGTTAAGTTCTGTTTCTTTTAAAAAGCTTGCACTCTTGCTTCAGCTCTGTCTGCCTTGTTAGAAATCATTAGAACTCACTGTTTGCTGGCAGAATTGGACGCAGACGTCTTGCTCTGTTAAACAGAGGCACCAGCGATCCGGAGCAATGGGAGGGGTGAACTGGGGAGCTCTCACCCTCCGAGTCCCTGGAATTAATCCAGTGACTTTCGGGGAGCTCTACCCACCCCCTCCGACTCTCCTCTCCTTCTTTGCCCGAAGGAGAGTTTTTTCAAACCGCCGGACAGCAGTTTAACGCTGTCAGGGCGGTTTTAACAGATCGGGTGGCTGGCGGTCTGTGGAGACCGTCCTCGTCGTCAGCGGAGCCAGCGGAAGTCCCCTCTCCAAACTTTCGGTGATACATTTTTTATCACCTTCCAGGAGGGCCTTATCGAACTCTTGTGGTGAAGTAAAAATCCCCCCATTGGCTTTATCTTTTTGATATCTTGCTTGGATTTGTACGTATGCCCACAAGTCCAAATTGATTCCCCGTGTTTGTAGGTCCGCTTTAGATCTAAGGTTACCCCCACCATCCAACAATTCCTTGTACATCACAAGTTTATTCAAGTTGTATAGAGGTGGATATGTAGTCACTTCAAGGGTCACAAACCAATATGGAACCTTACTATACATCATTCCTTTGATCTTATTCCATACCTTAATCAGACATCCCCTTACATAATGAAGTTACATAAAGTATTTATGCTGTCCTGCTTTGGTTGGCCAAAGAAAATAATGCCATCCCTGCTGTAAATTATACCCTTCAATTTTTAATATAAGCTTTCTCTTCAATATTATCCAATCTTTTACCCAAACCAGGCAAGAGGCTAGATAATACCACTCCCAGTTGGAAGCCCCAAGCCTCCTCTTGTTTTATGCTCTTGCATCATTTTCCTTTTAATACGTGGCTTTTTCCCTTGCCATATGGATTTTCCAATTATTTGATCCATTTTTCTAAAAAAGCTTTTCTCTAATCTTTCCACAGCCGTTTGGAAAAGATATATCCATTTTGGTAGCACGTGTGCCTTTACCACTGCCACTCTTCCTAGCAGGGATAGCTGTACTTTCCTCCACCGATCTAAATCCTGTTCCATTTGCATGATGAGTTTATCATAGTTGTTCTTTTTTATCGAGGGGCATTTTGGGGTCAGCCATATGCCCAAATATTTTACCTTTTTAGCTATTTGTATTCCCATCACATTCTCTATCTCCAATTTCCGTGTCCCCTTAAGATTTTTAATAAGTAATTTGGTTTTGTCCCTGTTAATTTGTAGACCCGCTACTGCGCCGAATTCCTCAATACTTCTCAACAAATTTGGCCCTGAAGTCATAGGCTCCTCCAATATAAAAATGAGATCATCTGCAAACGCTTGTATTTTAAACTCCTCCTTCCTGACATTAAGTCCTTTTATTTCTTTGTTTTGTCTGATTTGGTTTAGTAAAGGTTCCAGAGTCAAAATAAATAACAGTGGGGCTAGCGGGCATCCCTGCCTAGTTCTCCTATGTATTTATATCTCCTCTGTTGTTTCACCTTCAATTAATACTTTTGCATATTGCGCTGTATAAAGTGCCCGGATCGCTTGCATAAAACTAAATCCGAAATCCATCTCCTCAATTTGTAATAAAACAAAGTCCCAATTAACCCTATCAAACGTCTTTTGCGCATCGAGGAACATTAGAGCCATTTCTTTGTCTGTATGTGTTTCATAATATTCCAATGTATCCATGATGGTTCTAACTTTCTCTCGTAAGTATCTATATGGCAAAAAGCCATTTTGAACTTGATGGATGTATTCGTTTAAAAAAATCTTCAACCTTTCCGCTAATATTGATGTGAATATTTTGTAGTCTGAATTAAGCAGGGAGATAGGTCTATAATTTTTAATCTGTGTTCGATCAGAATCAGGTTTGGGAAGCAATGTAATATAAGCTATATATGCGCAGAGATGGATAAACTAACTTTAGAGTTACAGGATAAGGAAGACTCAAAATACTTCATAATATGGAATAGATGGTAGCAGTGGATAAACCAGAGGAGGGGGAATGGTTAAAGATGAAATTTAGAAGAAATCAACATAATTAAAAACAGCACTGTCAGATGGATAGAAAAGGAAATAAGTCACTGTGTATATGTATATATGTATATATAATAGTAGAAAGTAGTCAATAGATGAAGTTGAGTACTGTATATGTACGGTATATGTATATGTAATTTTTGTCTTTGATTAAGAGAAACTTGTATGTTTTGCTTATATTTGTTTTAAAAGTTTTTTAAGAACGAATAAAGTTTGTTATATATATATATATATATATATATATATATATATATATATATATATATATATATATATATATACATACATACATACATACATACATACATACATGCTTCCATCCATGACCTGGGGACTATTCCTTTAGTTAATACCTCATTAAATAAATCTTTCATGTTTGGCAATAATATATCATATATCTCTTTATATAATTCGGCTGGTAGTCCATCTGGTCCCGGTGATTTACCACATTTCTGCTTCTTAATAGCAGTTTCGATTTCTCCTTCCCTAATCTCTGAATTAAGAATATCCTTCATATGTTGTGGGACTTTAGCTAATTTCAAGTTTTCAAGGTATGCCCTTACTTGCGTCTCCTGTATTCCCTCTTTTTGATATAATTCCTCAAAGAAATTTATAATCACCCTCTTTTTCCCTTCCACATTCCCCACAAGAGTTCCCTCTCCATCTTGTAAGGCATCAATTTTCTTTGCTTCTATTTCTTTTCTTAACCTATACGAGAGCCATTTACCTGCTTTATTAGCATGTTCAAAAAAATGTTGCCTCCCCCGTTTAAGTTTGTTCACCAATTCTTCTTGGTCTAATAATGATAGTTTATGTTTAAGAAATTCTTTTCTCTCTTTTATCTTCCCATTTCTCAGGTCCCATTTCTCGGGTCTCTTCCTTTTCTAATTCTTCTAGAATTTTGCCCCTATTTTCTCTCTCTAATTTCCATTTATGTGCCAAATTTTTTATCGAATATCCTCTTATAACCACTTTTAAAGTATCCCATACATTTTGCAGTGAGGTATCCTCTCGTCTATTTTCCTCGTAGAAAAGCTTTAATTCTTTTTTCAATCCCGTAACAAATTCCTCCTCCCTTGCCAAATCTGTCCTCATTGTCCATTTCCTCTATACTTTCTTTCTTTCCAACTTACTATCACCGGACTGTGATCCGCCCATTCGTTTGGTCCAATTTCTACTTCTACAGCCAATCTTAATATTTCTGGAAATATTAAGAAGGCATATTTAGAGTCTGTATAAATGTTGACACATTTGCCTTTCCCAAGTTCCAAAGTTCGAGTCAAAGCATGCAATTCTGCCAGCTGAGCACTTGTACCGGGAGGGAGGGGCTCAGCTTCCCATACATCTTCAAGAGTTACAACAGCATACCTAGCTTTCCGTATTCCCCTCCTGCACAAAACTGGTGCCATCTGTGTATGGAATAAAGTCGGGGTTGGAAAGCGGAACATCAGTCATATCTGGACGGCAGGCATAGGTTTCCTCAATAGTCTGAATACAATCGTGAGTAGCTTTTAAATCTGGTTCAGGCAGCAACGTGGCTGGATTCAATGTAGTAAATTGTATTAACTTGATCATGGGGTTGTGCGTAATTAAACCTTGGTATTTCAGCATGTGGGGGTTGGTCAACCACAAATGTCCTTTGGTTTCTAAGACGGCTTTGAGGGCATGGGGGGGGGGGTGTAGTTATCCAATTCCTGGCCAAAAGGTAATTTAGTAGCTTCTTGTGTTAACAACGCCGTGCCTGCCAGGGCTTTCAGATAGTCAGGCCACCCTCTTGCTACAATATTCAGCTGCTTCAACAGATAAGCAACGGGGCGATGCCAAGTTCCCATTTACTGGGTGAGAACCCCGACTGCTACGTTCTGTTTAGTGTCGACAAACAGCTGAAACGGCTTGTCTAAGTCAGGGAGCCCTAAGCTGGGAGCTTGCATTAAAGCATCTTTTAAAGTTGTGAAACTTTTCTCTTCCTCTTTTTCCCATCGCAGAGGTTCCTTATCACTTCCTCTTATAACGTCATAGAGAGGTTTTGCAATTAAACTGAAATTGGGGGTCCAGATGCGACAGAAGCCTGCAGCCCCCCCCCCCCAAAAAAACCCCTCAAGTCTTTCCTATTCCTAGGCGCCGGGAGCTGACATATGGCCTCCTTTCTCTCATGGCCGAGAGTTCTTTTACCTAGTTCAATGTCATATCCCAGATATCTGACTTTTTGTAAGACTAGTTGTGCCTTTTTCCTGGATGCCTTGTAGCCCAGCTCTCGCAAGAGATGGAGCGGGTCATGGGTGTTTCACCAACAGTCGTTTTCTGTCTGGCCTGTAACTAACAAATAATCTATGTATTGCAACACAATATCTGGTGGAGTCTGGTGGAGCCTGGTGGTGCAGTGGACTAAACTACTGTTAAAGTAGTATTTAGCTGCCAGCTGCCTGCAATTACTGTGAGTTCAATTCTCACCAGGCTCAAGGTTGACTCAGCCTTCCATCTTTCTGAAGTAGGTAAAATGAGGACCCGGTTTGTGGGGGCAATAAGCTGACTTGTATAAAATATACAAAAGTATGAAGGCTATTGCTTAATGCCTTGTAAGCTGCCCTGAGTCTCCGGAGAAGGGTGGCATATAAATCAATTTAAAAAAAAAAAAAGCATTGTAAGCCGCCCTGAGTCTCCGGAGAAGGGCAGCATGTAAATCAAACTAATAAATAAATAAATAATAAACATCTGGGTAGGGGATTTCCAGGGCCATCAAATCTTTTCCCAGTGCATCCCCGAAAAGAGTTAGGGAGTTCTTGGATCCTTGGGGTAACCGTGTCCAGGCATACTGTTGTTTTCTTCCCCATCACTCCTTGGATATTGGTGAAGTAGGGGGAGGCTTGGCTCAGAGGCTGGGTTAGGACTGAATGAGTGGCCCCAGTATCCACAAGGAAGGAGATAGGTTTGCCTCCTATTTTAAACTGACCACAGGTTCTGGGAGGCGGGCTGAACCTGGTTGATCTCAGTCCCATTCCTTCACTTGTGCCAGGCCTATGAGGGGGGCTTTTGAAAATCCTTCTCTTCGTCCTCTCCCTCCCTCGCTTCTCCCTAGGCCACCTCTGTAGTTCTTCACAAACCTGCCTCTTCTTCCTTCTTGTCCTTTTTCAGGCACTCACCCTTTCAGTGCCCTTCTTTCTTACATATGGCGCACTGGTTACGTCCCAAACCCATTCCATACCCTTTACCTCTGCCACCTCCCCTTCCTCTTGGTACCCCCATCATAGCAGCGGCCAGCAATTCAGCTTTTTGTTGCATTTTTTTTGGTCCTGCTTCCTTTCCTCCACTTTGTCACAATTGACAAAAGTCTTCCCAGCAACTTCCATCAATTCACTCATAGGCTTTCCCAGGGCTCCCTCTAGTCTTTGTAACTTTTTACGTATATCTGGAGCACTTTGTGATATAAAGGTCATGGCAAGCATTTGAGCATTTTCAGGCGCTGTGGATCAATAAGAGTATACATTTGGTATGCCTCCAGCAACCGAGTATAAAAAGCTTCCGGACTCTCAGTGGCTTCTTGCATTACCAGGGAAGGTTTGGACAGGCTGGTTTTCCTGCTGCACGGACTGCCCACACGACCAAATGTTGATAGTCCTGAATTGCCCGTAATTGGCCATTTGGACTCCACATGGGATCCTTCGTAGGGAAGCGTTCCTCGACATATGCTTCAAGAGTGCGACCTTGGGGTAGATCAGGCTTCACTATCTTTGGTACTGCAATCCTAATCTTTTCCCTTTCGAGGTGGCAAGGTGCGTGAGACTAGGAGCCTACATTGCTCAACTTTGCATTTCTGGATCCAAGGTGGAGGTCTTTGAAATAAGCTGAGCCACACATCAATGCAGGGGGCTTGGTCTAGGTGTCCTAATGTGGGGTGGAACACTAACTGGAGTACCTTTAAAGCAATAGAGGGAACTAATGTTCCCTTATCAGGCCAGCCTACCTCACAGAAGACCCTCAACCTCTGTTTGCTCCACTTAATACCATACCTTTAAAGCACATAAGCGTTTTTAAAATGCTTCAACATACACTCTAATGGAATAAGGGGCCCACTTCCACCCCCTCCCATAGTCCACCCAGGGCACCAGACAAGACAAATGAGGAAAAGGGTATGAGAGGAAGGTAAGGGGTCCGTTCCTCTCGGGATAACACTTAAGGAATTTTATTTCACACTTTCACGTCCGACCCTGTGAGCTGGATGATCACGGTCTCTGATGGAAACTGTGAATGCCATTCGCTTTCTACTGGCCCAGGGTGCTGGACACTCAACAGTCACTTTTGGGAACCACAGTAGACACTCACATCAAGCGCACTTGACAACCTTCCCCCCATTTTACCTCATAAGAGAGGGTACCTTTACCTCTTAAGAGAGGTTGATCAGTCCTCTCCTCTGTCCCTGCTTTATAGGGACGGATTATTCTATTCCCCAATACTTGCCTGCAGGCTTGTTCTCCTGTCCTCTGGCTGGCTGGAACCTGGCCTGGTCTCCGTTCCCTTTCCAAGTGGTTCTTGGAGGCATCAACCACTGCTGCAGGGGTCCTGTGTCACTGGGAAGTCCCTTGGAACAAAGTGTCCGATGGCGCCTGGGAAGTTCCCTCTAACTCACCAAGCCCCTGGCAAAGGGATGACCCTCCAAAGAGTCCCAATGACTCGTTGTGTCCCATCTTGAATGCCAGAAATGAAGCGGGAAAACCCACTTTCCCAAATGCAGGAGACAAGACCACAAAAGTTGGAGAACACAGGTTTATTTGCTAGCAAAGGTTCGGAGCATTCACATGTCAGATTCCGAACCCTGGGCTACGCCCAAGATGTACCTTTTATACATTTTGAATTCTAGCCACGCCAGAGGCGTTACGCTTTTGACTCTATTTTCATATATGGGTACACCGTCTGTTACTTTCCGTGAGCGGTTCTGGTAATATGTTTCTTAATATAAGTTTGTTACAGGAATGATATAGAACATAGGTCATTAAGCTCATCAGTACATTTAACAAGTTCCTTATTTCTGTTCCTTGTACTTTCCTGAGGTTTGCAACATAACTTCTACTCCCACATCAACACTTCTGAGAGCAACATAATACTGTGAATAATACAATACATACGTAGATTAATATGATTTATAGTATAAGACGCTCCTGTCTCAGGTTAACCAAAAGCATAATGGGACAATTGAATACGGCTGCCTTAACATGCCCACTTCTTCTCGGGCACTCCACCACAGCTGACACAACATGGACATTCTTACTTGGCTGGCTCTCCTCTGATGTTCTCCCGCTATTGATCTGCCAGTGCTCTTCCCTCACTCCTTCATCCTGGGAGCTTCACAGAGAGATATGCCCAGAAACAATCATTTAGGAAAGCAGAATCTCCACTCCAATTGACTGAAGTGAAAAGAACTTTTTATTAAAGATTTTGGTTGTAGGAAGATGAGGAGGAATCTGAAGTTCCTGCTCACCGATACTAAGAGCCAAACATTTCCCATCCCTCCTTCCAAGGTCCAGTCCATTGCCACCCAATCTAGGATCACCACAATATTGTGGAAAACTCTGGGTTGTTTAGACTGCTGGAATTTCATACCCAGGGCAAGCAGCCTTGAAAATACTGTAGGAAATTAGCACCCACCCTTCTCCTAGAAAAATGAAATATTCTAGGAAATATTAAAAAGGCAGACTATTATACCTTCCTGGATGAGAAAAGGAGAAAACATGTGCTTGGAAAGCAGCCCCCACCTTTGTCAATAGCCCCAGAAAGACAAAAGACATCTTACCTACAACACAAAAGACCTTCAGCTCCAGGGTGATGGGATTAAGACATGGCCGTCAGGACATGATAGGATTAGCCCTCCACCCATCTCACCATATGGCACCTGGGAAGGTTACATCAGCCAACAAGGCTCAACCAAGCCTGGGAGACAGACAGCCTACAATGTTAGCTAAGACCCCTGCCCTGGGAATCTGACAGCCAATGAGATATATTTCTTGTACAGGAACAGAAAACTCTAATGCAGGGCCCAAGAGAGGGTGTAAATCTATCTCTGTAAATCTCTGTCTCCCATGTGCCTTTTTGCCTGGGACCTCAAACCATGGGGTCCACCATTAAACCATCTTTCCGAGCAGTCTCCATGTTTCCAGTGTCTTTCTTCCCCATTTGGAACTGAACCCAGATGAACATTTCTTCCAACAATACCCAGTGTAAGTGGCACAAAGAGCTCTGGTCTACTTCATATGTCAGCTCCCCAACCGCCGCCACCCCATTTCTCACCATGAGATACACAGGTGTGGATTGGCCCAAATGCCTCCTTCCTCCATTTTCCTTTGATGGCAGGACACCAACAAGGCCACAGGCTGATGATGGAGATTCTGATAGATACTTTTCCATGGCCATTTGGCTGGGACATTTAAACACACATCCAGGGGAGCCAATGCATGTGTTGAGGGGGGGGCAGAGAGAGAAAGAGGGAGGGAGGGGAAGAGAGAGAGTCCGGAGGGAAAGAAAAGAGGAGGAGAAAGAGAAGGAAGCCGAGGTGCTACAAATAGGAAAGCTTTCCCCTTTCTCCTATCTCTTTTTTTTAACCGCCTCCCACTTCAGCCAAGTTCCACTGGAGGAAAGAGCGAGAAGGGAGAGGAAGCAGGAAGGGTTTGTGTTTCTGGGTGGGTGGGAAGAGAAAGAGAGAGAGAGCAAGAGTGAGCCAGGAGGGAAGCAAAAATGTGGGGAAGGCAAAGCATTGCAAATGAAGTAAGCAAACTTACAAGCAGGATCTCTCTCTCTCTCTCTCTCTCTCTCTCTCTCTCTCTCTCTCTCTCTCTCTCTCTCTCTCTCTCTCTCCCTCCCTCCCTCCCTCCCTCCCTCCCTCCCTCCCTCCCTCTGAGACACACACACTTCTTTCTTCCTCTTCTCACACTTTCCCTCCAGCAGCACCTGGACAGAGTGGGGGGAGATGCATCCAAAAGGTAGAGGAGGGAACTAGAGGAAAAGCTGTACTAGGCCTAATTCTTACTAATAGAGAAGTGATAGAGGGAATTGAAGTTGCCAGAACTTTGGACAAGAGTGACCATGTTATATTGGAATTCAATATAATGCAAACATAAGCAATAGAATATAATCCAACCAGTGTCTTAAACTCTAAAAGAGACAGCCTAAGCAAAATTTCATAGATAGAATTCCTAAAAGGGAAAACAACTCAAGAAGTGTGGGAAACACTGAAAAATATGGTCATAAAAGCCCAGTCCAACACAAAACCACTGAAAAAGAAAAACAAGAAATCAAAGAAGAAACCAGCATGGTTGCACAAAGATCTCTCTGATAAACTGAAAGACAAAAAGGATAAGTATAAAAAATGGAAAGAGAGACACATAACTAAAGCAGAATACTAGCAGATAGCCCAAATCTGCTAAGATGAAGTCAGGCTCTAAATGAACAAAAACTTGCAACAAAAGTCAAAGATAAGAATAAAAAAAGTTTCGTTCAACATATAAATAACAAGGGAAAAGGTCAAAGGAACAGTCAGTTTAACATAATTGTAAAAGACAGACTAGAAATAAAAATTAAAATAAACAAGACAATGGTAAGAGAACACCTGCCTGATCTTGATGAATATAAATCACCAGGACCTGATGGATTTCATCCCGGAGTTCTGAAGGAACTGGCAGATGTTATCTCAGAACCATTGTACCATATCTTTTAAAAAAAAAAAATCCTAGAGCACCTGGGAACTACCAGAGGATTTGGAAAAAAAGAGATTGGACAATCATTTGTCGTAAATGGTATAGGGTTTCTTGCCTGAGCAGGGGGTTGGACTAGAAGTCCTCCAAGGCTGTGGTGAAATTTTTTTACTACCAGTTCTCTGGGTGTGGATTGGTAGGCATGGCATAGCTTCGTGGGCATGGCAGGGGAAGGATACTGCAAAATCTCCATTCCAGCCCACTACAGGGGAAGGATACTGCAAAATCTCCATTCCCACCCCACTCTGGGGCCAGCCGGTATTTGCCGGTTCTCTGAACTGCTCAAAATTTCCGCTGCCGGTTCTCCAGAACCTGTCAGAACTTGCTGGATTTCACCCCTGCTCCAAGGTACTTTCCAACTCTATTATCCTATCCTATCCTATCCTATTCTACCCTACCCCACCCTACCCTACCCTACCCTACCCTACCCTACCCTATCCTATTCTATCCTATTCATTAATATTAAAGCAATTTCAATTTAAGATTTTACAGGATCATATGCAAGAATAATAAACCTTATGCGAAAACATCCCAAACTACCCATTTTTTAATGTTTATTAAATCTGTGACATTACAGTGCAATTTTAATTATTAAAATGCAGTGGAAGAAAGTAAATTAAAATTGCACTGTAATGTCACAGATTTAATAAACATTAAAAAATGGGTAGTTTGGAATGTTTTCGCATAAGATTTATTAAATCTTATTAAAGAGCTATTATTAAAATAGCTCTTTTCTCAATAGACAAAGCAAAAAAAAAAAAAAAACTTTAGAAGAAGAAGAAGAAGAAAATCCTGCTCTAAGACTCTATTTGGGCCCACAAAGAAAGCACATATTTAATTGTGTTGATGGAAATAAGAAATACTTGATGTAAATCCACTGGTGATTCCTTTCTAAATCAGTTGGGAATCTTTAGAGCCATTTCTGCAATACTGGAAATGGATTAAGAGTTTATCCTTAAATATTTGCTTGCACCAAATATAAAGAGCCCGAGTAATGCTTGCTTACGCTTCAAAACTCCCCAACAATACTTGCTTTGTGATTAATATTCTTACAAGAGTCAATAAGGAAGCAACGGGGACGTCACAGCCCTAAGTGATATCGAGCTGTGCTGAAAAATGTGGTTTGAATATGGTGACTCAGAACATTTATTCTTAAAATACAAATGTGAAATGTGAGACCTTGTTACATAAGCCATTGTCTATAAATGGAAACCTTAAAGTCTACCAAATTATTCTTCCCACGACGCCTGTGAAACACTGGAAATCAAAAAGTAAGTGATCTGACTTTTGACTCAACCCTGAAAAAAGATACTTCATGTAAAATCATTGGTGATTCCTGTCTAAATCTGTCAGTCAATCAGCCGAGAACCTTCAGGGACATTTCTCCAAGCCTGGGAACGGATTAAGAGTTTATTGTTAAATATTTGCTTTCATCAAATATAAAGAGCTAGACTTAGGTTTAAAAAAAATGGCTGCTGTATTTTTCTATGCAGAGTGCTGATTATCTATCTATCTATCTATCTATCTATCTAAGAGTTTATTTGATTGAGCAATCAGAATGCTTGTTTTTATTTATGGAAGACCTCAGAAAGGTAAGCCTCAATTCTATATGCTATTTCAATACCTTTGAGCACATGCATTTCCCTTTTTCAATATGACTTAATTCCATGTATGCTTTTTACAGTGATGAAGGCTGGGATTGAAAGTGGCATTTCCTTATTCCATCGGCTATTGGATAGATGGATGGATGGATGGATGGATGGATGGATAGATAGATAGATAGATAGATAGATAGATAGATAGATAGATAGACAGACAGACAGATGTAGATTAGATAGAAGAGACAGACAGACAGACAGACAGTTATGGATGGATGGATGGATGGATGGATGGATGGATGGATGGATGGATGGATAGATAAATGATAGGCAGACCAGAGGTGATATTCAGCAGGTTCTGACCAGTTCTGGAGAACTGGTAATGTAAATTTTGAGTAGTTCGGAGAACCGGTAAATGCCATCTCTGACTGGCCCCGCCCCCATCTATTCTCTGCCTTCCGAGTCCCATCTGATCGGGAGGAAATGGAGATTTTGCAGTAACCTTCCCCTGGAGTGGGGAGGGAATGGAGATTGTACAGTTTTTTGTTTTTTTTTTTAATTTGATTTATATGCCGCCCTTCTCCGGAGACTCAGGGCGGCTTACAATGCGCTAAGCAATAGCCTTCATTCTTTTGTAAATTTTATACAAAGTCAGCTTATTGCCCCCACAAACTGGGTCCTCATTTCACCTACCTTAGAAAGGATGGAAGGCTGAGTCAACCTTGAGCCTTGGAGAGATTCGAACCAGCAGAAATTGCAGGCAGCTGTGTTAATAACAGGGTTCACTAAACCACTGTACTATCAAGGCTCTTGATAGTATCCTTCCCCTGCCATGCCCACCAAGCCATGCCCACAGAAGCGGTAGTAAAAGTTTTTGAATCCCACCACTGAGACAGACAGACAGAGAAACAGAGAGAGAAAGAGACAGATTGCACCTTTTAAAAAGATGCTAAAGATATCATTCCTTACCCAATAGGCTGAAATGAGAGAGAGTGATTTCCTCATCACCACCCAGCATGGTCAAGTGAAAACTTGAACAATGACTTCAACTTGGTCCTTTCCAAGGTTCAACACCAATTTTATTCTTCAAATAGAAGCAGCAATACAGATTAAAAGTATCTATCTATCTATCATCTATCTATCTATCTATCTATCTATCTATCTATCTATCTATCTATCTATCTATCTATCTTAACTATAATTTATGTTACATTTTTCTTCTCTGAATCCTGTCTTGTAAAGATTGCAAGAGACACAGAGAAGCTGAGTGACCATTCTGCCAAAGGATTTCCTTTATTCAACTCATGATGAGTGCGTCTTCAAGGTATTTTCTGTTTATCTTCTACCATTGATTGTTACTACATAAGCAGGTCACTTTGACTCCTGCAATAAACTTTCAAGATCACCTATTTACTGCTTTGTAATCTTCCTGATTCTCCTTGTTGTCACCTTTCAACTGGGCCTGTATTGGCAGTCCAAATCTGGTTTGATTTTCTACTGTGGTACCTTTAATGCTCTTCATTTCCTACTTCCTTAAAATCATTTTTTTCTGATTGGAATTGGCTATAATTGGGAGGAGGATTCCAGAACAGTAGAACAAAATATGTAGCTCAGGGTTCAATTATTAGGACTTTGGTGGTTCCTGAGTTTCATTCTCCTTCTGCAAGCACTAATAAAGTTGGGAATGAAATGTCCACAGCAGTGGTGGAATTCAATTTTTTTTTTACTACCGGTTCTGTGGGCATGGCTTCGTGGGTGTGGCATGGCTTGGTGGGCATGGCTTGGTGGGCGTGGCATGGGAAGGATACTGCACAATCTCCATTCCCACCCCACTTCAGGGGAAGGATACTGTAAAATCTCCATTTCCATCTCACTCCAGGGGGAAGGATACTGTAAAATCTCCATTTCTACCCCACTGCAGGGGAAGGATACTGTAAAATCTCCATTTCCACCCCACTCCAGGGGAAGGACACTGTAAAATCTCAATTTCCACCCCACCCCACTCCAGGGGAAGGGATGGATACTGTAAAACCTCCATTCCCTCCCCACCCCACTAACCTGATTTCCAGCTCCCTGTGCAGGACAACAAAAGAAGACCCAGCCAATCAGCTGGGACTCGATCAGCTGGGACTCAGGAGGCAGCAAATAGATGGGGGCAGGGCCAGTCAGAGGTGGTATTTGCCAGTTCTTCAAACTACTCAAAATTTCCACTACTGGTTCTCCAGAACCAGTCAGAACCGGCTGAATACGACATCTGGTCCACAGATACCCAACAAGGATTCTACAATTAACTGTTCAGGTACTGGTTCTATATTCAGAATCTGAAAATGTAGGTTAACTGGTTTTATATTATTATTGATTAATCTTTAGTGAGATTCACAGCCTTTGAGGCTGGTTAATAGCTCAGCAGCTCGAGTCCTAACCAAGGACCTAGGAACTGTTAAGGTATTGTCGGAGGATGTAAACTGTTCCAAGTAACGTGGTTTTTTGTAGAGTCAAAATGTTCAAGTCCGGTAAATTTAGAATTTCTAAATAGCGGGGTAGCCCTTTGGGTATTGCTCCAAGGGCTCCAATTACAATCGGGACAACACATGATTTCTTTTTCCACAGTCGCTCAACTTCAATTTGCAAGTCCCGGTACTTTGTGATTTTTTCTTGCTGCTTATCTTCAATCCGTGCATCACCAGGTATTGCAATGTCAATGAACCATACTTTTTTCTTTTCAACTATTGTTATGTCAGGTGTGTTGTGGATCCTGTCAGTCTGAATCCTAAAGTCCCACAAGATCTTGAGTTTCTCATTCTCTAAAACTTTCTCAACCTGATGTTCCCAGTGGTTTTTGCTGTACTCAAATCCAAACTTCTGGCACAATTTCCAGTGAATGATCTTAGCAATGCGGTCATGGCACTGTAGGTAGTCAGTTTGTGAAATTTTGCTGCACCCACTGATCAGGTGGTCGACTGTCTCATCTTTCTCATTACAGAGGCGGCATTTGCTGTTGGTGGTAACATGTTGAATTTTTGCCTACATGCAGTTTGTGGCTAGGGCTTGTTCTTGAGCTGCCAAAATAAAGCTTTCTGTTTCTTTTTTCAGTACTCCTGAACTTAACCAATTCCAAGTTAGTTTCTGGTCAGCTTTGCCTTTAATACTTTTCAAGTATTGGCCATGCAGAGCTTTGTATTTCCAATTTTCAGCTCGCTGCTCAATTACTTTTTTCTTATATTCTGCTTTTGTTTTAGTTGTCTTTAAAAGGCCTCCTTTATTTACTTCCTTAATCATTGGTTCTTCACTTTTCTGGATGTAATCATTCAGGCTGCATTTTTCTTCTTCCACAGTCTGCTTTATTTGTAGGAGTCCTCGACCACCCTCTACTCTTGGTAAATATTTGTTGTTGTTGTTGTTGTTGTTGTTATTTTTATTATTATTATTATTTTGTCATCTTAGGCCAAACATCGAAATAATGCTGGCACTCCTAATGCTTCTTCAGCTGGCCTTGGAGGTCTCGCTCCAAGAAACCTCCAAATCAGCTATTGCTCCTCAAGACTGGCTCCAAAATGCATGCATGTTAATTATGTGTGCACCTAACAAAGGGGACCCCAGAAGAGAAATGGCCATTCAAGGTATCTAAACTTCTGCATGAGAGTGTGCTGTTTTGTTTTGCTTTTACGCATAGAAGGAAGGTGCAGATATTTTGTGTCTTCTTGTAACCCTCTGAGCCAAGTTCAGTTATGATGTTCTGTTGTACTGATGAAAGATTGCAGAGATATGACGAAGTAGAAGAAAAAATATAATAGGACAGTAAATTAAATCAATTTAATAACTGTACTCTTATTAACTATACCAATAACTCAGATATGAATTTTTGAAAAAGGGGTGGGTTTTTTTTGTCAAATAAGTAGAAAGTTGAGACTGCTACAATCAGTTTCTGATCCAACCAGTAGAATAGAAGGCTTAGCAAGAAGTAGGAAATAAAACCTGAGTAGTAGCAAAATCACCTCATGATTTAAAAAGTTTGAAGTGTTAGTACTAGGTAAGGAACCTTGGCTGATAATAACACTGTAGTAGTGGAAAGTCTTCCTTTGAGTCATTGAACCAATTTGTCTTTCTCTTATAAAATCACCAGGGCTTCAACAGTTTTCAAGTCCATCAGAACTTCTGGCTATCTCTGCCCCAAACAAAGATAAGCTGGGGAGCGGAACAAGTGGTGAGATTCATTTTCCAGAAAATAAATTTACTATGATGAAAATATACTGAGATTCTACCCCCAGTCCCCTAAAAGAGGGGGCTGGGACAAGCTAGGAGGAAAAAAATTAAAGGAAGAGGACTATTTATGATGCAAATACCAACAGGACATAGAAGGTAATTTAACGTACTGTGCTATGTCAGGGTTCCAATGACAGATGCCCTAATTAATTCATGAGCCTCAAGCCAAGTTTCAAAAAAATACAATTATTTATTAGGAGCAACATGTTGGCATATACCCAAGCGGAGTCAGTTCTGCCCCACGTAATTTACGTCCCAACTATGACCCTGGTTCCCCCCTCCTCCCAGGGTGTGTCATAAATCACATTCTCCAATGGAGCACTTTCGCAGGCTGTAGAGAACACACCTCTCTGTCTGGCTCTGGTAACCTAGGCTGCAGCCTTGAGAAAGGTATGCGTGAAATGTGCTTCTGGTTGTTGCCGTGTTGCTCTGTCAGTTTTCTCCCCTCCTGCCTATGGCAACTCAAGAGCAGGCCAGGAATGCTTTACGAGTTGACACACTATTTATTCATTTATTCAATTTATTGTGTCGCCTCATCTCACCTGGAGGTGACTTTAGGCGGCTTACAATCATTAAAACCCACAAAACAATAAAACAATAAATAGTGACATTGGATTGGTTAAGATTGACAAAAATGGGGAGGGAGAGAGAAAGATGCACATGGGGGAGAGGAGGTAGAGTCTTTAATCGATTAACCAAAATAATGTCTCCCCTCCATTGAGGATCTATGCCATTTGATGGAGTCAGGACTTCAGGTCCTTTCAGATTATGCTCTTTTTCTAAATACGATTTATCTTCAAAACATTCTAGTGAGATAGGGTGGGGCGAGAACTAGGAATCTGCTTAGCTCCCTTTACTTTAGTGAGATTTCTTGTTACATTGAGTCACGATCTTGCTCAAACCAAATCATAAGATATGAGAGTCACACACCATTCACCCATGTTTCTTTTAGTCATTGTTTGCTGAATATATCATAATTGGCTTTCATTTATCCATCGAATGGTACATGGTTGCTGAAGCATGTCAGTTGGGTTCCAACATCCATGCAAATGGGATGTAGGGTTACAACTACTGAGCTTTGTAAACTCTGCTCTATGGCTCAGTGTAGTGTGTAAACTCCACCACATAATGACTTTGTCAACAGACTCTGCCTTGGTTTGTGTTAACATCACAACCACCAAGTTCATTCTTCCTGTTCCTTGTATTTGTACAAGGTCCAAATGCTTGAATTTTGATATCACTGTGGTGAGTACATCTAGTTTACATGCCAGGGATTGTTCAAAGGATCAAAATGACAGCATCCCTTCAGCTCCGACATCAAAATGACATTGCAGAAATTTTGTGGGTTTTTTTTTTTTTCCTTTTTCTTTTGCCATCTTAGCTATTTCCTCCTCTGATATAGCTTCTGCTCCTCAAAGAAAAAGGAACAGGGCCTCTTGTTCATCTATCATTAGACTATCCCTAACAGAAACCTTCCCCAAATCTTCCTTGGCTCACAGCTTTGTTTTGTTTTGTTTTTTTCATTTCTTGAATATGTGCATATTTACACAAGGTTCTTTTACTTCCTGTTCCAAACAAGGGCGCAGTTATTTTACCTGCCATGCACTGAGTT
The DNA here is from genome assembly GCA_022577455.1 of Arizona elegans. Lineage (NCBI taxonomy): Eukaryota > Metazoa > Chordata > Lepidosauria > Squamata > Colubridae > Arizona > Arizona elegans. The sequence goes on along the minus strand of JAKOOJ010000005.1, from coordinate 88,200,638 downwards.
AATAAACTTGCTTCTCAGGCAAATATAGTTGTGGTCCATCCAGAATGAAGGAGAGATTTAGAACTCACTATTTTGTACAGGCAAAACTTGTCCAACCAGCCTTCCTATCAATAGCTGAGTTGAGATCTGTATAAAACACTAGAAGACAGGATATCTATTGTTTAGGGCTGGTGAACGTCCTTCTGTCTTATAACAAAAGTTACTCTGTTTCATGTTCAACCAATAAAGACACTGTGTTTAGTAGAAAAATTCATAAGGAAAAATAATATGAGGGATCAATGGAGGCGCTTCCCACCCCAAATTTAAATATACATAGAAGAAGTATCTGTGGTATTAAGCTCCCAAATTTAAGGACATATAAGCCCTGAAATATCTCTTTATATCATGAATGGGCAACTTCTGCATGAATTTTTGAGTCAATGTTTGGTGAATACCTACATGACAGACTCCACAAGAATGTATAGTTATGAAGGATATACTTCCAAAGATAGAATACCATTTTTCATATATTCCTAAAAGTGAAATTATTCTTAATTTAAATTCAATCCTATTTCCTAC